>JAHLJT010002630.1:33831080-33971739 GCA_031308135.1 Acheta domesticus
GCTAAATGCGTGGTTTTCACTGCATTCGGTCCACCACACCACCAGTTTACAAGTAGCTTCACAAACGGATGTTCGATTGAACTGCACGCATGCACTGTATACTCCCCTATAGACCGGAGGAAAATCTTAGCCTCTTAAAGCATCTTTAAGTGAACCGCTAATTACACGTGACAAGATTGGAACTGTATCTGGGATGCTGTGAGACCTCAGAATACAGATTTTGAAAAGCGAATAAGGGTGCGGGATTGTGGATGCACATGGTCTTGCAACGAAAGAATGTTTTTAGATAATCCGTCTCGCCCTTCTCATATGTAGAACCTAAATGGTTTGTCACTTCATGAAAAGTCACTCATAGGTTCCATACGCCCTTATGATCAATTTCAAAAAGACATTTTCATTTTTTTCGGCTCTTTGGTTTTCGATTGAAATGCGAAAAAGAAATCAGTTTCTCCCGGAATTTTTTAAAAAATTTATTTTGTAAATTTACGACTGGGACACTTCACTTATTCGAATCCGTGTCTATTCTATCCATATTTCTATTGCTGTGCACTGTGTGTTTCTATAGTATAAATACACGTGTTTTATAGCTAACGTCCTTCGCAAAGCAGACGGACAACAGAGTGCCAACAGCCCAATATTTCCTCCTGAAGCTACGAAATGCGTCAATGAGTAACGCTAGGTGTCCGCTAGGTAACGGACGCTTCTTATAACACACGTCCGCAGCGCGCCCATATGGCGTGCTTCCTTCACATTCTTTCGACGCTATGACGGACGCACTGTAACGTCCGTGATATGACGCATGTGTGCAACTAGCCCAAGAATTCTAATATAGAAGACGATACAATCGTTCATTCAAAAAAATGACAATTTGTTGTGTCACTTCTGGTGACGGAAGTGTTTGGTAACGGAAGGGGGGTTGTGAGAAGGAAGTGATGCGATTTGGTGGACAACGCGAGTCTGAAGCTGAAATTGGACAACCAGGAAGACAGCGGAAGCAATAAAAGCGTAGACATTGCATACGCAAACCTGACAGAAGGTAAAAAATCCAGTCGGATTAATTGATGTATCAACATTGATTGTATTTATTTATACATGCATTTATAATGTCTTAAACTGTTTAAAGTTTTTATCGCTTAGAATATATTCATGTTATATACGTTCAGTTTTTGTGGAACATTCGTTATTCCTTTTCTGTGTGATGGAACTACGTGAGCGAGGAGCACAGCGCTCCGGCAGATGTCGCTGGCAGCGTGGAACGAAGGATCATTCGGAGCCCCGTCCATAGGGTTGCAGGCAAAATTCGGGCTGATGCAAATGAGCTCGGAATAAAGCTGTTCGGTGGCTGGTCAACTCCGCCTGCCCTCAAGCAACGACGTTAACTGCCGCCAATTCATATTCAGAGGTATCGACGCCGCCTGTCGATAGTTCAATATCGCCGGTAGAGCGCGGGCAGCACTGCATTCGGAAGAGTTGTGGCCGGCGGCGCTGCAGGTGGCGGTGGCGGCGCCGCGGGCACAGGAGGCCGTGCAAACAGCGCAGGGCGGTGTGTTGGGGTGGGGGGCGTTGGCGGAGGGCGCGGAGTCGTTTGCAGCGGCTGAAAAGCGCAGCCCGCGAGCACGCGTCAAGGCCGGCCATGAGGCCACAGCGTTGCCATTGAGTGTTGAGACGAGATTCACCTCAACTGTCCGTCTATGATTCACGGTCAAGTGACTATTATGTCACCAATTTTCATTGTAATTTTTATGAAATTGTTTTCAAAATCTCGAAAGACATTGAAATGTGGAAGAAGACCAGCTGAAAGGACAACAACTATTGCAACTGCAATGTCGTTGAGTAGGGGTGCCAGGGTTAGACTAGTGGAGGATTTTCGCCACCAGCGAGTAGCTAGGCTGGCAGGACACGTGCAGAGGAACGCCAATGAACGCTTGTAATACCTAGAGGGGGAAATACCTGGGGAGGAAACACTGCGCCAGCAGACGAGTAGATCCGTGCTAGCTCTCCCCCTCAACCGGGGGAGGAACACAACTTCGGTGGTACAGCACGCACATAACACGTGCAGGACTAATGACCCTAGCAGTGGACGTGCCCAGAAACGACTGTCATTGAGAGGGAATGAAATGCGAAGAAGGCGAAACGGCAGCTTGGCAAATGCATATCCCGAGACGCTGGACTTCCGCACCAGCTGATCCACTCCCTCATAATGAGGCGCAGAAATTGTCACCTGATTGGAGATAATGGCTCCGGCTCTTATCGATTGGCGCCGAACAATTTACGGAGAAAGGTCCAAATAACGAGGCAACGCAAAGCGGTGGCGAACGGGCGGGCGCTCTGTCGCGGACTTTGAGCTTTTGTTCGGGCTTTGCTGCTCCAAGGAGCACAATTACAAAGAGTTCCCTGTGTGCTTTCTTTAGTTGGGGAGACAAATTAAACACGAAAGGGTTGGCTGATTTTTGACGCGTCAAGCGTTACAAAACTCTAGGATTTTCATCAACATTGAGCTCATTGGCGTGCGACTGCCTTGTACGTTTCCAAGTTCAAATGTGCTGGAACAGTAGTGAGACACACATTGCCATTGAAAGAGTGGTTTCATTTTCAATTCACAGCGACGTCACTCAGCAAATTCTTAAGGGAAAATCATCCGAAACAAATATCTGGTTGTACGACCTCATTAGTAAACGAGTTAGCAAGGAAAGATCCAATTTTAGCTGTCTGCAATACAAATATAAAAGAACACGCCATTTGATACCTAAAAACATCTACCAAAATATTTTTTACAGCGTTTATAGCAAATATTGAAGGATCCAACATCTCCATTTGAGCAACTTCATTGACACTTTCATTTTTATGTTAATAACTTTTGAAGTGCTCATAGTTGCTTTTTATTCATGAGCCTGGTCTAATTAAAGTTCGCTAACAGAATGTCAGCCTTTTTTGATTAGTTATCACAAGAACCCATTCATTCGCTGATGAGTTTTTCCATGAGAAGAATATAACGTGTACAATGCCTGAAGGTAAACTTAATGTAATCCTCAGAGCTTCGAACAATGTGAATAAAAATATAAAGTAATGGAATGCCATTTCAATGGTACTGTTCACGTAATTGTCTAATTCACATAATGGCTAAGAAAATTTAATTCCCTGTGAAAGTCGGTTATATAGTAAAATGGTATTTTGTGTTTACTTAATGAATGATAACCATGTTTTTCCTCGTTACTACTTTCCAATTTTGTACTGTTTGCAGTTCAAGTAATTGAAAGAATTAGAAGAGAGAAGAAAATTATGATTGTTGTAGCATACACAGCAAGAACACGAACCCTTATGGTATCGACAAAATTCTTGTTAGTTAAGCCATAGCCTTTTATTTAGATAGTCGTGTATATACAATAGACGGATACCTCGAAAGCAGTGAGGCCTGGTGGGCGCTTTTCATGGCTCGAGGTTTTTGCTCCCTGGAGCCGAGGCCAGATGCTCAGGCTGTGAGTGGCAGTTGAGTCCCAGCGGGAACGAAATGAAATATTTTAATTTACATTTATTAAAATGCATGGCATGAGACATGCAACGATGAGTGCACAGTGCTGCTGTCTCTTCACGTGCGACGATTCGTTCACCGTTGGAGGCCACAACGTCAGCCAGACGGCTATTCACATTGCCTCTGAAGGTGATTCTTCTGCACGAGCAGTAGATAAGTATAATTAAAGAAGCAATTGTGTCGAAGAAATTTCAATGAATACCTGCGACGAAAAGGGGCCCTGAAACCTTTAGTAAGATAACATTTCACTTTTGTACACATGACCAATCCCTGATTTTCTCCTTATTCTTACAATTTGGAAATTGTTTTACATTCGGGAAAGAGGCTTTCAATGCCATGTGGCAGCTTGGAAATGGTTTAACATATTGTCGACAATAGTTTATTAATCATTATTCATTCGTCTTTGTGGTATGTTTTATTCATTAGTTTAGTAGTGTCACTAAAAAGTTTAATGTTAAAGGAGCCTTACGATAATGTCCCCGTCTTGTGTAAAGTGCTAGGTATTACGTTACGGGGCGCTGCGTGATCGTGAACAATGAATAGACGGTATCCTTGAATCATCTACATCCAACCGCTTGTGGAATCGAGAGGCGCGCAGGTTGTGTGTGTGTGTGTATCTTGTGTAAAGTACTAGGTATCACATTAGAGGGCGCTGTGTGATCGTGAACAGTGAACAGGCGGTATCCTTGAATCATCTAAACCCGACCGCTTGTGGAATCGAGTTGCGTGCATGATGTGTGTGTGTGTGTCGTGTGGTGTGTGTCGTGTGGTGTGTGTCGTGTGGTGTGTGTGTCGTGTGGTGTGTGTGTCTGTGTGGTGTGTGTGTCTGTGTGGTGTGTGTCGTGTGTCGTGTGGTGTGTGTCGTGTGGTGTGTGGTTGGTGTGTGTCGTGTGGTGTGTGTCGTGTGGTGTGTGGTATGTGTCGTGTGTGTGTGTGTGTGTGGTGTGTGTTGTGTGGTGTGTGGTTGGTGTGTGTGTGTGTGTGTGTTGCTGGGAGTGGAAGTGGTCTCCCGGATGCCATTTCTCGCCCTCGCGCCGCGTTGCTCAACTTCTCCGCAGAGCGGCACGTGACTTTCGCACAAAGCAATGTTCATCGCTCCCGCGAGATAACGCATAACTCGATGAAATACCGGAAGGTCGTAAAAGAAGAGCATAAAGGAAATTTATTTTCGTGGGGTGTTGTGTACAGAAAGAAACGTCAGGAAGACTAACGGATCAAACCGTTCATCGAGCGGAAAGGAAGTTGCTGGAGGGGAAGAATGATTACAAAGAGCGGAATGTCCGGGAACACTCCGTGCAGATGATTAAAAGAAAGAGGGATTTTGTAGCTGCGAGGGAGAGGCAGGAAACGTGTGGAATATCAGTATTAGACAGAGGAAGGAAATGAAACGTAAAGAAGAATGGGACTAGCGACTTGCGCACGCAAAGGCCCCGCGAGGTGAATACAGTAGTTGCGCTGAGTGTCGATATTGAGCCAAAGTTTGAAGAATTTAGGCATTAACAGTTTATGTTTATTATGTTCACTATCTGATTTTCTCCTGTAGTAATCAGACATTTTGTGGAATTGTTGTACATTAAGGAAGAGGCGCTCCTAGTTATCTGGCGACGACTGTAAATGGTTCAACTATGCAGCAAAGACTGATCTCTCTACGATAAAATCAATTATATTTAGTAACAGAATAATTGAATCACCAACTTCATTCTTTTTTGAGTTTTTTACGTATTTACCAGCTCAATGTGTATTGGAAAAGGGAACCTAGAAATGCACGATCTCTTTTGTTTGGGCAGCTTATATGTAGGTGTAAAGTGCTAGGTAGACTGTTACGGGGCGTAAAATAATCATGAAAGATCAACAGCCTTGTGTAATATAAACCCGACTATGATTAGTCATTCGTTGGCGAGCTCTCGAGTGATTCACATCGAGCAGCGCATTCTAACGAGCGAACCATTACTGCGAGTTCAGTTGCATTCGCGGTCAGTGAAGGAGAGGTTGTGTCAATGTTAGAGAGTAGCTGCCCCGAAACGGGGCAGCTAATTGTGAGTTCTATAAAACTACTTAATTCACCAACAAGTGAGTCTAGTGAAACGTTATTAAGAAATCAGTGTTCAAGTGGCAGTCTAATGCAAAACAGTGCTCAAGGGCTTCAGCATCATTTTGTGCAAAATCCAAATCTTGTGCAACTCCCGCAACTAGTGTGGACACCGGATGGTCAACTTCCAGCAGCGATTCTACATGGAGCATATCAACAACCAGTTCAAGAAAGAATGAGCACCGAGCAGCAAAAAATGGTCCATGAAGGCGCAGATAAAGTAGGTTCCTCGGAAAGTGAAAAAACAAATCCGGACACACCGGAACCGAACAGGTACAAGCGCTCCCGGCAAGGGGACGAGTATTGCGTAGAATCAAACTCAAATTCCGCCAATCAAACTAGAAAACCATTCAACGAGAACAAAAGAAAAAAGACTGATTTTGAAACTTCTGGCTATGTATATAATGTTCCAACCCATTCAAGATATGTAGTACTAGACAATATAGTGAGTGAAGATGACAATGCAGTAAATTCAGACGCAAATAAGCAGCCGAAAAAACCCAAAATTCCCCCAATTATAGTGCACGATGCAGAAAACTTTCCATTAATCTTGCAAGACATCAAAGAAACAGTTCAAGGTGACTTCAATACCCGATTAGAAAATAATGGAGTGAAAATAAATCTAACGGAAATTGAAGATTACCGAAAATTCAAAAAATTTCTAGAAACAAAAAGATACCATTTCATTCCTTCAGGGACCCCCTTACAAGAACATTTTCAGTGTTAATGAAAGACATTCCCTACTCATATTCGACGCAAGAAATTTACGATGGTCTAACTGAACTAAAATACAATGTTGTAAAAGTGTCTAGGCTATATAATAAAGATAAAATGCCTATCAACATGTGTGCAGTGGAACTAAAGGACGAAACAAATTCTAGAAACATTTTGCATCTTAAACGTTTCGATCATTGTGTTGTAAGATTCCATGCTCAAGTAAATAACAAAGCTATTCAATGTAAAAAATGCCAAAGGATAGGGCATACGCAGGCTAACTGTTATCTAGAACCTAGATGTGTTAGATGCCCGGGTAAGCACCATTATTCAGAGTGCAAAATCAGTAAAAGCTCTCCTCCTGTTTGTTGTAACTGTCAGGGTCAGCACACTGCCAACTACCGGGGTTGCCCAGCATTCAAGGAAACAGCCAAACGCGGTAACTTTCATTCCCACTCACAGAGGGTCAAAACAATACCAAATCCATGGGCAACAGGAACGCGACTTGAATCAAGTAATACTAGAAAAGAAAAACGAGACGAAGCAAGACCACTAAACAGGACAGAATTCCCTTGTCTACCGCAAAGATCACGCATACCAAATTTCTCAGAAACGGTTAATTCAAATGCAAACATAACAAAAAACCAAATTACAGAAATAGTAACACAAGTAATCGCGGCTATTATACCTCACATAGAAACTATATGCAAACAAATATTCCAAGAATTGTATAATGCCAGAAATGAAAACAAATAATATCAAAATTTTAAATTGGAATGCAAACGGGCTGAAAAGGCAAGAAAATGAGTTCAGATTTTTCCTTTCTAACTGGGCAATAGACATTGCATGCGTTACAGAAACCCATCTCCATAGTAACTTAAAATTCAATGTTCCAGGATATGAAACCTACAGGAAGGATAGAGCAGCAGAAAAAGCTTCTGGGGGAGTAGCATTAATAATAAAAAAAAGCATTCTACATCATGAACTAATTATACCATACTCGGTAAACTTAGAAACGGTCGGGATACAAGTCAGCTCACTTCATGGAGACATGATAGTAATATCGGCCTATAAACCACCAAATAAAACATTCCCAGAGAAGACGCTAAAAAGCATTCTAAACAGTAATACACCAACGCTAATCGTGGGAGATTTAAACTGTAAAAATGTTGTATGGGGGTGTAATTCAACAAATAAAGCAGGAGAAAAACTTATTACTTTCTTACAAAATAATAATGCTGATATTCATACACCATCAGAACCCACTCTATATCATTATGACCAGAATATTATTCCAGACATCCTAGACATAACAATATCTAAAAATGTGCAAATCCCATTGTATCAATACGTAACAGCAGATCTTGATTCAGACCATTGTCCGGTAATAATAAGCTTAAAAACCCAAATTACAAATTCTGAATTATTACCTAAAATAGTAAACGGTAAAATAAATTGGGAAAAATTTAGATTTACATTAAACATTTTGTATCCTTATCCCGATCAACTAAAAACAATTGAAAGTATTAATAAAGAAATAGATAATCTCACAAAAGCAATACGGTTAGCAACCATATTGGCCAACAAGCCGAAAACAAATACTAATAAAAAAGAGGTTAAAATCCCCGTATTCATAATAAATTTAATTAAAGAAAAACGAATTCTAAGACGGAAATGGCAGAAAACAAGAGACCCATATATAAAACGCAAACTAAATCAAACTCAAAGAAAAATAAAAATAAATATAGACGAACATAGATTTAATGGGTTCCAAAATTTCATCGCCCAAATTCCGAAAGGATCTAGACACCTATGGAGCACAATTAAAAAATTATCTACAGAAAGTAATAAACTACCTCCCTTAAAAACAACAAATAATTTAACAGCGCTAACGGACAAACAAAAAGCGTTGGCTTTAGCCACTAATTTCGAAACGACGTTTACTCCAAATAAACCGGAAATTATAAATCAAAATAGGCAAATTGAGAAGTTTTTATCGCTTCCATTCGCTACAGTTCCTCAGAAAATAAAATTCATATCTCCATCTGAAACACGTAATATAATATTTAAATTAAAACTAAAGAAATCAGCAGGTAATGATCAAATAACAACGCAAATTCTGAAGGAGCTACCGCGGACAACAGTAGCAGGACTTACAGCGATATTTAATGCAGCGCTAAGACTTAACTACTTTCCAGATATATGGAAACAAGCCGTAATAATTCCAATAAGCAAACCTGGGAAGGACCACACTTTGCCCTCAAATTACAGACCAATAAGTTTACTACCCAATATAGGAAAAGTGTTTGAAAAATTAATCCTTAAACGGCTAAACAGTTTTCTAAAAGCAAACAATATAATTCCAAAAGAACAATTCGGATTTCGCGAACATTACTCTACCACTCAGCAGCTTATAAGATTAACTGAAAACATAGCCAACGCATTTCACCAGCATAAACACACACTAGCTATTTTCCTTGATGTAGAAAAGGCCTTCGATAAAATTTGGCATGCAGGGCTATTGTATAAAATGAGAAATATGGGAATACCCCATTATCTATATGAAATAATTAAAAGTTTCATACAAAATCGCTCCTTCGCAGTAAAAGTGAATAATACCTTATCTGATCAAAAAACCACGCAAGCTGGATTACCGCAAGGGTCACCGCTCTCACCAACCCTCTTTAACATTTACGTTGCAGACTACCCCCAGATGGAAAGAACAGAAATAGCATGTTTCGCTGATGACACAGTACTGTTTACAACAAACAAAGACGTAGACCAAGGAAGGGAAATTCTACAAACATCGTTAGATACATTTACAAATTGGTGCTCAAAATGGCAAATAAAAATTAACCCCACAAAATCACAACCTAAGATATTTACGTTACGACGACCTAAAATGCCAAACCCACTAATCATTAAAAATGAAAAGATAAAATGGATCAAAAAGGATCAACCAGTTAGATATTTAGGAGTACTTCTTGACCAAAAACTAACGTGGAAACATCACATCAAAGAAATAGCTAATAAAACATATGTGAAAATTGCAAAACTATATCCACTTATAAATAACCACTCAAGACTAAACATAGAAAATGGGATAACCATATTCAAATCCATAATCAGACCATCGCTAACTTACGCCTGCCCAGTCTGGGGTGGAGCCGTAAAAAGTAACTTGGAGAAAATACAGGTAGTCCAAAACAAATTTTTAAGACGCTTAATCAAAGCACCATGGTACGTGTCAAACAGACAAATTAGAAACGAGTTGAACATAGAAAATATAACTACTTACATTAATAAAATATCAGTAAAATTTTTTGAAGCTTTACCAGAAGCAGAATGCGTGAAAAACTTCAATCTAGGACGATCAGCTGAAGACATAAAAATTATTTCAAGGTTCCCCAAGGACAAACTACGCCCGCCGTAAACGTTCAAATAGAAAGCAAATTGAACAAAAAAATGTATTAAACTTAGACATAACATTCAAAGATAGAATACTATTAATTTAAAATGAAGTAAAAAAAAAAAATTCAAACACTTAATCGTAACAAAGTGAGAGGGAGCTTCAAATAAATGAACTCCCCGCCTGCCTATGCCCTAACCCTGTTCTAGTATTTAGTAATTAAAAGCTCTGTAAAATCAATGGATTGAACAGACAGAAAATAAAACTGTTAAAAAAAAAAAAAAAAACTATGATTAGTTGTAACGAAGGCGAGTTCCAAGGAAGCCGATGGATGAAAAGAAGATAAGTTCCTAGACACTTTGGCTAGTTGTTATTAAACACAGGAATTGTTTGTTCACTCATGTGTACCGATCATTGATCACTTGCAAATCTTCCATTAATCATGGAGTATAAACAGTAATGCGTGAAGGCTCTAAACTATGATTTGTATTGGTTGAGATCAAACTAGAATTGCATGTTCATAAATAGTCTAGGACTTCAGTACCCGATGGTCTGGTTTTCCAGAATGAATCCTAGTTGGTACATTTGCTTTCCTAACAAGATATTAACTCTAACCCGAAGAACGGAATAAATTCGATGATCGATCGTCAACCTCGTGCGATCCACATTTTATTAGTGTACTCAAGCGGATTTTGCTAAAAAACGTTTTGTTACCGCATGCTGTTTAATGAAATCGTTATTTTATTCGTCTTTAAACTGTTCAACTTCGTATTTAACAACTAATGCGTAATATATTATTTTATAGTGGACATAAATATATTTTCTTGTGAAGTATTATTTAATTTGTTGCTATTTTATGCAAAAGTGTTACTTTTTTTCTTCTCTCTTGCTTTGTATTAAGTCATGTCGAACACTTGGCCCCATTCTTCATGTACCCCTTTACCCTTAAATGGATCTTTATCCTCTAGTGTTAATAATAAGGTTCACTTCCAGGTAATTCAAAACCCTGGGAAGAGCAAGAAATTTCTTCATCGGGAACAGCCCACATTTTGCGCAATGTTTGTAGAAGCACCCATAGTGCCTAGATCTGCTCCTTAGATAGTTGTTTGCAACCTGAGTAGATTTGATATTCAGGCAACTCACAAAATCTTTATTCGTGATGTAGTGGAATAATAATAATATTAATAATAATATAAATTATATGAGGATGATTATCCTTATTATTACCAAGGACTGCAGCTCGTTGGGGAGCAGTTAGTTGGTGAATTGAATCGCTGAAGCCTTGGATTGCATCTCCATCTGTGGCTGTGGGGGGTGGGGGGCGAGAGAGTTGGCAGGCGCCGCCACCAGCTGGCCGCCCACCGCCCGCGCCCACCACCGCCAACTGGCAGATTTGCGGCGTCAGCCCCCACCGCCCCCGCTGCCGCCCCCGCTGCCGCCCCCGCTGCCGCCCCCGCTGCCGCCTCGGGCGCCACCCCTGGGCTGCGGGCGCCGCCGCTCTCCACAGGCGCCGATCGATGGCCCTCCGCCCCCTGCCGAAAGGGCCAAAGGGCTGCTGCCTGCGCAGGGCACTCGCACCTTTTGCTTTGGGGAGGGGGGAGAGGCCGTGTCGCCCGAAGCGACGACGCGCTGAACCCTTTGGTCACCCCTCTCCCCCTCCCCTTTCCACGTCGCTCTTCTTCCCTGCGCGCAAGCGGTCAGCGCTGCGACATGAAATGGACGGACGCGAGACGCACCCAAACAGGGTCATGGCTTACTCCTTGGAAAGGATGGGGCTGGATGTTGGAATCCTTTAGAAGAAATTACGCGATTCAGGTAATAATAATAATTTAATTTGTTTCACAAATGTATAAGGAATAACAAAATGAAATATGGAATAATATATAAACTCTAACTTACGTACCATGCAACCCCGTACCATCACCAAACATTTTACGTTCACGAAACGCAGTTAATTGAGAGCGGGAGACTTTCGTTGTCGCCAAATTAAAAAAATGGTATTTGTTTGTGCGAATGCTCTGATTCGTATTCGCCTCAGTTTGTTGGAAAACTATTTTGGAATTATTTCAAACATTAAAAATTGATCATTGCTGCTTGACAATTAATCTGCGTAAATACATTTTTGGGTTAATATTTTATCTCATTTATTGAACATTAGTAGAGCAAGATTTTTTAATAAAAAATATATTTTCTGCCAACTTTGCAGTAACAAGAAAGCCTACTTTTGATTGTGAAAACTGCGTTAGTAAGAATAACTATAAACTTTCCTGAAAGCAGAATAATGAATGAGAACCCTTAGTGCTGCAACGCCAACAAAGCGAACAATCAGTTTGCATTATCTGTCAGAATTGTTGAATGATTACATCTATAATTGTTAAAAACGCATTGTACGATAACCTTTTGTTTTAACTATTCTCGGAAACAAATGTTTCGGAATAATTCATTTTCTATTTTGAATTTGGCCAACCCTAAATACCTCACCGCGTGGCATCTCAGCTCGACTGCCTAGCTAGAGTTGAAAATCTGATGTCGGGACTAGAGCTCCATGACTTCCCAACCAGAGTTGCTGCAGAATCACCAGCAATGCGAGCTCAGCGCCAGCTCAGCTGCTGGGAGCTCCCAAGGGGTGGACAGAGTTCCCAGAACGATTTTGCCTGAGAGCGGTTTGTGCTTTTACTACAGCATGAGTTGAGGTGATGCAAAGTCAAAGAGATCTGAAACTAAGGGTTGTCGTTGGCAGACCCTAGAGCTCTGTTAATGGCTGAGGAAAATCCCGCCCTGCAGGCAGAATGATTCAGTTACACGAGAGCATCAGGCTGTCAGTGCGCGCCCGCACGCGCCACTTGCCCGTCTGGGAAGCCTTGCCCCCCTCCCCTGCGAGCACAGGCAACTTCCGCTCTCATTTCGCCTCGAATTCAACTAGCGGCGCTACGACAGCACGTACTGTCGCGCCCGTAATTTCACGCAAAATTACGCGAAAAGTACTAAAATTTTCGAAAAAATTCTACATCATCTTATTTCAAAACCTATCTTTAAGAAACAATTTCATTAAGGGAAAAAAGCTCTAACTTTAATAGTTTAGTAGTAGGAAAAATGGGGTTTTTAACGAACATTCTCTTAAACGTCCAAAAACAAAATTTAATTGAAAACGATGGAACCATTTTTTGAAAATTTGGAAAATGTTCATGGAGCTTCATGTAGAGTACCCTCCAAAATTAAAATATGTTTCAAATACAAGTAGCCGCAACATCAACCAGAACGATTAGGGAATATATATTTTGAAGAAAATCAGCCAAACGGTTTAGCCGCTACAGATTTTCACAGACTGACGGACAGAAACGTTTTGCCGTCATTCGATTTTTTAGCATCAAAGACCCACAATATGCGGATTGTGGCTACACCACGTGTTAATAATTGTTTTTTTCTACACTTTGCAATTGGATTTATCCACTTTTTGACTCCAGGGTCTTGTAATAAGAGTTTTTCTGCAAAAATTAGTCGTTATTTCGCGCAGCATTACGTAACTTTCTACTCTACACCGTGCCGAGAAAGTAAAAATGTCATGCAGTAAATATTAATAGCTACGTGGTTTACAGCTTTCTTTGAGTCTGACCCCCTAGCTAACGCGCTCTTACTCACACACATATACACATGGAGCCGGGTTATACAAGACGTTCCCACCGACAACGAACTCTTGCCTCTCAGCACCGCTCCAAACTACTCTGTCCGCCAGTCGTCTGCCCGCCGGAGTTAATCGAACGGTTGTAACAACATCCATCCGGCAACTGGTGAACTTCATTGTGTACATCCATGGTCGCTGACCCAGATGATTGAGCAGGGAGCACCCTTCTGCTTGGCCTCTCCCTCCACCTCCGCCCTCGACAAAGTATCGACTCCCTCCGATCGACCTGCGCGGGGCGCCACCCCGTTAGGCCCCCTCCCCCTCCGTCATTAAGAGGCGAATGAACGGTCTCTGCAGGCGCAGTGGGCGGCGCCGCTCTGGCCTCGGCGAGCGAAAGGGAAGTTGAACAGCAAGGACGACTCGGGCACTAAGGGGGCAAGGCCAGGGCCATATTTAAAAGGGCAGTGCCGGACAGTGACAGTTTTCAATGGTGTCGCGTGGACTGTGTGGAAATTAGATAAAAGTTTGATTGCTGTGGTTTAACCGTTCATCGCGGAATGCCGACTCAAAACCTCTACTCGCGGCTGACCGCACCCGTTCGTCGAGTTTCCGCTGTGGAAAGCGACGCCGGGTGAAGACGGCATATCGCCTCAGCGGTGCAGCTACTTCCTGTTCCCCCCGAGATGCAAACAGTTCCTTTCCCTTCACCCGTTGTAACCGCTAAAGCCGTTTACGGCTAGAAAATATCAGTTTTTTTTCTTTGTAAACGCGCTCTGTTATTTTCAGACTTAGTAGTTACAACACCAACCGAGAGAGAACGCCAGGCGACGTACATAGTTTTTAAAATGAGCTAACAGGAGCGCTTATCACCAGTATTAGAAACGTGATAATGAAATCGTCCACCGGAACGACACGAACAACCAATAGGATTAAAGCAAATGAATATTGGAGATTTTAGAACAAGAAGAGTCCAACTCGGCCATTTTAATGAAAGTCAGCGAACGAGAAGGTATTCTGAACCACTCTGAACGAACTTTTGGATCAACGGACATCGCCAGTTCAAGATTTCGACAGTACGCAAGCTTTTAGAAAAGCTTTTTAGAAAAGAATACTTGAACCAGCTCGAATAAAATTCGATCTTTGGACGTTACTGCAACGCCGACGCCACGACGCGAGCCCCAGCAGAACGGTGCAGTCAACGGGATTTCTCGTGTCTGAGCTCCTTTCCGGACGACCCTGAACAACTTCAAGGCTTCGCACGTCGCGGGAAACATCGTGAGTTCGGCAAAACCTTTTCAAGTTAACGGCAGAAACGAGGGCCAGGTGTAGAACAGTTTTAGTATCATATTTCACTAGATAGTTAACTGCAATATTGCTTAACTTTATTCATGAGTTTTTGAATACATATCCGAGTGCCAAATCGAATTACAGTTTCGTTACTGGACGCAGATATTTAAACAGTGTTACTGGAAAATGAATTCAGGAGCAAAGATAGACAATTATTTTATCAATTGACATATTATGTTGAATGCAAAGTTTAACTGAGTAGCATTTAACTTAACATTTTGTTTTTTTGAAATCTGAGATCTCATAAAAGTAGATTAATTTAACTTAGCTTGATGTTGGTAAGATTAGACATTGTAATAACGATTACAGTTGTGCATTCTAATTGAATCAATTGTATTTGTTAGAACAAGTAGAAGATTGATAATTTTTTTTGATAAAACATGGTATTGATATTGTTGATTTGTATTATACATAAATGGTAATTTCAGGTACAACATTTTTGAGTGAGTGTGATTCTATGTGTATTTCAGGAAATGTGTGTAGGGATATTCATGTATTAGTTATGTATTATTAGAATTCAGATTCTTGAACCCATTCATTAAATCTAATTGGAAGATTTCAAGGGTTTATTTGCAAATTAGATTTTGATTACAATTTGTAATAATTTTCTTGGGTTTTTTTTTCTTTGTGGATACCAGATTCAAACAGGACATTTATAATCAATTCATGTCATGTTGATGTACTAATTTTCAGTACAGAATATATGGTTTGTTGTTATTTTCGTAAAACGTACGACAAAGTGTTCTTAATCTATCCCAGTGTACTAAATCTTGAACCCTTTCCCTTGGAAAGAATGTCTGCTAGGATTTTCTTATATGAGTGCGTTGTGGCTTAACTTTATTGGAGTTACAACAACGAGTAACAAGGGAAAATTACTCGAGTCACCCGTCTCCTCCCATACGCGAGGTAATTTTACCCCAATTGTTGGACCAGGCGCAAGGTGGTTGGTAACTGCCTCGCCTATCGTGCCATCACCCGACATTGGGAGGGAGACAAAAAGGCAGGCGGTGACACCGTGTTGTAATGCTTCCTCGGACTTCCTGGAAAGCGTCGACGTTTGCAGCTCTGACGAAATGTAAACAATACTCGAGAACTTATATAGTATTCTTGAGGAGTGGTAGACTTATTGTTAGTGTAAACCTGAAATGGGACTTGCCGTGGCAAACTTGGGGAAACCTCTTGACAACCCTCCGCCTTCTCTTCGCGCGCTGCTAGTCAACAATCTACAGCGTTGGTGGTCAGGAGATAAAGCGATGCGTATTCTACTCTGCGGTCCTCGACTGATGCCATTGGATTGGAGCCTTTTCGCGTGGCGCAGCCCTTCTCGAAGAGCATCAAATGCCACCGCTACTGAACGCGTGAGGACACTGCGTTCGACGGAGCGCAGAGCAAGTCGCCTTGCGAATGCAAAGGAGGCACAGCCACACAGCAATTGTAGCGCATGGCGTTAATTCTTTTCTCCACGATTCAGCTACAGGTATAAATTCCAGCGAACGTCATATTGAAATAATTACTTTTCTGCACCAATGTGTTATGAATCATTTCCACCAATGAGCTTTTGATCAGTAACCACTGCGCGAGTTTGCTCTAAGGGAAAGGGAGGGGAGGGCACGGCCTCCTTGTGTCTCGCGAGCACGGCCGCCTGTGCCTTCACTTCCCCGCAGCGGAATAGCGTTGGGGGATCGCGGCGACAAAACGGACTCTGTGTGGGCATTATGGCGTCGCTCCGCTGTGAGTGTTTTGCTGCGGAAACCGATTACGTATTTATGCCCTCCCACAAGCCCTACAAAGGCCCCTCATTGGCAAGAGAATGGACGGCAAATGCGTTAAAAACGAAGCTTCTGCGCCTCTTTGATGATTATTTCAAAATATTACAGATGGTTTGTTCAAAAGTTTCCGTTTTTAATTTGATTTGATCGTCTCATGAAGGCGTAGGTGCTGGTTTAATGAGCTGATCTTTGTCAGAAGTTTGCTTGTAATTTATAAATTTCTCAGCTAAAATCATTGCTGTATTATTCCTGCACAAAAACTTTGCAAAATTTGCATAAAAACTTGTTTTCACATTACCTACTACATAAATTCTGAGGTATCTCGATGTGTTAGAATTTTAAGCGCACAGGTTCTACCAACGAGGTTTGGCGGCAACGGTGGTGCGTGCAAATTGCGTGTTACTTGATACACATGAAGAACGTTTTCTCAAATTCTTTTGGCTGCGAACAAAAATAATTAAATTTCGAACTTGTACTACTTATACGGGTTTCTATTTATTTTTTTATTAACATATTCACTTAGCACGTTATTTACTTTCTTTAATATCAGTGTTGTACACGCACAAGTAATACGTACAAATTACGAATTTTAGGCGAATAAATACAATAATAAACTCAAAAATTAAAAGCAGATACGACGGAAATATATTAATATTGTATGATGGACATACGGAGTAACTTGTGACCACTTAATATTAATTTCTCCTCTTAATGCATGATATACAGAAGAAATTACTTATTCAATATTTCGGTGGTGATATTCGTTATTAGCAAGAAAAGCATGGCTTGCAAGTACAAAGAAAGAATATGAAAATGAAAATATAGTAATTAAATGAATAATATCCTTTCCACGGTGCACCGCGGTGTTTAGCTGCCCCATTGGTGTCGAAAAACCGAGGCCACGCTCCTAGTTTCTATTCCTGACGGTAGGTTGCGCTGATGAGCTCGTTGCGACATCGAGGCGTGCTACTGACATCGCTTGGCAACCGAAGTGAAGGTCCCTGCTTTAGCTCCATTTCAAGGAGAAGAGAACCAATGATAGTTATTCTCAAATAACTTTCCTATGATATTACATACGAATTTCATACATTTTATGAGCTTCACAAAATGTTAGTGCAGTAGAATTTTAGAACAAATTTAAATATTTATCCTGCGAAAGGGGGGCAGACAAATGTTAAGTCCTTAATAAAATATAATGGAGCCTTTGTGTTCTTATTAGGAACATTAGGAAATTGATAGTAAGAGTTAATACTCACTCAAGGTCTATTAGAACACGTGCATTCTAATTTCTTATTTCGAAACTGATCTCAGTATTCAGTATTACTGTCCATAATCGAAGTGCGTAAAGGACTTTAAATGTAGAGTTTTAAGTTGAACTCTCGTATTGAGGTCCCTCAGCAATTCTTCTCATTTAGCAGAGCAAAATCATTCTGCTAAGGATTTGTGAAATGCCTTTTGTTTTTACTGTCGTCACAAGAAGAAAATGCGTTTTTAGAGGCTGTCACTTATTCAGGAGGCCCTGCAACGCGCTCACTGCCTCTGGTCGCTCGAGGAACGCGCTTTGTTTCCGCAGACGAAAGAAGACCTGAATCAGATGCACTGCTTGGAAGGGGCTGAGAACGTGACAGTTCAAAGCGCTGTTGATATTACTAATTCCAGCGTACGCATACGTTGACAAAATTATGTGGCAGCATATTTGGGAAAGAGCGACACTTTCTGAGTACATTATTCAGAAACAATGTTAGAACGGGATACTCGAGCGAGTATGAGCGAGTGAAATCGCGGAGATGCAATGCTCTTCCTTGGGTCTCCGTTTGGAGAGGAGCCAGTGTGTTTCTGCCCCAACCGAATTACTCTCATGGCCAACGGACAGGCCTGACGCCCACGGAGACATCACAGCCCGCCCCGTGCTGTCAACGTGGCCCCTGTCGGAAACAATCGCCAGAGTGGGGTGGCCGGCAGGTGTCTATAGGCCGATGCCAGCGCCGCCACGCGCCCTCGGACGCAATGAGCGGCAGACGCAGACAAGTGAAGGGCGCCCCTGGGGAGGGGTCCAGCGCTTTCGGGGCCTCGCAGCCTCCGTCGCCGAGGCGAACGCACAGACGCCCTTCTGCTCACTTCGCCCACCTCAGACGATCAAAAGAGCGGTAATGAATAATTACATGCACTGAGTAATAGCTCAGAATCGGGAGAGTGGAGTGGCCGGCAGGTGTCAATGCCAGCGCCGCCACGCGCCCTCGGACGCAATGAGCGGCAAAGGCAGACAAGTGAAGGGCGCCCCTGGGGAGGGGTCCAGCGCTTCCGGGGCCTCGCAGCAGACGCCCTTCTGCTCACTTCGCCCACCTCAGACGATCAAAAGAGCGGTAATGAATAATTACATGCACTGAGTAATAGCTCAGAATCGGGAGAGTGGAGTGGCCGGCAGGTGTCAATGCCAGCGCCGCCACGCGCCCTCGGACGCAATGAGCGGCAAAGGCAGACAAGTGAAGGGCGCCCCTGGGGAGGGGTCCAGCGCTTCCGGGGCCTCGCAGCAGACGCCCTTCTGCTCACTTCGCCCACCTCAGACGATCAAAAGAGCGGTAATGAATAATTACATGCACTGAGTAATAGCTCAGAATCGGGAGAGTGGAGTGGCCGGCAGGTGTCAATGCCAGCGCCGCCACGCGCCCTCGGACGCAATGAGCGGCAAAGGCAGACAAGTGAAGGGCGCCCCTGGGGAGGGGTCCAGCGCTTCCGGGGCCTCGCAGCAGACGCCCTTCTGCTCACTTCGCCCACCTCAGACGATCAAAAGAGCGGTAATGAATAATTACATGCACTGAGTAATAGCTCAGAATCGGGAGAGTGGAGTGGCCGGCAGGTGTCAATGCCAGCGCCGCCACGCGCCCTCGGACGCAATGAGCGGCAAAGGCAGACAAGTGATGGGCGCCCCTGGGGAGGGGTCCAGCGCTTCCGGGGCCTCGCAGCAGACGCCCTTCTGCTCACTTTGCCCACCTCAGACGATCAAAAGAGCGGTAATGAATAATTACATGCACTGAGTAATAGCTCAGAATCGGGGGAGTGGAGTGGCCGGCAGGTGTCAATGCCAGCGCCGCCACGCGCCCTCGGACGCAATGAGCGCCCGACGCAGACAAGCGAAGGGCGCCCCTGGGGAGGGGTCCAGCGCTTCCGGGGCCTCGCAGCAGACGCCCTTCTGCTCACTTCGCCCACCTCAGACGATCAAAAGAGCGGTAATGAATAATTACATGCACTGAGTAATAGCTCAGAATCGGGAGAGTGGAGTGGCCGGCAGGTGTCAATGCCAGCGCCGCCACGCGCCCTCGGACGCAATGAGCGCCCGACGCAGACAAGTGAAGGGCGCCCCTGGGGAGGGGTCCAGCGCTTCCGGGGCCTCGCAGCCTCCGTCGCCGAAGCGAACGCACAGACGCCCTTCTGCACCCTTCGCCCACCTCAGACGATCAAAAGAGCGGTAATGAATAATTACATGTACTGAGTAATGGCTCAGAATTAGTCATATCTACCAGAAATCTGAACTGAACTCCCTGTTTTCGTGAAAACATGTATGGGTAATTCCTGACCCCAATCTGAAGGCATATCTTGTAGTTTTTACCTGCAAAGAACGCTAATGTGGTTTTCTATCTGACAACTGCGTCTTCGCCACCGGATTAAATAACGACACGAGAAGGACGGCCACTTTTCACGCGACAAGCTCTGACTACAGTCCGGAAGGTTCTAATGAGGTTACTCTTCTAAAATATTCCATGTTCTTTATCAGTTCCTAACTTCCAATTATATCTATATTCGTCTATTCTGTGCCTTAATGGTATAAATGGTAATTTACACCGGTTTTTATTCTTTTTTAAGTTATATATTGAAAGAGGAATTGCTAAACGAAAGTGTAACTTTCACTTCAATTACGAGTACTTTGACAGATAGCTACAGTGAATCACCTGTTAAAAATTTGGCAATATGGTTTGAACTACCTTCGACAGCCGCAGCAAATGAAGCTTGTGAATGAGCAAGTGGATGCTGTGAATTGGCTGGAGTTGAGTCCTGCCGCTGATTTCGACGATTCGCGTTGAGGTCAGAGGTGCCGCCATTTGCTCTTCATCAAAACCTTTTTTATTGCCCCAGTATAAACCTTTCGTTATGAATTACGGCCATTTTCCACATCCACTCCATCGCCTGCGCAAAGCTATCGGTTAAAATAATGTCATGTTCATCATAAAACATTCCATTGATTGGTTTTGAAAGTATTTGAATGAAAACGTTCAAAATGAGCTGCAAATGAAGCAAACAATATTGACAATATACTCATTAAGCAAATGCCATGGCAACCGGATCTTTTTTCGTGAGTACATTACATAACTATGAAAGTATTAGAGTGGTAGGTACTCCAGCCAATAAGGTGACATTCATACATTGTAATAAAATTCTTTTAATTCCTGAATTCCTGTGTCATTATTTGTAGATCACATTATTATAATATAGTGGTCTACAGAGATTTGCGAATGTTAAGTAATCTTCGATTGTAATTTTATTTTGAAATACTGTTATCTAATATTTTAGCAGATAAAGTCAGTAGAAATTTTAAACCTGTACGATCGTATGGTATTTGAGAGCCGTCTTCAATTCACCAATCTTTATTCGGAATGGAAGCGAAAGCTTTCAATTTCACGCCTGTCGCGTGGAGAATTTGTAAAAGAATCGTAAGCCTGAAATACGTGTCGGAACAAAATGTTTGTAGAACATCTCTGTTCAAAACAATAACTTATTTGGACACAAGAGATTCTGTGTCTTTGTATTCTGTGTGAATTATAACCTACATTGGTTTAGTTTTATTGCTATTCAGAAAATTATGTTTGAAGTCGTCATCCAGTAAGGAGTTAACTTAAAAATAAATTTAACACGTATGTTGGGATGATCCCTTGATGGCACACTCAGAAGCAATTTCAGTTTTGAATCTTCATTTTTACTTCTTTTTTTTTTTTTGCTTCTTAATTTTAATTTATTTTTAACATCAATAAATGTTAGTAATTTTTGTGGGGGCGGCGATTTTGCTTGAGTGACAAAACAAAGATTGTCTATAGTGGCTGCAGGTCTGTGACTGACATATGTTGCTATGAAAAATAATAATGATACACTGAGAAAAATGTTGTAGTAGTATGTACTAAATATTTTTAGTAAATGATCGCAAAGTAAATACAATTATTCGTGTAGTAAGATTCACTAAACATGATTTAATTTCGTTTAGTAAATCAAACAATTCATAATCGTGAGTGAATGAACTAAAAGAATTGTCAGTGTTACTATTATTGTTTCGTAGATAAAATCATTTGGTGAGATCTACGTTTCATGTCGTCAGACTTACTAAATACTGTTTAGTAAGCGCGTGTTCTCAGCAACCTGACCAATGGAAAAGGTTATAAAACCCATCTGAAGTGTAAGAATTGAACGTTGTATGTGGTATTACACGCTATATAAATGGCGTATTTCGTATTTTATTGGTTTTCAATAATTATGTTATATTCTCTAAACTAACGGCAGAAATACCGTCGACAGCTTGAAACCAGCAGCCCTGAGTCCGTAACTACTCTGCTAGGCTAGTGTCTGTGAGATAACCGTGGTTAAGGCAGCTCAAGTCCACGGGGCCGTAGGATGGGTGACCGCTGCGGAACCCCAGTTGCTACCTGCTTGGAGGGACTGGAAGTATTTCCTCTCACATTTCCTTTAGTTATTTTCACTGCACTGTTTAGTAAATATTACTCAATGTATTAGTCAACGCAAAGATTCGTTTAGTTTTCTCCACTAGTTGCCATTCGTCCCGGGTACGACCTGTTTAGTGAACATACGTGCATTAGTGTATTTAACCAAACAGCAGTTTCGTGAACTTGACTAAGCATTTCGTTTTACGAAAATCTACTATACCGTTTGGTTGAATCTATTACGTGATTAATTGTATGAACTAAACATTTCTCTCCGTGTAGACACTGTGCGCGGAGAGAGTTCCGATCTCGTCGCCTTGAACCGAGCCGGCCCCCGCCTCTTTTGTCTGCTGCTGGAGCGGCTGCCTTTGGCTCCGCGAAGAGACAGGCGGTCCGCCCCACCGACGCCGCGTGTGCTCCCCCTCCCCTGCAGAGGCAACGGCGCTCGTCCTTTGTTCCTGCGCCGCCGCTCGTCTTCTGTCGCGTGCGGATTTCGTTCCGTCACACGACGACAATGGACGCCGTTCTGGCCCGCGGGCGCGCAACCCGACGCCCGCGCCTATACACACACACACACTTACATGCACAGCCACATCACACTGGACGGCAGAACCGTCGGGAGCTGAGCTCGTCCCAGCTGGAGCGGTGCTGCCCACTGTCTCCCGTTCAGCAGTGTTACACACACACACACACACACACACTTACATGCACAGCCACATCACACTGGACGGCAGAACCGTCGGGAGCTGAGCTCGTCCCAGCTGGAGCGGTGCTGCCCACTGTCTCCCGTTCAGCAGTGTTACACACACACACACACACACACTTACATGCACAGCCACATCACACTGGACGGCAGAACCGTCGGGAGCTGAGCTCGTCCCAGCTGGAGCGGTGCTGCCCACTGTCTCCCGTTCAGCAGTGTTACACACACACACACACACACACACGACCACATCACACTGGACGGGAGAGCCGTCGGGAGCTGAGCTCGTCCCAGCTGGAGCGGTGCTGCCCACTGTCTCCCGTTCAGCAGTGTTACACACACACACACACACACACACACACACACACTTACATGCACAGCCACATCACACTGGACGGCAGAACCGTCGGGAGCTGAGCTCGTCCCAGCTGGAGCGGTGCTGCCCACTGTCTCCCGTTCAGCAGTGTTACACACACACACACACACACACACGACCACATCACACTGGACGGGAGAGCCGTCGGGAGCTGAGCTCGTCCCAGCTGGAGCGGTGCTGCCCACTGTCTCCCGTTCAGCTGTGTTACGGAGACGACGCTCGAAGCAACGGAGGCGCTTATGGGGCATGTGCGCCGCGTAGCCGTCGTTTGTCTCCCTTCGCTGTCCACCTGTTGCCGCGCTCTCCTCCCACGTACAACATTTCGACAGAGGGACTCGATATGTCACGACGTAATGGATATAAAAAGCAACTTAAAAATGGGCTATGTCGTATTGGAGGAGGAAAAGAAGCCAGCCAGAAGACGAATATTCGAGGATGAAGTACTTGTTTTAACAACTGAGTAATAACTATGGTAATATGGTAACAATCATTTGTTCTCAGCAACGAAGTAGTGCGTGCATGGAACGTGAGGAAACAACTGTTGTCGCTGCAGGAATTTTGAGCCAGGGATCGAAAGGTTCGAGTCCTGAGGTCGCGGTGTTTCCAGTGGCGCGGCCATCTTCAGCCAATGCCTTGAGGAGAATTCCAGCGCCGTGGTTCGTGGCCCTCAAGTCAGGGTACAGATTCAGCATTCGCCAGATATTGTTCGAATATTAGACGGATAAATGTCGCTCAGAGCATCCAGCTGCAAGATTTCCCCTCCAGGCATAGGATGAATTCCGCCTAGCTCTTTTGAAAGCCACCGCCCGATGTTAGGAGATTAGACGGATAACTGTGGAGCAGATGATCCAGCCGCTAGATTTCCCCTCCAGGCATAGGATGAATTCCGCCTAGCTCTTTTGAAAGCCACCGCCCCATGTTAGGAGATTAGACGGATAACTGTGGAGCAGATGATCCAGCCGCTAGATTTCCCCTCCAGGCATAGGATGAATTCCGCCTAGCTCTTTTGAAAGCCACCGCCCGATGTTAGGAGATTAGACGGATAACTGTGGAGCAGATGATCCAGCCGCTAGATTTCCCCTCGAGGCAGAGGATGAATTCCGCCTAGCTCTTTTGAAAGCCACCGCCCGATGTTAGGAGATTCGACGGATAACTGTCGAGCAGATTCCCTAGATGAGCTAGAATTCCCCTCCTGACATAGGCTCAATTCTCCCTAGCTCTTTTCAAAGCCACCACATTCGTGACTCAAATCCTACGATTTCTCCGAGTCGCTGCTGTAGCAACAGTAGTTGCCCTGTGCCTACTTATTTAGAGCGATAAAGGCGTGTTAATGAGTTGTGTTGCACATGACTCGCTACCTCTCCCTCATTGGATGCTCTAACCCTGTTGCCTATGTCGCACCATTTGCCTGGCTTCTCCCCAGACGCGCCAACTTCGTTAATGCCCTTCAACTGTCCCACTAAATGTATTTTGTTTCATTCCTACATCGGAGCTAGGCTTCCAGAAATTTCACATGAAATGCGAAGACTAATTGGTTCCTTCGGAAAGGGAAAAGTGTGATAGCGGAGCACATATATTGGGGGGAGGGGAAGAAATAAAATTATTACTATTTATACTACAAATTCATTTCTTTCCTTGTATAAGAAATGATTCATTTAATGGAATAAACGCCAGTAACGTTTGAAATATATTTGGTATACTCCAATTTAAGGCGGTTTACGTGAACATGGATTTTTCTTACCACCCCCTGACTATTAGCTAGTCTTACGTTGCAATTCCTCAATCATGTGAGGCGGTGTGCTCCGAAAGCGCAAGTTTCATCACTGTGATGAACGTTTGTTGCATTCTGAAAATCGTTTGAAAGTAATTGCATACGTGGGGGCGTCTTGTACTCATGAGTTGTAAATTTCCGGAGACATTTCCTCGAATTTGGTAATTTAAGTATCCAGAAGTGTCTTCGTCGGCATGCGGCTCGTGAATTCATTGGCAATTTCCAATGGTGCCGTGGATTTCAGTATTATAAAGAAACGCTCGTGCAACGCTGCCTTTCTCCCGCTGCTCTGAAATCCAGAAGGGTGGCGCTGGCCGCTGCCGCTCTGTGTGGGGGCGGAGGGAGTTGCTTGTTTGCCGCGTCGCGCTAATTGACAGATGGCGCTGGCTGTCGGGGTGGGGTCTGCGCGTGCGCGGTGGAGAGAGTAGCCCGGGGCGACGCGCAGCTCCGAGGGAACAGACAGCCTCCTGTCGGCAGCGCCGAGGCCTCGTTTGCGTCTCTTGAAAGCTATTCTATGCCATGAAAGGACTTCCACGTCCTGGAAAATATTTTACGATTCTTACTTCTTAGCATTTTCTGTCTTACCTCGAATCAGCGGTTCTCGTGAAAGAATGATTATGAAGATGACATTTAAATGACTAGGTGAAATATTCGACTTTGCCCATGTGCTTATTTGTCACAAAATCTAATAGGAGGAATAAATAATTCTTTAAGTCAATTTCAGAACATATTGAATTAAAAATATTATTTCCATTTTTTAAATGGACATGCCAGTTTGCCTATGTTGACAGCTTCCACTCTCCCAGGCAGTCTTTCAATCAGATGCTGGAAGGCTTCTTGGGAAATGGCAGCCCATTCTTCACGGAGTGCTGCACTGAGGAGAGGTATCGATGTTGGTCGGTGAGGCCTGGCACGAAGTCGGCGTTTCAAAACATCCTTAAGGTGTTTGATAGCAAGACAGGACTGTGCGCAGGCAAGTCCATGACAGCGATGTTATTGTCGTGTAACCACTCCGCCACAGGACGTGCAGTGTGAACAGGTGCTCGATCGTGTTGAAAGGTGCAATCGCTATCTCCGAAATGCTCTTCCACAGTGGGAAGCATGAAGGTGTTTAAAACGTCAACGTAAGCATACACCACCCCCCGTATCCGGATACTTTTGATCTCATACTGTAGGTTGGTTTCTGCCCATCGTTTGGTAGCGTTGAGCCCGATCTCCTTCGTGGTGTGATGTTCCCCTCCATCTCCTCCTCCGTGCTGAACTTCCTGCAGTTCTTCCCCTCAACAAAAGCGCAGCGTGGAGCGCCAGAGGGGGTGGCCGCTTTGACGCTCGCTGTGGGGGGGGGGGGCAACGCAGATCCTGTTGGCGCTGCACCACAGAACGCGCGTGCAACTGAAAACAAACTCATTTCGCTCACGTATCCGGATTATTAAATTTCGAGTGACCCGGATGCTGCAGAAATTCAACAAGATATTCGCAAACGGGCACGGATGAAAAAAGAATTAATGTTGGTTGGACAGCAACATACATTATACACGAGAATAATAGAGAGAGTTTGAAAATAAATTTTTCAAGTTGAAGCGTTCGCGTTTTTGTCGAATCCATTGTTGTTTTTACGCGTTTTCAGCTGTCTTTTGTTCTGCAGATTTTGTTTTCTTTTCATTGTCGTTTTATCCGACTATTTTAAGTGCAACATTCATAAAATTCCAGAAAACTTGGAAGATAATTTACAGACAGGAATGATATCAATTTACAAAGGCTGAGCTAAGCAAAATATTAACGTATTTCAATTTATATTGAAAACGATACAAAATGTATGAGTTTACTTTTTCCCTAGAAAGCAAACAAGTATTTAAAAAAGGGAGAGAAAAGACGATCCCGTAGGCAAATGGAAGCTCCGTGCACTTATTATTTTAAAAAATAATTCTGACGCAAGTAAGGTTATCAAGAGAGATGATTTTTTTGTAGAAAATGTATTGGTCAAAACAATTCATTTAATGTGGAAAACAAATTCAAAGAGGACGTGTAGTAATACTGTCTACTTTCTTTTGTACACTTAAAATGTGATCTCAGTATAGTATGAAGTTTTGAGTCCAGTAATTTTATAACCTCGTATTTATACTAGGAACCTTGTTGTGAAAGAAAATAAAAACGTTTAACAATTTTCAAAACTCTAAGAATGTAAGGTAGAACGTTTAGTGACATGCGCATTTACTGTGCAAGGCAACATGATTGACACAATACACAAATGAAGACTGAACTGGTTTTAAAGCATTACAAAGTATCGTAGAACTTTTAGGGAAAAATGAATAGTTAATCTAATCGCATTTCGTGACTTTACAGAGCAAGGTCACACTTCTAATAGTACTCTAATCTCCAGCCGTAATTAAATAGTAGGGGTCTAAAAGCACTGGAATCGCCGAGAAAAATTCTCGCGAGATGGCTATCTCGCCGTGATGTGCTCTGCCCGTCGACATGGGCAGGACAGTCGAACCCCAGCACTGACCCTTCCCTGCACCAACACACCACTCCTTCTCCCTGCTCTCGCCGACGCTAGTCCAGCCAAAAGCATGCCCCGTTAACCTCCCTGGTCAACTCCGTCCAATCATCTCTCCGGGCAGGGTCGGGCGTGGGGGAACCGGCGGGCGGGCAGTGTGGACAGAGAGGGGGGCGGTGGCGGATTGCTCTTGAGCCGCGGGGGCAGGGGCACTAGGCGTCTCAGTCAGCCAGGCCTCCTTGTGGCGAACTGCTTGCGCCGAAGTGCTTGCGCCGAGCGCTGATAGCGGGAAAATCATATTCGCGCCCCCATAGCACACTGCACCACCATGGAACTCTCATTACTGGCGGGAAGATTCCTCAAAGAGCGCCCAGCTGGGCGAAAGTTAATGTTTACAGGCAGCGCCGGGAAAAAAGTGCGAACACTTGTTTTGCGAGAGCTGAAAAGGGTATCGTTTTTGAACTACCTTTTCCCTAGTATTTATCTTGACGCGTGAAGTCCATCAATGCTTACAATATTCATAAAGTAAGTTACGAAACGTTCCTTCTCATGTAAATTTGTCGACATAAAGTGAACAATATATTTCAAATGTGTCGTCCTTTCGAAAAAAATAATTTCAACATTAGGATTGTGAAGTATAGAAAAGACTCTTTTGATACTGTTTTTATGATTCATAATATGCCATAATCCAGAACATAATCATTTATCAGAAAGATGGTCCTGATCTTTCTGTGGGTGAAATATTTATTCATTCACGTCTTTTCGTCTTTCTGCGGGTCCATTTCCTCCTTGCCTGAGGCTCTTTCCCACTTGGTCTCATCCACACGCCCAATTCCTTCCCACCCCTCCTTTCCCCACTCCTCCTTTCCTCACCCTTACCGCCCCTCCTTTCCCCCTCGCCACCCTTCTTTCCCCCCTCCCCAGCCCTCCTTTCTCCGCCTCTCCTTTCCCCGCCCCTCCTTTCCCCTACCCCTCCACGACCCTCCTCCCCCGCCCCTCCTTGCCCACACCACTCCCACCTGGCGCCGAGTGCGCGGCCCTGGTGCCGCGGGGAGGGCAGGGGGTGGGGGAGGAGAGGTGAGTCTGCTATTGTTCCCGCGGGGCACCGCGCTGGGGACGAGCAACAGGCAGTGCTGCCAACTTCCCTGCCCTCGCCCTACCTGCCAGAGCTCTCCCCCGCGGGTATCGCTTCCCTGGGAATACGCTTTCCAGCCTCTACTCGCGTGGCTTGAGAGTCGAGATAGAACGTCCAGGCAGGGGAGTGCAGGTCGTGAGTGGGAGGCGGTACAAGTCGCTCTCCACGAGTTGATCAGCGCAGCCAGTGGTGGAAACCCAACGCGCTCTTCCTGTAGCGACAACACTGTCCAAATCTGGAGCAATAGGTTTGACAAATGATGAGCAATATTTCGATAATTTAATAACAGATGTATTTAGCACAGCGACATGCGTAGTAACATATTATACACGACGATAAAGATATACTTTATTTACTAGAGGTGTTACCTCACGAGAGACGATGGGAACGAGTAGATCAACATAAGCGAAAAGACGATAAGAGCGAGTAGTTAGGAGAGAGTAGTAACCCCTCTATGGGTTTCTCGAGTAGATAAAGAATATCGTCCTATGTAGTATCTAATTTTATTTTATTCCATGTTTTAATGAAGTAAAAAATAAAAATATTAGGTTACGTCAGGACAAATAGTTTTGAGCGTCCTGGACAGTAGATAATATTTGCAGCACCCATAAGTGGTAGCCGTAGAATGTAGCGTCATATTTTTATTGGCCATTAGAAAGCGTCTTTCTCCTTAGAATAAGCGTAAAAATAAATAAAGGAAATGACAAAATGGTAATGTATTTTATTTTCCTAATCCTTCCGTAAATATCGTAAACGTCCTGTGAGACTTCGAAAACCAGAATTGCTTTCCTGAGTCGAAATAGTCAATGAAGGAAAACCAATTTTATGACGCCACCCACGCCACAGGGTTTCGCTGTTTTTGCATCACAGTTCTAACCTATAGATTCTGCTTCCTTGAGGATTCCACTTCACAGGCTGCGATAATTTCGCATAGTCAATTTCATTTCCAATGGATTTCCGTATTCTGTGCAGTTCTGATCCTCAGAAAATGACAAGTATGGCACGCAGAAGAGGTACAGTTGGCTCCAAATGCGTAAGGCATGCAAGCAGCTTAACGATCTTGAACGCACACTTTCTAGGAACACAACGACGGCGGTGCATCTGGGGCTGCGCGTGGAATTGCCTTCGGGGCAAAGTTTACATCTACTTTGCGTGTTAAATCTGTTCGATGAAGTAGTCATCTTCCAGCGTCGGTGTGGATATTCACGTGGTCCAGTGTCAGCATGTAGTGTTGGTATGGATGCCTTCTTCCTTCGCCTGTCACGAGGAGCGCCGCACTAAACTTGCAGAGCTCACTGTACAATTTCTGTAACGTCTATCATTAGAAGGGCTTCTTAAGTCTTTGAAGAGCGTGGAAGAAGACACTGTAACTGTAGCTGCAAGGTTCACACAATATTTATTGCTAAGGAAGCCTGTAGTAACGAAAGTGTCCGAGGGCGAACCCTGACTGCGAGCATCTCCCCCCCCGCCCCCCCCGCCCAGAGTCATCGCGAAGACACCCTTAAAGCCTTGGGACTGACGATCCTTCCTTCCTTTCTTCGTTCCTTCCGGCCCTTTCGCCCGCGGGCGATAACAGGCAAATTGCTTTCCGTTTGGCGTTGCACTCGCACCCACAGCAGTCACTCAGAGGGCCGGTGCACACTAGCACTCGCAGCGCGCCAGAGCCCATGACCTACTACAATAACTTAGTGATTACGACCTTCGCCGCTGCAGCGCCCCGACTGGCACGTGCAATAGAGGTTTCGACACTAGCTATACAGCTAGGTTAAATTCAGACAACTGTGAAGGACAATTCCATTGACCGGAGGACCTGATCGATGGGTTACCTCGGTGTCTCAATCTGAACCTTGTGAATGCCCAACAGTATCTGCACAGATGATCCTCAAACATAAGATCATTCCTTCCCCATTGTTTCCTTCTCCCATTATACACGCACAATCTTACACTTTCATGCACTGCACTATCCTAACACACTAATTAGCAGACCAGTCGAGGTCTCAGAGCTTCTTGCGGCTGGGGCGGTGGCCCGCGGTTCGGGAGATACCTGGATTGGGAAACCCCGCAGGCGAGGAACACCGCCACCTCCGGCGACGACGCCACTTCACTCGCGTCACTAGCGAATGCCACTCGCTCCCAGTCTGCAGTAAAAATTCGGAGGAAACTTTCTGAAATACGATTGTATGAAGCTTTTATGCGTAATATCGCATGCACAATTTAAATGGGGTTCGTTTGGCCAGACCAAAATAGATCTGAGCACAGAGAACTCGTGAATACTTTCTTTCAGCCTACTTTCTTTGTCTGTAGCATTCACAGGTGGCGAAGTTGTAACAAACTGAGTTTGTTTTCTTCGTTTCGTAAATGATTCAAATGCTTGATGCAAATTGCATCACATCCTATACAGTGGTTGTAAACAGTGAATTCATTTCTTTTATACATTTTTTGAAAACATTGGTGCACCTACAGTTTTAAATACAAACAACTCAGAAATCAATGTTCTTGTAATCGCCTCGTTAATGTTTATTTTGTAAAAAACTCAAAACCAAAGATCCCAACTTTTCTTTGTGTTCCTGATTTTAGTAGATTACTCATTCTCTTGGCAGTATTTACACATTATTTTAGTTAGAAAATTTTAATATTATCTTTGTAGCGGAAAGGACAATTATCAAAAATGACGTTCGCCTGAAAAATGAGCAAGTTTTTAATCGTAAAGGATGTTGTATTCATACATCTTTTATTGACGATTACACCGAAGGCATTATTTGGCAGAAAAGCGGAACAGTAAAGCATAAATTCCATTTGAGGGCAAGAGGGAGCAAGACACAGCACTGGACAGGAAATTTGACAAACGACTGCTAATTGCTCCCATTGCAATGGCAGTGAAATCAATTCCCCTCTTGACGTGCAACTTCGTTGGAAGTTAGTTCGACGTCCCTGGACTTTGCATTACAATTCCTTAGCAACGCGTTACCCTTAATTACGACAGCTCTGGAAGCAAGATCACTGAACGGGACTGTTTCCCACAGTTGTTAATTAATGAAGACTTATATAGGATAAATTCATCAATTATAATCACAACTGGCTTTTCTAATCAGAATGACTGATTCGGAACCTTGTTTAATTGAACTGGACTTGCTTTATCTGAATTTTTGATTTTCTAGCCTTATATTGAGCCTTTTCCTTCATGTAATTTTTGAGTGCTTGAATTATTTCAAAGAAATTCACTTTTTTCTCGTATGTTGTACACTATGTTTCCTTCTAAAGCCAATTTTGTGTGTTGGGACCGAGCATTTCCTCCAGCAATGGCTTCTGTGTGGTTCCTTTCTGAGCTTTTTCTGCTCGCTATACCCGCTGCACTTTACTCAATGTGCGCCATTTATAAGCCACAGCATTCAGAGGCCCGATACACATTCTTTTCACCGATCTTCAAAGAATACATCAGGATTTTTCGTGTCATAAATTCAATGCAGTAATCCCTTAACATTCGCGAGAGTTAAGTTCCCTAAAAGTATCGCGAATGTCAAATCCGCGTATGTTAAGTCTATCTTTTAATGAGAAAAGATGAGTTGGATTCCTGGATACCCAAATGTCAAACAATTGCTGTAGAACTGAGTAAGCACTACTACAAACAGAATTCACAATCAATATCCCAAAGAGAAGAAATAAAACAATATTTGAAACTTCTCAAAGTTGAAAGTGACTGGATTTGGTTATTTTTTTGTTGCATCATCGTCTCATTCTAATACCCAAATGTGGAAGAGTTACTGCTTCTATTACTCTCTTAAATTTCGAAGTCATTTCCATGTTCGGATCATATTCAAATGCACTTTATACCCGAGTTTGTTGAAGTTTTAAAACGCCATTAACAGTTTTTACTTTCAAGTTGCTCCAGGACGCAGTTTCGTTTCCATTAGTTCATCATTAAGTTCGATAACGTATTCTTCGCTGATTATTTGTGATTATTATTAGCTGCTGTTCAGTGAATTCGTTGAAATGAAATTCTCAATGGCTTTTCTGTTCATGTGGCCAAAACCTTTACCTCTAACTTTATACAACCGAATTGAATTATTTTATAACTTTATTTTTCTATTAGTATGTCATTTCAACTTTGATATTTTTGCCCAATGTGATACTTTAAACTCCGGTATCTGCCGAGTTCGGTTCTCAGATGACGCTGGTAAATGAAATGTACTTGCTTTAAAATAATATACGACTAACAGACGTACTCGCGAATATTGAAGTCGCGAATGTTTAAACTGGTAGCCTTTTCTCTAATTACAAATGTTCAGAACTCACGAATAACGAATTCGCGGATGTCAAGGGATTACTGTTTTAAATTCAGGCAAATATATGTAAGGTTCACATTACTTGCAATTTGAAATTTATTATTCGAAAATTTATGCATTATGTATATTAAAAGATATTGAAGTCGCATATTTCTTTAGATGTAAGTAAGATTACGGTATTATAAAAAATGGATAGATATCCAAAGTGTTAAAATCTATAAAAAATGAACAGTTCACAGTGGACGACAGTGAATGTTCGAGAATCCGGACGTTCAAACCAGAAAAAAAGACATTGTTCGAAAACAGAGTTCCATTATTCTGCCAGTCCCATGCCATCGACTGTCCAACCCCATCCCCTCGCCCTCGCCATCTTGCTCTTGCCCCGCTCCTTGCCCAACCACTCGTCCAGCCCTTTGCAACCATTAGATCTCCCATCCCCCTTCGTCTATACAGGCCCATCCCTTCGCCCTCACCACCTCGCCCGCCCTTACCATCTCGCCCGTCCCCCGCTCCCGCCCTCCCCCTCTCCAGCCCTTTCAGCCTCCATCACCCGATCTCCCACCCCCTCCCTCACCCCCTCGCTCGCCCGCCTCGCCCCTTGACGTAATTTATGGCCGCGTGGGCGAGCGCCGGGCAGAGGTGGGAGGGGGAAATTGATGGTGGAGCGCTCTGGCGACGCGATGCGCTTTTGCCCCTCGCTGGGGGGGGATTTTTATTTACGTCCGAAGGAAACCGCTAGACAGCGCCTGTCGCTGCTCAGAAACCGCTTTGATTGCGCCTTATTGCTGGCGGGCGGGCGACGCGCGCGCATTCTGGTGGCACTGCGTGGACTTTCTGGGAATTATTTTCAACACTACGAAATAGTTTTATTGCAAAGTATGCGAAAATAAAATTTCTAGATAATTCTTTCAACATTTAAGCTAGCTATCTTAGAATATAAGGGAAAATGCGTGTGAGCTGTGAAGCGCTGGCAAAACATAAACTTCGCTTTATGCTCTGCACTAAGGTTCACGCTGCGGAAATGAATAATTCCAAGAGAAAGAATTTTTGTTACGACCTTTAGAGTATTAACGTAATAAAGTTCTTTTTTCCTTTGGTGCAAACCGAGAACGTCTTTCAGGCTGCAGCAATACTTGAATCGTCCCAATGAGCGGATTCAAGTCGCTCCCTCAAAGGCGCCGCTCCGTCGCTTCTTTGCGTCCACTGTCTGCGCGGCTTCCTCACCAACGCTTCACGTTCGCGGGTGGGAGCGAAGAAGCCGAGCGGCGAGTGACGTCACTCGAACACGAGACGAGCGTCGGGCGCAGGACAGCGCCACCTGCAGCGAAGCGGAGAGGCTGCGGGCGCTGGCGCGGGACGAACAAACGTCCTTCTTACAACAGCATCAGGATGTCGATGGTTGTCTAGTCGAGAAGTAATGAACACATGTGGACAGAATTACGTAAACACGTGATGCATTTTCAAGTACTGTTCTACGTTCTGCACCAAATAAGGAAAGCATAATGAAGTTTTATTTACATTTTTGCTATTTTCCCTTTTCCCGTCACAGTATTAGTAGTTCATGTATCAAACTTTTTGCAAAAACAACGATTTAAATAAGACTAACCTTTTCGTATATTTACTGCCAATTTTAACAATTACGAAGCCTGAAAACAATATCGTACAGTAAAAAAACTCAATAAGATAAAAATTTATGTGAATCTCTATATCATAAATTGTGGTGTTGTACATTTTGCAGTGCAATTGGAGAATCACGTACAATATTGTATCAGAAACACGAAGACTCAAAACTCATTCACCGCTCAATAATGCAGTATCCCGCTGTTACGATCCGACACAAAATGCTCTTGATATTTAGCTTTTTATCACCCCAGAAAATTACTTTGCTTTAACATTGGTGTCCTGAAACTGTTATTCTCATTTCTGTAATAACATTTACGCTGTGAATTCACAGATTGAATTTCTCCACCTTCTGAAACTGCAGACATTCTGTTGCCTTATAGTATTGTAATGAAATGACATTCGATAAGTTTTGGAGTATAAAATTAATGGAATGGTGCATCAGTTTATGTAATCAAATTTTATAATCCTGTAGATTCAAAGATAATAAAAGAATCTCTGCGCGCAAACTGTGTTCTTAGTGTATGATTGAAGTGATACATTTCAGGTTCTAAATGAAATGGATGTTACAAGAGCAATAAATCGCTCGAAAATACAAACAAATGTCTTAATTATTAACAGTTAATTGACGTGAGCATCAGCTGCAATGTATTGACACCAAAAACTTAACAATTAATTTGAGACTTAATTACTTACTAAATATCCATAACAACGTATATCATATAGACATTTGTAGTTTCATTAATTGCATGGCTATATTATAATAACGTTTTTTAGTATTTTGTCGCTGACAAACACACACACGCACCCAAAATTTATTTCGTAGTCGTTGATAAACATTTCTCCATCCACTCGCCGAAAGGAGTCATGTCGAAAGGAGGGAACTCGTTTGTTCGCAACAGTTGCCGGCGCTGCTGCTCGCTTCCGACCGGGACCGACAGAGCGCGCTAGGGGTTGGTTGTTGCCGCCGCCATTTTGATGGGCTCCGCACTGCGTAATGGCGGCAGCGGATAAGTCGTGAATAACGCGATAATATCACATCGGCTCGTTTCGGGGGCTTTGCTCAATGGCGCAGCGTTTTATCGCTGTTTTCGCGCTGGACTCGCCAGCTGATTGGTTTTCGGATTTAATCGTGCAAAAGCGCTCCTCCCACCTTGGGTAATTACCTAATGAACGAATATTAGCTTATTTACGCAATCATGAGTGTGTGATATATGCGGATAAAAGCTGTATTATAATGTTGTGAAAAATGCTTTTATGTAGCCTTAAGTACTCTTATGCAGGGATATTACAATCGGAAATAAATGCTCATCTGCCCTCAACAGATTAATATTATCTACGTACATTTTTTTGCACTATTAAACAATATGAAATTACAATTAACTAACTCTGCAATTTGATTTGAAATGTTGACCTTGTTTTAATTTCTAGTGGAAATCAACTTATTTACTTTTCGTTTATTTGGAAATAATTCTGGAACCGTATTGACTAGTTAGGGAATATCGATGATGTAAAACGAAATGTGTGAGATAAAAATAATCTGCACATTATTAAATGTAGCCGGTTTTACAGGTATTTTCAGTGATGAAGTCTTTCTCTCTAACGAAATGTGGTTGTTCATGGGGTTCTTTTTGGGCGTTCAAAAACCTTCTCTGTTTTTTTAGCAACATATGAAGTCCATTTGCTTATCTTAGAAATGCAAACTCGAATGATTAAGATGACCGAACAGGGCCTTTGTCTTTAACAAAGCGATTATAAAGTCTTTGAAGGAAGCCATCTAGAGGAAATAAATGTTGGCAGTCAACGACGAATTCTGTTCCACCCAGCAGGTGTCCGCTGATTACGTTTCACAATAAACACTTGTCCCCAGAGAAAACGAGAGAAAAATGAACGGTAGCCATTTTTCAGAAAAAAAGTACCTGGAATGAAAATGAACTGGCTTTGAGCAAGCAGGAAGTTCACCTGTGCTATATTTATCAAGAATGCGTCAATTTTTTAATTCCTTCTTTAAAAAGATTATCAAATATCGTGCTTAGAGGGATAGAGATGGCTAGGGCAGATGCTTTTTATTGAATCGGTTTTGTTAGGGAATGTCTTTTTCATACCTATTTCTTAAAGCAATTTGGAACTTACTCAATCACTCCAATCTCGCAGACGTTGAAGTGGGAGAAGTCGGTCACCCTCCGTGCAGTCCAGATCTCCCTCCTTGCGATGACGCTGTATTTGGTCCCCTAAAAACGCTCTGAGGGCAAACGATGCACCTCAGTCGACGACGTTCTGCAGTGAGTGCGGGACTCCTGCGCTGTCTCAGTGGGACAAGCGCCTCAACAGCCAGGACCAACACTTCTGACATACAGTTACCGGCTTTGTTCCTCGGTTCGTTTCTCTTTGAATGCTCTTATAGAAATATCTCAAGATGTCATTCGAGATTTTACACAGAATGTTAAGAGGTTTCTTTGAGCGGCATTGCATCGCCTCGCACCGCTCCAGCCTTGTGATGAGGTGGCCTTGACGGCGCCGACCACGCCCCCTGCCAAATCCCGGCAGCATGTTTGGAATTTGCACTAGACTTGTGAATGGGACTCTCTTCGAAACACATTCTCTTGAATGAGACAGACAGCTGTGTACAGCTGGTGCATTCGAAAAGAGTAGTGGCAGGGCGCTTGTGAGAATATTAGTGAAAGAACGATTAGAGACACCAAACAGTTTTAAAACGAAGTATAATTTATGTAAGCCAAATTTAATGGAAATCTTTAATTGAAACATTTTGGGGCAGTTTATTACTGCAAAAAATTACATACTTATTAAAGCTTTTGCCATACCTTTTTAAGAAATTTGTGATACGTAATTGTTATTTGAGGGAATAAAAACAATATTTGACAATTTTGTGGGGAACAATATTAGACAGATATTAGTAAATACAATTACTTTTATTTTTCTCTTTTGACTTCCATGTTTACAAAATGGGTTGCATGTTATTTCTCATTTATTTCACACCTCGCAGTTGAAAATTCACCTCCAAACTCTTTTTTGCATTAACAAACTTTCATAAACCTCATTAATATTCTCATAAGCGCCCTAACTATTCTATTCGAATAACACCAGCTGTCCACAGCTGTTTGTCTTTCTCCTCAAAGAGTATGTGCCTCATAGAGATGTGTCGCTTGCGTTTCGGCGACATGTCCAAACAGGGAGCTCTAAAACAAGTCTCATGCACACGTCTAGTGCAAATTCAAAACATGCCTCCCAGCAGTTGGCGGCAGCAGCACAGACAGTCCTTACGGGGCACTGAGGACGAGGGCTGTCCAAACCCCGATGCCAGAAGTTTCGCGCGGCAATAACCCACGATTTTCCTTTGTTTTTTAATACTTCCAGTGAATATAGGCATCTGAAATTCTGCATGAGCGTCTTTATGTATGTACACTTTCAGGTAAAACACTCAGGGCGGGTTTCGACATGTCGCTTTTGACCGTTGTGAGAGAAAATCAGTGTAAATGTATTTTGTCATCTAGTTAGGAACCCGTTGGTGGATAGTTAGAGAGTTCAACTAATCATCCTATACATTTCCGCTCGGCATTTGAATAATGAATGAATATGTCCGTTTATTTCCACGAAAATAATTTTGTTTTGCAGCGTATGTCTCCATTTCATTTGCACCGTCCCTCGTTGTGCACTGGGTCCTGATTGCTATCACGTTGGTAGGCCTGGTAATTGACGTCGTTTGCCTTCGCGCCGATGGCGTTGTTTACTGCGAAGAGAGATCGTTATGCGGCGAACGCTTAGCAGCGCACATCAGGTCGGAAATCCTATGAGGAGTGCGTTTACGCAGGGAACATTTCTCGCCACTTTGCCTTACCGGGATTGCTTGTGTAGCACAATTAAAACAAGATTTATCTTATTAATAGGCAATGGATTAGTTATCAATTGTGCTGTATAATTATAATACGTTTAATAATTCTAATATATTTTAACAAAAATTAATATTTTTTGTATTCATCACTTGTAATTCCCAAGGTGTTAATGGTACAGTATCATTTTTGAAAGGAAAATGTACCAGTAGCAAGTAATTTACTTTGGCTTCTGGGTCACTGCCTTCGACAGACTTTTCGTTCGGTTTTCCCGATCCATTGGGCAAATGTACCCTCCATAGCCTCTGGGCATAACGCAGCTTCACTAAGCGCTCGTCGCTTTGAGCTCTTCCACTAGGTTCAGGAGAAGGGGAGCCGGAGATGTGGGCTGTCAGTCTGCCTACAAAACACTACAAAATCATATCCATCACCGCTGGAAATACATTTTCTGGGGCTCGAGAGCGAAAATGTCTAGTTTTCAAATATTTCTCACCTCGGTTTGTGGGTATTTTTACTCGCCCTTCAATTACATATAATAAAGAGTGAGGAAGAGATTCTGAGAGTAAAGCAAACGTGCGCTGACTATATTTCTGCCCTGCACGTCACATATGTGTTACTGATCTACGAGCAAAATAAATGAAATCCAAACAAACATTAGAAGCGAATTGCTGGACTTGCGGATTCGCCTTTCATTCCCAGCTATTCTTATCATATAGTTGGATAAAAGAACCAAACTATCACCGTCTTAACATTCAGTCATTTACGGTGAAAAGTATCAAAGTCCCATTATTATGTTCTCTTCGTTCAGTTGTTCTATTTGGTCGTTCTCAAGTATTATTAAATGCGATACGATAGAAATTATTCGTCACTTAACAGAAGCTTCTGTAAATGCTATATACTCATAGCATTACCAAGAAAAGTATCTATGTTGGAGAAAATTTGTTGCTTCTTTTCTGCATCAAAGACAATTCTCGCCATATTTAAGTGAAAGTAGTTACTGAGCAGGGATGTCCACTATCGAGGAGTTCAGAAGGCGATTGCTCTCCGCGCGTTGCCGTCTCTCAGATCCGAGTCCATTGGCGAGAAATGCTCTCGACACAAACTCGCGAGAGTGCACGTAGCTTCCTAGTGGACACGCACTTGAAGATTGCTTCTCTAAAAGAGACCTCTCAACAAAGAAGTGATGCGATTTTTTTCTCATCGTAGGGCGAACAAGGAACAACGAACAAAGATGCAGAGATTTTGCTGTGAAATTTGTTTTTTCCTCTTATCTTTTGATCCAATCACCGGACTTTATCACTCTCAAGCTGAAATAAATTGTCGGATTGTTCACTCACGTAGGCTTTTAAAAATTACTTAAATATGGTTCTCACTTTTAACATGCGTTGAAGAGTCAAATTATAAATTGTAAATGTAATAAATAGTTTTAATTTTGCACGTTCGTATGCAACTGACAACGTTTTTTGATCCATTTAGATAATAATCTTGGTTGCAAAAATTAAATGCATATTCTCGGTTTACTATTAGGGCCACATAGTCACAAGACAAAAAATCAATACTATGAAAGAGAGCATTGCGAGGCAGAGAAGAGCCTCATAAAATGCGCAGAGGCGATTAAAAGGGCGCGGAGTCGTGTCCGGCGCTTGTTGCAAGTGAAGGGAATGGAAATGTAGAGGCAGCCGAATGGGCCATGCAATAGTCGTTCGAGAGAAGAGAGAAACGCAAAAATATAAAACGCGAGCGGGTCGACCTGTCGCTGAAAGCGCGGCCTGGCGCCTGTCGGAATTCGTTAATCGGCGCTTTTTTCAACGTTCGGAGTGCAGCGCTCCCGGCGGGCGCCCTGGCAAACGCAGGTGGGCAAGCGACGGAAAAAAAATTGTAGGCAGCGCTGCAGAAAGGGGATAGACCAATAACGTGCGTAGTCACCGCCAGATGTATTCCTAGGAAATCTCTGTTGGAGTTTTGAATTTTGTAACAATAATTCGGTCACGTAAACGCAGAACCCAGCGTCTTTCTAAGAAATCACTACAATTGGGCAGTGTAGGAGAGTTGCTGGTCACTTGCGGTCATGTTTGAAAGCATTTGACAGTTGAAGGCTCACTCGCAAAGCACATCGTTGAGAGAAATGACCCTGATTGTTTGTTGAAATTATCGAAGGGGGGAAGAAATAGGCACGTTTAAAATGTATGTTATGTTAATTAGCGTCAAAGATTGTTATAAATAATTGAATTACACGAACGGCGCCAAATTTGAATCAATTTTTGCCGCTCGGGCCAACAGCATCGTTAAATCGAGCAGTGCTTTGGAGCCCCTTCAAGATCTGTTGATGCCACTCAATCGTGCAAAGATGTTTTGTGTGTTCAAATTTCTACTTCTCAATGATTTCTGCTCCAAATGAAAACCTACAAAATCGACCAAAAGAGGTCCCTACTGCACTCGCATGACTCCGCAACTAAACTATTCTCATGCTTTTGATATATTCAACATTACCTTGTTAAATTGTAAAGGAATTTAAAGGGTTACATTCTGCAGCTGTCTCCCACCTGTAACGTTGGACCAGGAAAACCTCTAATAGTATGGACTTTCCCAAAATAGGTAGTAAGCCACTGTATACATATTAATTTGAAAACTTTAATTAAATTATCCATGAATTCGACAACAACAAACGCAATATTTATTATTATATAACACTAATCGGCATTCGCAAGGTTTTAGATGACTTGGTCAGGTTAAACAACAGAATACGTCAGTTTGTGTTGAGTCGCAATTGTGGCATTTTTTTATAATCTTGCATGTGAGGTAATTGATTTTTGAATAATTTGAAGGTATCTTTGGGTATTTGCTTCAGTTCCAAATTTTTATGGATGTTGTTTGGTATAACCTCGGAGCAAGCGATGACCAAAGGTATATTATTGCCCTTTTGGAGAAGCCTTATTGCCGTGACTTCTTTTGTCAGTACGTTAAGGTACACAGTACTTTAATTTTGTGCATGTGCTGTTTGAACTTTTTCCGTTCGTGTAACTGTCATTTCAATTCGGTAGCTAATGTTTTGATCTTTGTCTATGTACGTTAGGTTTGGCCAAGTCTTGTGATGGTTTTATCTGCGATAATTTCTCTGTCAGTGCAACTTGTAGTTTGAATGTTCACGTCTGTTGTGAAATCTGTGACCTCCAGACAAATTCGTCGCTGGAACCGACAGCGCTCCTGAAGTAGGCTAGCGAGCGAAGTAGGTTAAGAGGCTGCGGGAGAAAGAGTTTCTCAGAAGACACAGTTTTCTAATTCGTTTCTGTGGTTCAAAATATTTATGTTTTGAGAAATTAGACGTTTGCGATGAATATACTGTTATATTTGCGTATCAATAAACAGGCTGAGTCACATAACTTTAGCACCTCCCGCAACTTATGAACGGTTGCAGTTATTGCAATGCAGTTTTCACAGAAGTGCATGAGGGAACGGGGCTAATTAATACTTGTATTCATTACTGTTTTATCACTTGCATTTTACGAGATATGATAATTTTGATTTTTGCGACTAGGGTTTAACGGATATTTTGAATGTACTCGTAACAGCCCGCCACGCAAGGTCACGCAGCGCTCCACTGGCAAACGTGCGCCTCGGGAAGGGAAGGGGGGTTTAGTACTTGAAGATACGAAAACATTGCAAATATTCACAAAACTGTTGTAGGTTTTTCCTCTGAACTCTTCTTTCCATCCTTCGGCATATTCAGTTTTTTTTGTCTTTCTTTGGTTGAAGGAATTGAAGGATTGAAAACAAGAATTTGTCATAACTATTTATTGCGATAAAATTGTTTATTACTTCAACTCCTTTGAATGAGGTTTATATATCACAGGATATTAATGAGATCTTGAAGCAAAACACTATCAGAATAAATATTAAGACTGTACAAAGGATATTGCATATTGTGAGCAAACAATTTAAATATTAATAAGCATATAATAATAACAAGTATGAAACAAAAATATTTCAATACACACTACTTATGAAAATGTGAAAGGACTGAAAGCAGAGTTCAGGAACAACCGCAACAGTTTTGTGAATATTTGAAATATTTTCGTATCTTCAAGTACTAAACTGCCTTCCCTTCCCGATGTTGCCCGGACAGTTGATGCCCAAAGTCGCTTCTCCCGATGAGATAATGACCAATATTTGCGTATAAAAAAGTTTTTGTTGGTAGAATTTAAAAACAATCACTTAAAATTATATTTAAATATTATTTATATAAATCTTTAATTAGAAGTTGGTACATTGCGGGTTTCATTGATAACGTAATGTATGAGAGCGGGGCGTGCTCTTTGATTTTCCGATCCTCAGGGCATCCGTTCACTTTTCAAGTGCATGGCGTGGCTTTTAATTAATGGACCATACAATTTATTCTAACATTCTGCTTGATTTTTGACAACCATTTGTGCAGATTTTTACGGGAATCTCGTTAGTGACTGGGAACGATCTAAATGGCTTTTGAAAAATATCCTTAACCTCCAAATTCCCGCACTTGTAACACTGAGACATTACTTGATGCTGCAACTCTAGGTAAATATCGCGTGGTCATGCCTTTGTCTTGGCCGAAGCCAAAGCGTTTGAGAACGCGGATGAAGCGCTGTCTGACCGCAGCGCCGTCTGTCGTTGCTTTGACGGCGCGCGCACGTCCCGCCGCCCCCGCCCCGTGCAGCCGGCCACCTGGCGCCGCGGGGCGGCGAGGGCGGCGCCTAATGAGCCTCGTAAATTCGCCCCTCCCTCCCACCCCTCCTCCCTGCCCCTCGCCCCGCAGGCCCTCAGGGCGCTCAGTCCGCACCGCCACACACACACTTGCTCGCGCTAGCACATACGCCCTTGCATTTGCAGTTGCCCATCCGCATGAACTTTCACCTGCCCTCGCCTGCCACTCCCTCGCCTCATTCTCAACTCGCATAGAAGCTCGTGCGTACGCCCTTGCATTTACAATTGCCCATATGCTTGGACTTCCATCGTCATTTCCTCTCCATTTAGCTTCTTCCTCTCAAATCACCACGACGAAGGCGCGTCTTCTCTGGTGATCTCGATGGTGCCCGCGCCGCGGTGCAGCGAGCGCGTGTTCAAGCGACATTGCTCGGAAATGTTGAGGGCCCGCGTTGAGCACTATCGAAGGTCAATAGGCGAGTTGCTGTGCGCCCCTCGCCACATCGCTCCCGCACCTTCCACTGAGGCAGCTCAGACGAGGCATTTTCCAGTTGAGGACGACTTAGGGATGCAAGGTCGGTGTCGCATCAAAACAGACTCGAAGACCAGCGGAAGGCAGCACCTGCCACTCGATGCATTCGGTGAGAGCGCGAGAAAGAAACGGACCACTCGCGCGTGGCTCCTCTGCAGCGTGGGCGCGTTCTGACGTCAGCTCCTCATTTCGAGTTGCGACGGAACGAGGCATTTTCCAGTTGAGGACGACTTAGGGATGCAAGGGCGGTGTCGCATCAAAACAGACTCGAAGACCAGCGGAAGGCAGCACCTGCCACTCGATGCATTCGGTGAGAGCGCGAGAAAGAAACGGACCACTCGCACGCGGCTCCTCTGCAGCGTGGGCGCGATCTGACGTCAGCTCCTCATTTCGAGTTGCGACGGAACGAGGCATTTTCCAGTTGAGGACGACTTAGGGATGCAAGGGCGGTGTCGCATCAAAACAGACTCGAAGACCAGCGGAAGGCAGCACCTGCCACTCGATGCATTCGGTGAGAGCGCGAGAAAGAAACGGACCACTCGCGCGTGGCTCCTCTGCAGCGTGGGCGCGTTCTGACGTCAGCTCCTCATTTCGAGTTGCGACGGAACGAGGCGTTTTGACGAGAGCGAGTTCCTGAACAGCGAAACTATTTTGATACATTTCGAAGCGCAGAGCGTTTCGAGGAATTCGGAATGCAATTTGATGGAAACGCTGCCACACGGTTTGTAAATGACTGGGATTGAAATCATAACACCAAGAGATATTGATAAATTGCCTAGTATTAGCTTCAAATATTCATTGCTCGCTCTCGGTGTATTGGCTTCCTGGCATTACTTTTGTTACTGATATTTCCTCTAAGATTCACAATTCAAGGGAAAATCAAATAGCCTGCTTTTCAGTTTAAAAAGTCTGATGATCTTGCGAATTGTTTGAAAGAAGTTGTTTTAATCTGTTTTCATGTTTCTCGTTAAAAGTTTACACGTGACAAAACGAATTGATTCGAACATGGACTAAAATGACGAGCTAAATGTAGTACCTTACAAAACTAAATATAAAAATAGCGGAATTGACCGTCCACGCCGGCAATGGACCTATTTTGCAGACAGTATTCCCTTAAAAATGAAGCCAAGGAAGCTCTACAAATATTTGCACGGGAGTGCCCATGTGCCGCGTATGCGTGTGCAAGCTGATATTCTTCTTCGACATTACAATAGTTTTCCACGATTACGCTTTGAATTTTTCCATATTCACTAACAAAAATATAAGCGTTAAAGTTAATATGCACCAATACCGATTATTTATCCATATCAATTATTAAGGCGCAAATAATGAAACCAAATCCCCTGCTGTCTATTTATAAGTACATTTTCAGTAGCAAATTATGCGCAATTGTCTTTCTTATGCCACTGCGTGGCGTGAACCTAATGCTTAGTGCCGCTGTGCAAGGCCCCCTGCGCCAGGTACCGCCGGCACCCCAAGGCCTCCTGCGGCGCCTTCGAGAAGCACAATTAACCTCTTTGTTCCTCCACAGCCCCTCACGCACGCGCGTAGGGGAAGGCGCGGCGCCGCCAACCTCTAGAGGTGTCGCCTTTACGAGCACAGGGTGAGATGACAATGAAGTTCTCCGTGGCGCCTCTGACAGAAGGTCCTAGGGTTCCAGGATACCGATTTTCAACAACACTTGTCACCAGTTCTCCCATCAACGACAGTCCGATACTGCAGCGAGCCCTAAGAAACGGGCCACGGAGCCTCAATCTAAGGTGTTTCGTCAGAGCTACCAACTGCAGCCCCCCTCTCTCTACACGCGCCTTGCGGCTGCGTCTGCGACTAGCATCCTGCCATATCTCTGAGCAGAAAGTCAAGCCTATGGCGCTACAACACACACACACACACACACACACACGCCGCCACAATCACTAATCGAATGGAACTTTCACATAGCGGCAGTTGAAGGTCAGGAGCTGGAACGACAGAGGCACGTTGTCATCCAACCAGGAGATCCCATACTAAATATTTAAGTCGTAAGGACACATTCCCGTCCAGCTCGCGGCCTTCAAGAGCCAGTACGTAACAGTCTGAGTATAAGCACTGATCGCAGCAGTTGTGGGAGGGAACACCGTTGGCGCTGCTCGTTTCAATTTGCGCGTCGCAGCGCGCACGCGCCTCCAGGCTGCCTCGTTCGCACGCGTGCCTCTCGCACGCGCAACGGCCGCCCCCTCCACTCCCCTTCCCTCCCCTCCACTCCATCTCCTCGTGCATGTTGGAATGTCTTGTTCGGCGGCGACTGGGCGATCGTTTGTCATTGTTGCTGGCATCGAGGGAAATATCACTTCTTTGCGACTTACGATAAATATAAAAATGTAACAAAGGGAGGTTTGCGGTTTGTAAACAGTTCCTCTTGTTATATTTAACAATTTTAGTGAAATTGCAGGATATCAAGTTTTAATAAACCAAAACACTACCACCGAAGAGCAAGCCGTTTTCTTAAAAATACCCCTCCAGTGTTTCAAGTCGACCTTTGGTTCGCTGTTTGTGCTTAATAGGTAATCTCACTCGTATCATTGTGCTATTAAGGTTTATGAAGGTAGCATAAGACAGTTATGTTTGTATTAAGTGTGTGTGGGGGGGCACTGGATGGTCCGCGAGCGCTGTCGTTGGAGCAAGGGGGCGAGGAACATCGCCCATCAGGGGCTACTGGCTCCAGAGGACACATTTGGAGGGCGACACCCGCACTGCGTCAGGGAGCGAGGTGCTATTGTGATTTGGGTTACTCCCTGGTTGATTATAGTGAAGGATTATGGAACTTTCGCTGTGCAATTTGGATATTAACGGGTTTATTGGAATTTTTTTTTCGATCATTTCAATTTGTCATATTTTAGGCAACATACAAATATTTCAAATAGTGAATGAAAAATTTTCTCACTTAATGTGCCGAATGGGTTGTGCAATCGTGATAGCCTTTTGTTGAACGCATTTGTGATTTCGGTATGAGTGGTTTGTAGGCTGTCGTTCTGGTCAGTTGGCCCACGTGCTATCGTTTCAGGTCAGACCTTCCTATGTTTCCAGATATTTCCCTTCTTAAACGACGCAGTGACTTCCCTGATTAATTCAGCCATTTCACTGACAGTCGCAGAAAAAAATTATTTAACAAACAATGCATGTGCCAGTAACTAATACGGGGCACTCATGCTTTATTGGTTAATTTACTTCATTCAGAAAGGACAGATGTAATGAGTGATATTTTTTGAGGTGACGTTTCCAATTTACAGCTACACATTTTAACATCTGTTTTCGGAACGTTACTTGATAAGTGCACTGTTAAATGGCCGAGAATTGTTCCAACTCGACTTGAAAAATAATCACCTAATTTGAACTAAAAACATTCGTTATTTAAATACTTTGTCTTACAATTAATACACCAGTTGAAATTAATAGGTTCTTCTACTACTCCAGGAAAACTTTTAACACATATGACATTCAGTCCATTGCAAAAGACATGCGACATGTTCAGTCCACATCAAAGAATCTTTACAGCCTGTTTATCTAGGGTCTTCTATCAAATGAACTCAACCTCCCAAGACTCAATAGGGAACGTCGCAACACCCTTGTTTGACACGTGACGTATATCGTGCCACAGCTCCATCTGCGAGATGTAAACTCGTATTGCTGCAGGACGCAATAATACCTCTCAGAACACATTACGTACTCGCGCTAGTGTTCGCTACTTCACAATAATAAAACGCAGTCAAGGCGCAACCGTAGAACACACGACGTTCGCGTGTGCGTAGCAGGGCTTTCGGTGCGACCGTTCCATGAATAGCCGGGGAGTGCGTCACAAACAAAGAGGTTCCAATCAGGGAGCACAACAGCGCGCGTAAAGTGATTTGCGCCTTTGATTGGCTCCTTGTGTGAAGGGGCGGAGGAGGGCAGACAAAAAAAGAGGGTGAGAGTAGAGTGGGCTCTAGAAGCAACGTGTGGCACGAAGGTTATACAAGCGACGTTCAGCGAAGTTGGAAGCATGGCAGGAACGAGAATAGTCGGCTCGGGACGGGTCGGGTAGAGGGGTCGGGGCGTTGTCATGTCTGGGTGTAGACTGAGTGAGGCGAGGTTGGGCCGGAGGCGGATGAAGGGGATGTTGGACGGAAGTGAAGAAGAGATGTGAGAGTTGGGAGCGAAAGCATGCCCAGGGCGAGAGCAGGAGGCAGGTGATGCGTGTGCTGTGGGGTGGTAGTGGTGGTGATGGCGGTGGCGGCGGTGGCGGTGGCGGTGATGGGAGAGGATTGGAACGGAATAGAAGGCAATAGAACGGAAGCGAATGTGGGAGACAGGTTGTGAGAGATCGGCTGGCCATTGACGGGTCGCATCCTGTGGTGATGGGTGAGAACGGGGGCGTGTTTGGCACGCGCTGTGGTAACGCGTCAAAGGGTTTACAAGCGTTTTCTTGTCCGCGCGCGTCGACGCGTCATCACCTCGGCCGACAGCGCAGCTCAACTGGGCTCAGCGCCTGGCCGCTCTCGCCTCTCGCCCTCCCCGCACCTTGCCAGCTCCTCTGATCCGAGCTCCGGGGCGTGGAAGACAAAGCTGTGCCTGGTCTGGAGAGTGAGAGTGAGAGAGAGAGCGCGGGGGAGGAGGAGAGAAGCTGAGCACCGTGGACGGAGAAGATACGCTGATGCCAGGTGCGTCAAGACAGACAGGGGGAGAGGCGGTGTCCTGCGATAAGAGCGTCTGACTCCCAACGGAAGGGCAGGGCTGAGGGCGCGTGACTCCCTTGGGCCCTGCGCGGCATCACCTCATCACCCCTTTCGCAACGACAGTTTCAGCAGAAAGCTCCCTCCTTTTGAGACACCACTAAGCCAGATGCGAGCATTCTCCTCAGCTTCCCACACACTGAACGGACACGCCAGGACAGCTAGTGTGCCAGTGTGTACCAAGTGAAACGAGAAATGGTGTTGCGAATGGAAAATAGAATTTCGCGAAAATATGGCGAATCAGTACGTGATTATTGGCGCGATGTATGTGGACAGAAAGTAACGTTGAACTCAATGTTTCGGACGAACTTATTTAGATTACCTTATTCGTTTTGCTTAGTTCTGCAGCAAGAACGCTGGTATGTAATAGCGATTGCAATTGAGAATATCCTTGTCTCAAATATCGTTGCACAAAAATACGCTGCTTCTGTATCGAGTTGCTGTTTGAATATGCTTTTCTAAAGTAGTCTGATTATGACAGCAGGAACTAGCTATCATAATGACTCCTCTTAGTTACCTTCCCAAGGAAAGGATTCTTCTCGTATTCTTGGACTTTCCGGTGACTCGAGCTGACATTTTGCTCTACGACAAATATCTTAGTTCGACTGCAGGAAGAAATACTGGAATCTGAGTCTGGCGCTTGAAAGGCAGGCACACGAGACTACAAAAATAATCGTGTGGATTCCAAATCATGTGAAATAAATGAATACTAATTTCATTGCGTTATGTTTGCTCGTATTTTATTCAACTAAAGAATTTCATTTTATGATAGAGAGAATATTAATCACACTAATTCTTATTTTGTTACACAGGTTGTTAACACTGCATTAACTATACTTTGGTTCTACATGAAGCCATTTAGTTTACACAAACGTTCTCTGTTGTGTTAGCGTAAACCTATGTGTCGTTCTTTGTCGGAAAATTGCTGCACACATTGTAAACATTCATTGTTGTGAGGTAAACTTGAAATGTAAATAAAAACCACAAACCTTCATTTGTTTCCATGTTCATGTTGAAACTTAAAACAACATTGTAGTTTGCAGTGATGTAAATAATCCGATGTGATCTTTGAGAGTGAATCCCCAATGCACCAAACATCCCCATACACTCCCCTAAGTTAAGCTCCAAAACTGTTTTGCTTCACATCACGTTGGACTGCTGACTGTGTCTGGAGGTAACGGAGGTAAAGACATTTTTACAATCGCAGCAATACTGCCAAAATAAAATGGCAGTAAATATCCGACCTCCCGCAACCTTTGACAACACCAGGAACAATCATAATATTTGCGCATCGCCTTTCATTCGCCTATTTCTGTGTCTCTGCCACAAAATATGGAGTGAGTGGTTAGAAAATGAAAGCAAGTGAGTGAGATCGCTTTATAAGGTAACCTATGTGAAGAGGGGATTTCGTGGTTTTCCTTGATTATAAGGCAAATACTGGGATGGTTCCAAAAGTCCTCGAACACGTCCCACCTCGCACTACCCCACCTAACACCTCCCACCATCATCCTAGTCCTTTCACCCATCATCGCCCTACCCAATAATAGCATTAATAATAATAATAGAAATAATAACAGTAGTAATAACAATGTAAAAATACCATTCTGTCATATCATAATTGATTATACAGGGCTAACAACCTTGTCTTAACCAAGGGATGCGACGCAGAGGCTGATTCCCACAATTCCACACGTTGATCTCTCCAGGATAGAATATGACCTAGTCTCGGAAGAGAGAAACGTGTTGCGTAGTCAGCAGTGGCCCTTAAGCGAATAACAGTAATAATAATAATAATAATAATAATAATAATAATAATAATAATAATAATGAAATCGGTGAAGCAACTTCTTACATTCATATGTGAGACGTTATGTTTGTAGCATCTGCGTGTGCTGGTGGGGTATTAGAGGCACGTAAAGACCTCGCATGGCTTTGGTTGTTGCTGCAGATATTAAGCCTCCCCGCAGGTGGTTTGTGAATTTCAGACGAGGTGCTTCCCGAAGCCTCTCGCACAGGCTGTGGAATCGATTCCGCTCTCTCCCCAAACGCACCCCTTGCCTCCCCTCCCATAAACCCTTGCTCTTTCCCTCCCACCCCACCCCACTTCAGACCCGTTCTTTACATCATCCCGCCCTTTCACCAGCCCCGCCCTTTCCCAACATCCGCCCATATCTCAGCCCTGCCCTTGCCCTTTCCTCTCGACCTGTCCTCCTCGGACAAACCGACCAGCTTCTCTTGCCCAGACCCCTTCCCGTTCCGCCCGCTCTATCTGCCGCCGCCAGACAACGCCCCATTGGGGTGAGGGGAGCAGACGCTGACACGTTGAGCCCTGGCTCAGCGGCTCACGTCGCCCCTCCCACCTCCCCTCTCCCTCAGCCCCCCGCCACGTCCACGCCCACGCCCCCTCCTCTGCCTTAGCTCACACCGAAGGAAAGTGTCTCAGTTGTATGCTCTCAACAACTCCTTTCAAAAGCTGCCTACACACACATCCAGCACACTACTAATAAAAATACTTCCTCAGAATGTATTGGTGTATACGCTTTAAATGTTACTTAAATGGTAGACTATACTGACCGGAGGGTGGATTTCAAAGCTAAGGACGCTAATCACTTCAAAGTTGAAGATTGCGGATGAGACTTACGAGGCAGACATACTGCATTCAAACTTTGACTTGTACAAATATTTTTAATTTAATCTGCTCCATGTTGGGCACGCCATTTAAGTGGATTTTAATATATTCTATTAATCTTTAATGTATTGTTGTGTATTCAATGTTTTCAAACGTCGTAGTGACGTTTATATTAATATGTAGGGAGTTTCTTGTCTAATCACAGCATGAATGCGTTCATGGAACGTTTCCCAAGAAATCTTTCCCCACTTAGATGTGGCTGAGTGGTAACAACACACCGAATATTTCAAATGATTGGTAACTAGATCTTACAAATTGCTTTCAGGTCGTCATTTGGCCCTCTTCCAGACACTGTTCCCGTAATTTTATTAGATAGAGTAAATGTATGGTGGCATGTGCTTGGTCAAAGTGCTTCGTGAAGTTTCGCGGACAGAGCGAAGGCAATGAAGAGCTTCCCCGGTGGAAGGAGGCGGAGGGCATGGAACAGCGGTGCTTGGCTCGAGAACACACGACGCTCCGGCTGTGCCCTGGATCCCTCGGTTGCCTTGCGACTTCCGTTCCGGGCCGTTCGGTCGGAACGTCCCCCCGTGGCGCTGACCCGTTCCGCTCGCTCCACTGACCGAGCCGTCGCCCCTCGACCCCCCCCCCCGCGCCGGCTGCCTGGGCGCTTTACGAGGGCTTGGCCCTTAAGCCCTTCGACGACGCCCCCGGAGCCAATCAGCGACTTAGAACCGACGGCTGCCAAACGCTCCCCCCGCTTCTCTGAGAGTTTCATTAACCTCCATAAGGACTTTTCATATACACAGGATGGATGTCTAAGCTCCTTTTGTAAATATCAACTGTTTGATTTGACTTTTTTGACATCACGATGTTGTCTTCACACCACTGAATGCATGGAAATGAATATTTAAATTCAGGTATTTGGTATTTCTAGAAAATAGAGGGAAAAGAAAACAAAAATAAATGACTATCACATCATGAAACTTTTCCATGACCGTCGCGATGAATAGCTTGTGTGCACGTTCGTGTTTGTCATGGCGTAATATGTTTCTCTTGGTAAAAGTTTGGTCTAAAGTGGATTCCAACGCAGGCACTGAGCGTGTGCATGGCCAAGGTGGATGTGAGGCGGGGAGAGGCGGGGCAGAGCAGGGGTGGGGGAGGTGCGTAATCCTTTCGTTTCAACCTCGTGGCGGCGCGCGCGACATCTGTCGTGTGGCTAACATCCTGCGAGGGAGGGGCGGGCGCTGGCTAAGCCGCTTAGAAAAAGCAGCAGGGGGCTTTGGCACTGCACCCGACGACAGGGGCTCTCGCTCACACTGCGTCAAAGTGCAACGCCCTCTGCTTCACAACAGACACTAGCCCGCTTTTATGCCTTAGCCTGTATGTGGACGTTCTCTTATAAAATTTATCAATATGAAAATGAATTTGGAATTAAACATGGAGTAATGGAAAATAGTCTACCTATTCATTTGATGCTACCCCTTCCAACGTTTTTTATATTGCCCGATTTAAAGAAGACTGATTCCCCAAGGTCAAAAGTTGCAAGGAGGGGTGTTGGCATTTACAATACGAAAATGTAAGCCGTGAATAAGCTCCTGATTGGGTGACAGCGTCCTCCTTTTCTTCCAGCTCCTCGCCTTAGAGTCAGTATATATAAACAGAACAATAGTTCGCAGCAATAACGAGTCTGTGCGTGACTCCCCAATACAAAATAATAGCTGTTACTTTTATTATTGTAGTGATGGAGGTGAATTTCATATTGGGTATATCTCACTCACCGAAGACCTTCCTCTGCCTATGAATAATTGCGGAATTCTTTCTTCTTTTGCAGGTATGTCTGTCTCAACGGCTTCATCTCCAGGAAATACTGCTCAGCAAAACGCTGTGAGTAGAGTTCATTCAAAACATAGCCAGAATAAGAGGCTCTCATAGCTATTTCTTTGTGTGTATTTGCTATTAATTTTATTTCATTTGCCCGAATGTCTTATATTTGATAAATTAATTTAGATGAAAGGGATTTAGCGACCGCTATACCTTGAATTCTGGGACTACCATAGTGTAACTGTTGAGCCTCTGTAAGAAACTTCTTTCAAATATGGAGTTTCCCTTTTGGGAACAAATTTCGTGAGAGATGGAAACAGGCACTCCAGAGCAGCGAGGGAGAGTTCTCACGTACAATAGGTACTGAATCCATAAAATAGTTTCAAAAATGTTTCTCTCTCAAGATTTAAGGTCATTAATTATTTTGCTTGACTACCAATATTCCTTCTTTCCTTTTTTCAATAATTCATTACCAAAAACGGAGGTCAGTTCACAGGCTCATGAAATAGAAATGAATCTAGAACAATTCAAATCACATATTCACTAGTCATCTGCTTCATACAGTTAGTCGGGAAGTAAAAAGTCTGAGAACTTACAGGCATTGAGTGCTATGTCAAAGCATAAGTGAAATAGTTTCTGTTGGGGTTTTCACAGAGATTAGCTGCAACAGTGACGTGTCTCAAAGTAAGCGCTTGGATGTTGAAGTTTAAAAATACAATACAGTGACACTGTTGTCTCGCGGCAAAATTGCAAAACATGGCTGCGCCATTACAGGAATTAAATGGTGGTGATGGGGATTGAACGCGGTACTGCAAGAGGTGGGTTGTGACAGCCCACCTCCCCCTCTCTGAATCCACAACACGATATGTGTGCGCGTGAGTGCAGTGAAGGCGTTTCCTAGGGCACGCGTGGAGCGCGTCGATTGTCTGTAGTTGTCGCCTGTGTTTCGTCTCCTTCCTCCTTCTGAAGGGGAGGGGGAGTTAATGACCCGGGGGGAGGAGTTGCTGTAGCTGCAACGAGACGTAAAAATAGATTTTTGAATGGAACTCGAGTGGGCGTTCACCTCTTCAATCACTTAAAAGTTAGTACTTGAGTGTAGTCAATGCATGACCCGAAGTAAATTTAAGCGTCACACATTTGAGGTAAAGAGAAGAAGAGAGCTAAAATGACAAGGTAGATGGCGGGGTGTCCAGAGGAGGGGAAATAGAATGGCAGGGAGTGAATAGTAAGGGACGTCCAAACCAGAAGAGAAGCATCAGATCGGCATGGCATGGAGCATTTCAGGGCAGAGAAGGCACAGCTAGAGGAATGTGGTGCAAGGGAAGGCTGGGAGCGTGGGAGGGAAGAGGTGGCACAGCGGCGGGTGTGGGAGGGGAGGGGATGTGCGATGGCGGGAAGTGTGGGAAAGAAGGAGGTACGTTCCCCCCCCCCGTTGAGCCCTGAGGCCCTTCACCGCCGCCGGGGATCCGTTGCCCTTCGCCCTTCAAAAGCCCCTTCCCCTCCCCACACGAGAAATCCGGCCGACTGTGGCGCCCCGACCGCCGGGTGAGAGAAAAGAGAAATGAGCGTTATCACGGGGACCCGTGACACGAAATAAGAGCGGGGCATGGATGTTATGTTGGGCGCGTTGTCGCATTCAGTCAAGAAGGGAATTGAAGGTATTTCCAGGTTGTTAAGATGTCTACCGCGTGGCCAGACAGAATCGGGGCTTCAAGATGGAGGTGACCACTATGCTTTTTACTCAATTGAAGCCTTTTGATGGTTCCAATATAATTTTCAGGAATTTTGTTCAGGAAAAAATGAATCAAATGCAGACCCTGCAATAATGCACAATACTCGGAGTGTATTTGCGAGTTTTAGAAATAACAAGAAAGACACAAGATGGGATAACGATACAATCCGGGAACAACCTTGAAATTTTTAATAACAGCACAGAACACATTTTCAGTTTGAAGGGTATATATACCTAGTAGAGCAGAAATAATTTTTAATAGTTATTATTATATTGAATGTATTCTTCATTACACTCTCAACAAAAACATATACGGATTCGCAGAGCGAAATTCATAAATTGCAGAGAGCCAACCTGTCTCAAGGATAAGAAAATGATAGAAGAAATAATACTTTATGTATTTTCAGAAATGTGTACTGACATCTAATTAAATCCTGCTGGAACCATTCACCATCAGAGAGTGAATGCGAAAAAACATGAATTTCGTGTATAAGAAAATGCATTTATTATCTTATTTATTATGAGAGAAAATGTTTTTGGCAATTAATTTGCGCTGGAAAAGACGAAGAGGAGTTCAGCTGTGCTATCGTGCCTTCGATGTGTTTGTTGGTATTAACATTTTAATATTGTTTTCAGTTTGACAAAATGTGGGCAGCGTATTCATTTGACACAATTGTTTTATTTAGCGTGCATGTTATAACTGTTATTACGTACGAAAATGTCACAAAAAAATACAGGTAGAGTATATTCATTTCACAATTAAAGATATCATTCGAATTTCATTAGATAACAAAAATGGTAATGCCGATTGCGAGAATGTTTAGTACACTTATCTTTGTTCACCCCAGTATTTATTTTTTATTTTCTACATGTAAAATTATTATTAATAAGCCTAGAACCTAGAGTATAATCAAATCCATTTTAAAAGGAAGATGAACTACTAACGTAACTAAAATAAAAACTACATATTTTAGTTTTCATTGGAGCGGAAAGAAATCGTACAACCATCATTTTTTCCCTCGGGCAATGGCAGAGAGCGGAGGGCACATGGATGTGGTGGGGTGGGGATGGAAGACTGTCGCGGAGAAGGGATAACATTGTTGCAGACTAACGAGAAGGTGCGGTGGAATTAATAGTCCTGACAAATATATTAAAGCGAACAGTTTACAATTCTCCCTCTACGTAGTCTCAAGATTTGGGGCAGATATGAGTTTCAAAAGTCCGGCATTCAGCTGACTTCACTATTGAACGCATCGAATGCTATTCCTTGCGCTTGAGAGCAGCTTTTTCCAATGAAGTGAGGATTAACTTTTGTTCCAACTTTTGGGTAGTTGCAGTATATGAGTTGCCATTTATAAATGTTACTGCTGCGAATAGAAACTACAATTGCGCATCGTGCTCCCGATTGCTGGTAATGATGTGCTAGAGCGGCGCTTCAGACTCACTGAATCGAAGGGAGACGCCGTTTATATATGTATGGAACTTCAGACATCCTGCTAAGGAAGACTGAGAGAAGAGCAACCGCCGTCTTCGGAAGTGCCATGGTAGAAGTGAGAGAGTGAAGCACGATTAGCGGAGGGAGAGGGGGAGGCTGCCTGGGGCGAGGCGTGTTGTGGGCGAGGGACAGCGCCGCCCGGGGCGACACGCCCACTGCGCCCGCGGCGCCTCCCGCACGCGCTGTCGCCAGGTGGCGCCTCCCCCCTCCATCGCCCACTCTCCCCACCACTCGCCCCACACACTGGTGACGCCAGGTAAAGGGAAGGCGGCCCCCCTTGGCCTTTCAGTTTCCGGATACAATGGTAAAAAAAAAGTGTTTCAACCACATTTTGGAGCGAATTTCAAATTTTTAAACCGATTAAATTGGTTTTAATTATTTTCCACTGTCTTCCACATTCTTTAACAATCTTAAAAAGAAGATATGTTATAGAATAAGACACATTTTAGGGGGAAAACTGAGACAGTACTCTAACGTTATCACGTCGAAAAATTTCGAAAATTTCATTCAGGAGGCTGATTTTTTGGGAATCTAGGGCATTTTTTATTCTTTCATATCATCGTGATTATTAATTTGGTTTGCGGCACTTTTCACCCCCTTATTCGACTATTACCTTTAGTCTTTGAAGTTCCCATAAGAAAAGGGTGAAACACACTCAAGACAATATTCGTTCCTTTTTATTGATAATTTTACTTTTTAGAAATTACAAAAAAACGATTTTTTGGCATTTTCCTAGAATACTATTAAAGATAGCACTTTATTATTGAAATTAAATTCCTTATAAACAATTAGTTCTTTAATTAATGACGTAGATGTTTTTGGAAATAATACTAGTTTGTGCATAATTTTGAGTTTTTGAGTAAAATATAGGCAATTAAAATAAGATTTTTCCCAAAATCCTCCAACAAACATGAATCAAAATGTATGCATATACTAAACTCCATGTTCCAGCAACACCATATGCATAAATAAATGCCCGCGATTGTTGGTAACGCCCATACATTGAACTGCAGCTGCATTTTCACTCACCAAACAACGCTGTCCGTTTACATCTCTTGTGCTAAGTAAGATAAATTAGCTAAAGTACCTTCCGCAGATTTCACCAAACATTCATTATCCTGAATTCGCTTCTAACTGGGAGTTAAAATCCGAATGCCACGTTACTATTTCCGGCCTTTATGCAAGCGTCTATTCTCTAGCGAACTGGTATGTCTCCCTCAAATACGCGTCCATAGAAACCGACGATACTTCGCGACGCTGAATTGTTCCTTTCTACGAAATCTAACGTTCCTAATTTTATATATTTCATTTCGTAGCAATTTTATTAAATTTTACATTGCGTTCCCTAATTCGTGTTAAAAAATTACAACCCTCTTCATCAGTAATATAAGGATAGAAATGGCCCAAAATCATGAACGACATTGGAATGGTGGTGGGGTATACATATTTTTTTCAGTACTCTTACTCTGTTGAGGAGGAAGATTAGTGGGTCCCAGTTCACATCAGAAGTAGCACCAAAGCTACGATGACAACCACAAAAACAACAGTAAAAAACTTAATTGTAGTTCGAGATCTGACAATTGTGTCTATTAGAACTGAACGTGTTCACACACAGAGATCTCTTTGATTTCAAAATTATTTCATTCTTTGCTATTTCAGAAATAACGTGATTGTTGAATGACATTACATCGAAAAGAGATTACACCCCAAACATGTATTTCGGATTATTCGTGGGTTGGGCCACCGAGAAATCTTCTATGCAGGAGCCGCCAACTGTCCCAGGGCCCCGACCGGCGGCGCGAGGGCCTCACGCGCAATGAAATGTTTCTTTGCAAGCGACTGCAGCGCTGCTTCGGCGCTTGGGAACACGTTGCCGCTCCGCCTCCATTTGCTGGCTAAGATATGTGCTCGTGCAAGGCATTGTCGCGTTCTCTGAATGACGGGGTCTCCGGCGATCTCTCCATCTGCCCAAGAGAGGCGCCGACACTGAGCGCAATGAACCGGAAGCCGAAGTTTGAAATGGTAATGACAACTCCGAGTTATCTACTTGTAACTTCATCTGTAATTGTTTTAACTTGTTACTTACATTTATGCGCCTGTGTGCGTCTGTGTGCACGAGAGTGAGAGAAAGGGAGGGGAAATGAGAGGTGAGACTGCAAAGAGGCCGAGAAATGGAGTGAAAAAGAGAAAGAGAAAAATGAGAGAGAGAGCGAAAGCAAAAGCAAGCGAGAGCAGGAGGGAGAGAGAAAGGAAGAAAATGAGAAAGGGAGTGAAAGTGTAGTGATAGAGCGAGAGAGTGAAAGCTGTTCCGGTGTTGGGTTTTGTTGTTGGAGCTGACATGACTGCATCGTAACACCCCGTCCCACACCCCCACCCCTAACTCATTGTCCCCTTCTCCCTCACTCATCACTGTTGGAGAGGAGGCACCGAGCGACATGGAATAATATCTTTGGTGTTTTGAATTTTCCGCCTAACGCCTTTGTTGCATTTTTATGCTGTAATCAATGTGCAAACGCCTACGTTGGGTTTGAAATGACACCGTTGTTTCGTTACGTTCCTTGAACTTCCAGATTCATATTCGGCTGTGGTTTAACAGTCTCAGCCCTTGAAATTCGTTTAGTGATTAAATTCGTTGCTGGTAAAGCTAACAAAGGCGGCGCAAAAAAAATTTGACGAAGAGAAAACGTCACGAATTTCACGAGCTACTCGGATTAAATTAATTAATATATCGATTTGTTGCATACACTGGCGCAGAGTTCATGGAAAACGAAACATTGCAGAAAAAAACTGCCTTCTTCCTCTGTTCCGTGGCTACGACATGTAATTGTGACATAATTCCTGTATAAATCATATGAAAATGTTTTAAACGTTAGGTAGAATAGTGATAAACGCACTATTGACCTTTCGCTCCTTGTATTAAACGAATATAATACTAATATAATATAAAAATACTAAGGAGGCAGCGAAAATTGCGCAGAGCTGGACCAAGGTGGCGGGGACGGATAGAGCGAGAGATGGAAACGTTGGTGTTGGCGACCGCGAGGGTGGTGCTCAGCAGTGAGGAATGAGGGGAGGACGTGTGTGTGTGTGGAGGATTGGCGAGAGGGTGGGTGAGGGTGGGGCGGAGGGGTGAAGGGGCGATGAGAGGGGAGCGAGGGAACGTCAGCGCCAGCGGGAGGAGGGAGGGGAACATGGGCGGCGCTCACTGCTGAAACGCAGATGGGAACGGCTCTATCTGCGTTGGCGGTTCGAGGGGCGATGAGGGCGGCGGCGGCGGCAGGGGCGAGAGCGGGAGAGGCTGTGCTTGTGTGGGAGCGGTGCGGGTGGTGACTGCTGGCCGGGGCGGGAGCAGCTCCATCTGCGTCGGCGGTTCGAGGAAGATCTCGGCGAGAGCGAGAGCGCGGGAAGAGACTGCGACGGCGGTGGGGGTGGGGGTGTCGTTGCCGAGGGACGATCGCCGCGCCGCCGCGGGGACTAACGGAATTAGCGGCGCTGGTCGCCACCCCAGCCCGCCCGCATCCTCTGCCACTGCTTCTCCGTCCGCGTGCTGAGTGAAATATAATTTAGAAGCCTCCACTCTAAGAAAAAGCTAATAACGGACGCTTTTAATTCCATTCGCGAGTATTTCATCCGTATAAAAATCACAAACTTTTTAATGATGCAACAGGAAGGCAGATTTTGGCGCATAATGTATTCGAGGGCAAGAAATATTTCCGTTATCATGTCATCGGCGATGTTTTCGTTTCGTCTTTGTATCTGCACGAGATTTTGAACGTGATTTATCATTCGTGAAAGAAGATGTGAATGCAATTCAATAGAATTCCTGTTGATTTCGGAGCGTGAGACAAGGTCCTTCGCGCAAGAGAGAAACAGAGGAGCGTCGAGTGCGCATTGCGCACGTGAAAGGCGACTCATCTGAGAGATGCGTGGTGACCTTTTTCTAGTAAATCCGTTACAAACACATTTTTCCTTTTCGCTGAAATTCAAGGAGAAATATGTACGTGCTGAAACACGAGAACTGTACAATTAAATTTTTAGTTTCTAGATTTGTGCGGTTTTGAAGTACATTTTATTAACATTTTGTAAAATCATATTTTTCTGTGATCAATGAAATGCAAACACACCGCAGGCTGATTTGCTTTGCTTTGCTTCTATTTGTCCCTGAATATTTCTATTTTGAACATCTTGTATTTCAGCGTATGCAGATGCCACTGTGGAAATAGTGGAGAAACGACTGGCAGCGAAGGCTCGTCCTGTTGCTCTTAGGAGAGACTAGTATTTACTACATATCACAATTTATTACATTGTGACGTGCAGTTAAGAAGTTTTAATCTCTTTTTTCTCAAATATTCCTATAGCAAACATATTTAGTGAAGAAATCGCTATTCCGACGTCAAAGATTTGAGTTTCTTTACATTTTTACTTTCTCGTATACGTACGTATACACGGAGTGATATACGTACTATAGGGAAAGTTATGTAATGCTGCGCGAAAAAATGGTCAATTTTCGGCGAAAAAAAATTAATTGCCGGGCCGTGAAAATGAATAAGTGCATAAAACCAGTTGCTAAATTAATACTAATTAAATTAAACTAATAACAAAATCCCCTAACACGTGGTGTAGCCAGAAACCCTGTTTTCTAGGTCCTTGATACCGAAAACCCAATTGAAAAGAAAACGTCCGTCTGTCTATCCGTCTGTGAACACTATTAGCCCCTAATTCATACGTACGATTTCTTCCAAAATAGATATTTCCTGGTCGATCTAATTCTAGTCGAAGCTTGGAGATTTTGAAAAAGATTCTTGAAAATTTGGGAGTACTTTATATAAAGCCCCCCGGAGATTTTCAAAATTTTCTCGAAAACGGCTCCAAATTTTTTCTTTAAATTTCTTGTATTAATAGTGTAAAATACACTTATTGACTTGGCATATTTTCCGATTTTCACGGATAACTCTGCATTTTCGAAAATTGTGAAAGTTTGAACTTTTTTCGGCCTCTTTCTCCAGCTACAAATTTGAAGATAGAGATTTTTTTCTTCAAATAAAATTTGTTCTGCATATTAAGTTTTTTGATAAAGGTCATGTAAATGTTTTTAAAAATTTAGTAGTTTTCGTGCAAAATTGCGTGAAGTATGTGCAATTTCTAAAAAATTACAAAAACATGATTTTCTCAAAAACGGCTCCAAATTTTTTCTTTAAACTTTTCGTAGGGATAGTGGTAATTGTACTCAATCAGATGACATAAAAGCCATATTGCTCTATCGGTTGTTTTTTTTTTAAATTACAAAAATTAAATTTTTTCACGTTTCTCACGTCGATAATGTTTACATTAGCGGCGATTTTTTCACATTATTAAATTTAGGAGTACATGTGCTTTAAATAGTGTCAAGTAAAGTTTCTCGAAAACACAACCGTTTTCTGTGAAAAGTACCTCAAAATTTCGCATTTTCAGAAACGCTCAAACGCCATTTTCTCATATATGGCTGCAATTTTTTTCTTGAAACTTTTGTAACGGATAGTGCTAATTACACTTTTTAATTTGACGGAAAGTTTATTTTGAGTTATTTTTTTTTGTTTTTTCAAAAATAAATAATTGTAATTTTTTTGAAAGATGTGTCACATCTTTAATATGCACATTACAAGCAATTTGTAAGCATTATTATATTTGTGAGTGTAAGTGCTTCAAATAAGTTTAAATACAGTATTTTGAAAACCCAAAAATGTTCTGTGAAAATGAGCTTCAAATTTCGCACTTTTAATAGCTCTAAAACGCCATTTTCTCTTAAACGGCACATAATTTTTAAAAGAAAATTGCCCTTTATGACTAGTTCTTTGTGTTCTTTAATATTCTAAAATTAATGTTTCTGTTCTACCAATAACAAACCGAAAAATTAAGAAAATGACAAAAAAATGAACTTTTGGCGGTGATAGATTACAGCTGGCAAGAAAGAGTTTGTGGCAATTCCGAATAGCTAGCGAAGACCCAAGGAAATGGAAAACTAATACGGGAAAGTCTGTGCCATTCCGTAGCACCACTAGTTCTCTTCGCCAAATGGAATTCTGCGCTTGGAGAACTTCCGGGAACGTCAGGCCACGGCTTCGCGCGTCTCCCCAATCGTATTCTCTTCCGCTGAATTTCATTGTACGATTCTCGGAAGCGCCCGAGGGCCCTTCGCCAGAAAACTCTCGACGAGGGGAGGGGGAGGAACAACTGACATGCGGAAGGCGATGGAGAGTGAAGGGAGTAAGGCCGAGAAAGAGAATAGCAAGAGAAAGGCACTTAGGGGAATAGTCTAATGGAGAGAGATGAACAGAGAACGACGTGTGACAAATTGGCAAGGAGGACTATATCGAGGAACAGAGAGATTAATCAAACGAGGTAGGTTGACAGATTCTTAGAGACAAAGAAAGAGGGGAGAGATTGATACAAAAGAAAGGGTCGTACAGTAGACGGATGTTAATATTACTCGAAAGGACTTACAAACTGATGATTTCCCTGAACAACCTTTTCCTTTCAAGACTTCGTTCATAGAAAGATACCTTTTGGCAGAGATTATGACACATTTGTCGTTTTATGACACGAATAATTCCATCATCACAGATACAGACTATCAGACGAAGAGAATCGTGGAGAGGTAGCGGTGAACTCGACAGCTGACTAGCGTTTTTTCGCAAAGATGTCAAATAATCTGCCACAATAAAGTTGTTAACTTTGATTCTTTATAAATTTATAATTTTGTTTCACAAAAGAAAATAAGTCACTCGTTAATGGTGTTGCTTTATTGCATTCGTAGAAATTTGAAAACTCACTCTTAATGTTGCGCTATTTTTCAAGTGCTGTACTCATGCGATGAAGCTTAATATTATAAACTAGTTGCATAATATACTACTATTTTTTCGCGCTTTGCAATACAATCCTTCAGGAAATTATTCTCGTAGGGGACGTTTTTTAAGAGTTCATATTCTTAACGAAAATTCCAGTTGAATTGCACAGCCGTAACAATTCTTCTCGTTGGCTTCGCTGCAGCAGACGTTCATGGCTTCAATTGATCTCATTTGCATTAAAAATAGTAAAAATCGAATGAAGGGTTTCGGAATTAATCATCAACATATCTAGTGCTCGGTTTAGGAACAGTTTCTTTTTATAGCAGTATATTTAAAAAAATGAAATATGACAAATCGTCCGTCTCAGTCCTAACGATAAGTTACGTCCTCGACTCTTCTTGCGCGATGTAGACAGATTGATCACCTTACAGAGCGTGCACTAGAACGTTCTCTCTGCATTACTTCTCAATAGCCAAACAAGGTTGGTTGCGGTAACATTGTTCTGTGGAGAGAAGCCTTGCGTCGCCTCGAGATGAGTAAAGCGAACCGCATCGCGCTGTGATATCGCAGGGGCGTGTGGGGAGGGGGGGAGTAAGCCGATGCGCTTCGGGTGGCGTTAGGCATTTGTAGGCCGCCTCCGGCCTCGCCACCGCCACCGCTGTTTGCAGCCACTTGGCTTCGCTAACTTAATCTCCGAATTATCGGTCTCCGGCCTCGCCGGCGCTCCCACAGAGGGCGACACGGACGCTCCTCAGGGGGCCGAAAGGGGCCCTCGCCAACCACACGGCGAAGGCCAACTAGGACGCCATTAGTCTCCTGATAAGAGATCGATACGAAGCTAAACATTTCTAAGTTGGCAAAGATGACGAACATTCTTTCATCCTCGAATAACGTGAAAAATATCTCATCATCACTTCCACAAGCGGTTGATTCGTAATCAAACGTTGCTGGTGACCTTTCCAGAGCTGCTATTGCTTCAGAGGTTTGGAGAAGAACTTATTTTCATCCCCCTTTCCCAAACAGCAAAGCCATCTATTTCCCTAAACACTCGCTAGAAAGTAATAGCAGAGAACAGTAGTCAAACCGAATGAACTGGCATAATGGAGTTTTGTTTTAATTTATGACGACGAAAGTCCTTGAATAAATGTAACCAATTTGAGAAGATTAGGCTTTGCTTTCTCCACCAACATTTTCAATGCATCTTTCAGTCTGACTGCAGCGAATGCACTTCATTTCTAAACATCCCCTTACCCTAAACTATTTTGAGGAATAGTATTTTTTCAGCTTCTGCCGTCTTATAGTCTTGTTTAAAAGGAGTTTACTACTATTCCAGGATTAGATATCAAGCATATTCGTTTCACGCTTTAGCTTTTGATAGTAATACTAAGCCCCACGGGAACTGCCTGGAGTGAGTGTGAGAAATCAGACTGGCAAAATCATTACTACTTTCTTCGCACTTTGAAAGTAAATTGGAATGCTCTTTTACTTTGAATTTAATTTTTCACATGTAGCTCTCCGCGTAACAAAGAATGTTTTTCTTCTAAACAATAATACCTTTACTGTTTTGCTCAACCATTCCTTTGTTCTCCGCGGTATGCATTGCAGAATCTAAAATCCTTATTAGATACGGAACGAACGTGTGCGAATATTTCATTTGTTAATAGTTTTCCAAAGCCAGAAACGCTCTGACAGAAAGTAGAAGGGAGCAAATCAAATACCTCTACATTTTCCGGGGAGATTAGTTGTGCACGTCCGTCATCACAAAACCCATCACAGAGCAGCTACTTGCCCCAAGGAGAGAACAAATGACGTTCGCTGTCTGTGCCATGAAAATCGCTTGTGGAAACAAAAATAGTGTAAGTGGTGCCGCTTATTATTCAACCCATGCAAATTACTCTTTTCTATTAAAAATAAATACAAATTTTGTGTTACTGAAAATTCAGTTTCGACCATGAAAAAATGCACCTCACGCACTTAATATGGCTATTCCACTTATCAGTTTGTTAGTTTCAATCCAGCCAATATCGTTTTATAATAAGTTAATACAAACCAATCACGGGCGCCTAAAATCGAAAAGCTTATGTGTATACATATCGCTCTCGCCTTGTCGCAGATGATATTCAACGATTTGGAAAATAAATAGACATTATTTCCGTGACGGAAACTGCAGGAATAAATACAGCGTCTGAACAACCCATCAAGATATATTTTTCGTTATTTTTAACATTATCTTCATTATATTTAATCGATGAGTGACTTTTATTCACGACATAGTCTAATCGAATTCCACTCGTGGTTTGAAGCTTCTGAAATAAGTCCACTCTTTCCTATGCGGCTCACGAACGTCCCTTATAAGTTTCTAACCACAAGTGATATTATGAAAATAACTACTCTGGGAAATTCTGCAAATTTCGTCAATAGTATGGTAATCTCGAGTTGAGAGAGAAAGAAAAATGTTATTTTTTTATAGAATCTTTTTACATTCTTCATTTGGTTAACACCAACCTGTGAGAGGCTACAATGTTCCAGCGCTTGACAACAAACATCAAACCTCCAAAGCTTTGTTCGAATACTTTATTCTCAAATTTATTTTGAAACTTGTCTGCGTAGTCCACTCAAGAGGAAAGTTTGTAAATTTATGAGAAGCTCCGTAAATTTCTTTTCAGGGCCAAAACGAGCTTGATGGCGAGAGACGAGCTCTTAGGAGATCCTACTGTGGTATTTGGGCCCACAGATTGTGTGCGGACATTTGGCAGTAGTGGCTCGCAGATATCGGGGGCTTTTAATCCGCGTAACTAGCGCTTCTGGCAGTGGACGCTGACTCAAATCAACTCCCCCTTTGCCGCCCCCTCCCCTCATTACCCCTCACCGTTCTCCTTTGCATAATGAATCCTCTGGTTAAACTGCGCTGCGGTCAGTAATTGGAATCCAGAGCGCACCAACTCTCTTTTCGTTCAGTCAGGCTATCCCTAGGTCGATGTTTCTTGCGACTCGATGTTGCCGGAGGGGCGTTTGGATTGCGATGAGGAATAAATGCCAGTCGCCCATAAAGACAAGGCAAACCGAAAGAGCGATGCAAAATGGGCAACAAGTAGCTTATTTTGTTTTTTTCTGCGTACAAATGAATTGAAAATCCCTGCAAGCCAATTCCTTCGTAATCGTATTTACAATCCAACAACTAGATGGACCGGGAACAACCAGGAAAAAATTACGGATGTGTTCTTTAACACCAGTTTTTTTTTGAGGTGGGGTCCATGAATATAATCTTGAACCCTAAAGAATGCTTGCTTGTTTACTTCCTTCTTCAAAGAGTGTATAGTACTAATACAATACGTTGTGTTTATCGTCGTCTACAAATACTGTTCCTAAACACGTGATTCTTCAAATAGTTTCAAGCTGTTTCGTTTATTTAATTTTCACTAGTTTCCTCTGCTTAAAATATTGCATATGGTTAGTCTAGCTTTCCCGGAAAAGTAACGGCAGTCTACAAAAGAAAACAATACAGGGAGAATGAAGAATTTACCTAGTTTTTGTTAGACTTTTGTTATTTGTAATAGTAGTGTGTATTATTTAACGCGTTTCTGTGGCAATAAAGAAATTGGGAAAATGCTAAGAAACTTGCGTGCTTCGTTCCTGGTTATCATGCAGAAACTGAGCGATATTCGTTCCTGCCTTTTAACTTGAAGTAAACGGATCATACCCCGAAGCAAGTGCTAGTATTTTACGCGTCTACAATTTGACAATAATTCACGTCTCAAAAGGCAATAACAGGATAATTACCGACCCAGTTTTATTTAGGAGGCCTGGAGATAAGCGTTACTGCCAATTGTTTAAAATGCGAGATTTTCGTTTGATTTATTTAGTTTATTTGTGTTGTTAATGGTCATTAACTGAGTCTTGCATTGTGGCGTGCTTTGTGTTGCGTGAAAGAAAATATAAAGACTGCGATTACATTGGCTGTTTCGTACGAGATATACTGCTGCGATAGTGGATTCATTCATTGCTAGCACGCACCTACGAGAATCAGCAGGTTAGTGTACAAGATTTGTCACCAGGAAACAAGTCAAGTGGCACCACACGTTATACGTCAAATAGAACAATATTTATAATATCTGGTTGCATAAAGAAAAATATGCATTGTTCACTTCCAATTATAACTAAATATAACTACAGAGTACATGATTATTCATACTCATGTTTTTGCGATAAAAGTTAAGGTGTACTCCAGTGTCGGAAAATTATGTTTGTTTAAATTAATGTGTAGAAAATGTATAGTAAAAACGTTTTAATTTTCATTACTATATCCATAAATTTGAATATGACCAGTTCTAAGAAATCAACATTTTATAACCATTGGACAACCATGAAGATTAGAGACTCATTCTGATATTGAAGCAAATAACACGGCTTATATCTCATTTTCAATGTAACTATCATGTGTTGAAAAGTACAAAAGTTACAAATAATGCGAAAAAGTATATATTGTTGTAGAACCTAATTTTCATAATATTCGTCACTCAGGAATTAGATGAATATAAATGTAGTAAATAATGATGAATACTGTTGTGAATGATTGTGAATTATTGAAGTTAATGCTGAAGTTAATATTGAACATATTATTGAATGAAGTAAGAATAAATTAAGTGTTATAGAACTCTGACCTACTATTGAACTGTTATTTAAGTCCATCACAGAAACCAAATTATTTAGGGTTGATAAATTTTAATAACTCGGATTTCTTTACAAAAATAAGTCTTACAATGAGTCAATAACAGTTGACCCGATAGAAGGCTGTATAAGGTGTTTGAGACCATCTCGTTGTAAGTAAATAGAAGAGAATCTGATTGGCGGAGGCCACGTGCGCTGCCTGTGGTTGTGCGGGCGTGGGGGGAGGGGGAGGGGGGCTCCCCTCCGCTGCCTAATGCGAGCGACGACCACGGGAGGCGCTCCGTCAACAGCGCAGGTGATGATCTCGGGGCCCCGCCTCACCTCAACACACATCTCCCCGCCTCGCTGCTCGCCCCCACAACACGTGCATCCCTCCTCTCACCACCCACCCCCTACGCCCTCATCGTACCTCCACTCACCCAACTGCCCTGGCTTCAACTCAACGCTCATCCCCCTGACATCTCCTGCCTCACCTCCCCCTCACTTCTCTCCTCTTACCCTGCTCTCTCCCACACACACCACCTGCCCCCTCTCCTCTCTCTCCAATCTGCATTCCACGCCCTCAGACCGGGAGAGGCGGCCCATGGCATCAACTGATGCCACTGCATTGCCCAGTCAGAGAGGTCCTAGGTTATAGATTTCTGTCGTCTGCAGAAGAATTGTAGTTGACAGCTGCTCTGGTCGGTGTTATTTCAGTAGTTTCTCCGATTAATAGCTGGCAAATGCCGGAGCAGTACCCTAATAAACGAACTACGGACCCCGCGCTGTCTTTCCTTCCCGTTCATGTCTATCCTCACTCCTTACTTACACTTACGCTCGCATTCACTACACTACCCCACACGCGGGAGACCAGTCGGGAGCTTAGAGCTTCTCTGTCTGGGGTGGTGCCTGGTGGTGGGAGATACCTGGTTGGACAAAACCCTGCTAGCCGACGGTACGTCGGCGCTAGATCTCACCATCCAGCGAAGGAAGATCACTGCCACCTCCCCAGGAAAAATAATTCATTTACGGATCTAACGACCTTGCCAGTTGAGGCGCCCGGAAACACTTATCACTCAATTAAATTCTTGTCCTCAACAGCAGTCGACTCTCACCGCCCTGGAGTCAACTTCTCCTTCACCAACGTATTTGGATAGAGGTACATAAAGCAGTAGGTTTATGGCTAAGGGCAAACTGAAGGGCCCAGAGTAACCTCCTCAACATATAAATGCATTATGTTTCTAACTAGATTTGTGTTTATAGAGCTTGTGTCTGTGAGTGCTAACTTCATTATCACAATGCCACAATATTTTACTATAAAAGAGTATTTCACTTAAATAAGGTACACAATCGACTAGTCTCATTGAGAGCTGGACAGACTATTCTGAATCTTCTCGAGAAGAAAAGGTGAGAAAAGGTGAGTTGTTGTGAGCATTGCATTAACGCAATTTCACGATGTTCATCAAATTAACATTTTTGTTCTTACAACATTCTCGTACTATTCGAGACATTGAAATTTCCTTTTTAAATTACCTCGCCACACTCAATTTTATCATCTTTAATCCCAAATTGCGTATAATTCGAGGGTAAAAAAAGAATTCCAATTTTGGTCTTCAATTGACCTTAAGTAATGCAATCATGGTGTACAATTTTGTGATAAATTGGTCGTGAAAACTGCAAAAAGGTAGAAATCTATCTTTCCGAGACGACGAGCGAGAATCGTAAGTTGGTAATCCTGCGGAAGAATTACCAGCAGAGAGGAAAGAAAAATGTGACACACAGGAGAAACTGACTCTTAGACTTGAGGATGGTCTTCGAAACAGAAGTGCAGAAACAGCGTTATAAAGAAGCAGCAACGTTTGTGCAAGAGGACAAATTGAGTTTGTTTGAGATATCATGTAAATTCAAAGATCACGAGGCATTACGTTCAGAAAGTGATGCCTCTTGATAGTAAATTATAATCACAGGCTTAAAAAATCTTGACCTCAACATATGTGTAATAAGTGTAAATAATTACCATATCACAGAAAGTTCAGCTTCACACAAGAGACAATTTGCGCTTAGAGTTTATACGTATCATGCCAACTCAAGCCAACCTAAATCGTTAAGGGCAGGTTATGTATAATCACCAATAGTCATCAATGAAAGCTTATCGTAATGTCGATTTCAATCGAATGAAAAGCTAGATTAACTTGTTTCTAAAATCACTGCATTTTTCTGTAGGAATCGAAACTGTTTCATGGTTTTGGTATTTTTCAGTTTTTTCGGGTTTTTGGAGGCGTTATTGTCAATTTATTCTTCAGTTTATTGGAAATTAGTTATGCATATGTCTGACACTCAATTTCGTCAGTAAAAAAGTTACATCTTCGCGTTTCTGGTTTGGTGGATACTTCTTAAAAGTTTACAAAATTATATGTTCAGAACGATTACCACCAATTCTGGCATGACAACAAAACATTTGAAAATGTCTTCGCATTACATTTCGTGATGCGTTCATTTAGCTATTTCTATTGCGAATGCCTTGCTGCTGTCTGTGCGATTTGTTGCAGCAAATCGTAATAGCGCAACCGCTGGAAGTGAGCCTGCACGTTGCATTTGCTGTCCGAACGGCGGTGCACAGAAGCGGAAATTACTCTTCTGGGAGGTTTCGCAACAAAATTCCCTATTTTGCATTTCACACCTTAGTTTTGTTCCAGGCGGCGGTTTCTACAAATGAAAATTACGAAGAAATTTTAATTATTTCCTCCTGCAGTGTAATTACAACCATTTACGGCAATAGGAACTTCGGGCTTTTTCTGTGTATTTTCATCAGCCAACCACATAAAAGTTCATTTTTAAAACTGCGCTCTTTACTAACGAAAGCATGGGAAACTCCTACAACTCAAAAACCTTTAGTCTGATTTATACTGTGAATTTATCGTCCATTTGTTGTATTGTATATATACTGTATTGTATATATTTTTTTGTATTGTATATATATAATAAAGAACAAAAACATGAACATTATTGTTTAAATTCTTTTTAGAGCTGTGAAGCGGCACGCATATCAGTATTAAAGTCAGATAGTGCTGTTCAAAAGATGAAAGATTGGTGCAGGTCGAGAGAGGAAATAAGCAGTTTTCTTTCCCAGAATACTTGTTATATTTTTTCAATGCACCTTCTTTAAAAATCTGTGTTTATTGAACAGCAACACGAAGAAGAAGAAGAAGAAAACTTTTCGCTGTCCCACGCATTTCAACTAACTGGTTCAATTCGTACAATGGGCAGGAGACTTTGCGTGTCGGGTATTGCGCTCTTCTGCGAAGACCCCAGCCGCCCCCATACAATAATAACCGCTAAATACACATCACGCCCCTCGCAACCACAACCTTCGAAAAAAGACGACGGGGCGGCGAATGCGCGATGCGCCAGCGATACTACACTTCGCGAAATAGTTTCAAAGTCAGTCGAAACTCTTTCAACCCAATTTCATTCAATACGCGTCAACCGACTTCATTGCCTCATCCAGTGTCTGAACTCAGGACGCGGTCAGAGCGTCTGGAAGGGAATCCTTCTGTTGTTTTATTTAACTTCCTTGTCTGCGATCTTCGCCTAGTGGTTGGCAGAGCGGACCCTATTTCTGAAGCTTCAGAGAGCTCACGCCACAGGCGCATTACAGTAATTGTTTTAAAAGATTTATTAAATAAAAGTCGTTAACAAATAAAATTAATAAAGTACGTAGAAATCGAGATCCTAGAGCAGGGCTGATTCACATAATCGAATTTTTGCATTCGTACATTATAATCCTAATTTTTTATTGAACGTAAAAACCTGTGTGTGATGATTCATGGTGGATAAGTTCAATTGTGTTTGTCATTTTTTTTTTAATTTTCAAGTGTTATTGAATACCGAAACTTTTTAAAAGTCTCTCATGGCCAGTGGCTGCCTAGTTTTCCAACAGTTACACTGTATTCGAAATTAGCAATGCAGATAATTGAGAAGTGGAACCATGTTGGAAGAGAGTCTGAAATTCTCGTATCTGCAGTTCGCTGGATGTGCAATAGTGCGCGAGTGAATGGTGGGAGAGTTCGCGAGAGAAGACAGGGAAGCGAGAATTCAGTGGAGCCTCGGCCCAACCGTTTGTGAATGAGGATCGGGGCTAAATCCCCAACAAATTGAGGATCTCATTTAGCCACCCGCGCCCCAGGGGATCCGAGCTGGCGAATTACTCCTCCTCATCCACTTCATCTCCAGAATGTAATAAGCGCCCTTCATTGACATTCTATTTGTTTGTTGGTTGTTATGGCGAATTGCCTTATGACTCCTTTTCACATCTTAACCGAAAGCTAACTCTATAGTATATGCAATTATTACGTTCTCATTAGCTCTGCCTATCTATTCCATGGAAATATGGAACAAATTACAACGCACGTGAGCTGTGAGAGCCTTTTGAATTTCTAAAGGCATTTCGTGCCTCCCAACGTTGTCATTTCCAACTCTATGTAAACGCAACCCGCTAATCGTTGCGTGTCCTTTCTTCATAACGATACGGAGGTTGTAAGCTGATACCAAACAAAATGTACCCTCTTGAATACGGACTGCAGCATGCCAAATTGCATGACTTCTCAGCTCATAGGTACACTATGCAAAAAGAAGCAATGGTATTCTTTACTAGAGTTTGCTATTTCGTGTGTATCGTAAGACTCGGTACACGTGAGTTGGCCGCTTTAGTACTATAACCAGTTCATTTCTGTTTTAAAAAATGTAAAGTGTTCATGGTCTGCAGATAAACCTAATGTTACTGCTTCAGGTGCTTGTCCTGGTGTCCTTGAGAAAGCTTTATTTAACAGTAACTTGCAAATATAAATGTTAATAAAAAAAGAAAGCAAAACTTCTTAGAATTGAAATTTTGTCACAACAATTTTGTTTCAACCGTATTCCAATTACACAGTATTCCAAGACAGTCAGTTTTTATAATAATAAATACTAATGTATGAGACCTAAGTTTTGTGTATTATTTATTCCAGACGTTTCGAGTGTCTGTGTGTGTTCACCTTCAGAAAGATTTATAAAGGTACAGAATTACAATTATCAATATGCCATTGTACAGAAAGTACATTAATTTTATGAATTAAAATTTGTATATGTACATTTTCTTCAACTCTTGTACAAATACAATTCGAATTGTAGAGAATTAATAATTAATATACAGAAACTAGCACTCTTGTATTAATGGAAATTATTGTAAACATTGACAGCTTTCAAAAAAATAATCCGCTGTATTTATACGAAGTTTACTCACATACATTGAATTTTGTTTCTGCTATATTTATTGGACCGTAATTGCTTTCCGTGTATAACAAATAAGATATTTTTTCACGTTCCCGAATAAAACGTTTCGGGTATTTGAGAGGACGGGAGCGTTGTCGCCCTCCGTGGCTCAGATGTCCTCTCAGGTGGCGCTGCCGTTGGTCGCAACGCGCACTTCGCGAAACAGCGCGAAGCTTCTGAGAAGTTGGCAGTAATGACGCTGCGCGACGTTGCACGCTATGCTATTGGTTTCGCTGAACGCACACAATTATAAATTACAAGGTCAAAACTCGCAGCGTGTTACTAGTAATACCTCTTGTTCCTAGTAAACGCTGTCTAGCCCCATTCTGTCTATTCCAATCCAGTTTTAATTGGAAAGTGACTGCTGTCACCTTAAGTGTCGTGCGCCAATGAGGAGTCAACGACGGATCCCAATGTAGTTTTTGTCTCTTCTTTGTTTAGGGAAATAGTTACTGTTTTATCGTTTAGGTCTTTTATTATTGCCTAATCTTCGGGAAAGTTTTGTCTTTCAACTTTCATCAGATGCTTCCAAAAGATTTCGAAGCGGCCTCCACACGCCATGTCTTTCTGGAATCTCTCTTGTTCTCTTACAGCCACTACTATCTACAAACACGCTGCAATCTCTTTTACACATATGTTGAAGTAGAGAACAATTGTGCATAATAGTGTATGCTGAGCTAGTTTTGCTAAACTAGCTTTGAAAATCTGAAATTAAAGGGATTATTTGATAGGTGTTTGTTGTTTCTTTTTTCAATTTTGTTTTTAGATAAACATATGTAGTTAAATTAGGAGCATTGTGTTAAAAAACAAAAGCTGGGCCACATCACTGACGCATGGCCCAAATAGAACCATCAAAGGCACTGATTGGAATTATGAATTCAAACATAATTTACATTAATCGAAAAACGAAAATAACATTCATTTTTAAAGCAATTAACATTTTTATGGGTATTTAACCTTATTGTTCTGTGTAAATTGACCCTTCCTCCCTCAATTTATTATTTTGTAGATTACGTTAAGTTAAATTATATTATCGTTTCAGTAAAATACAGCTTTTGTTCTTAAATAACGTTTTACAACTCCAACTCTTGTGCTTGATAACTAATATGGTGATAAATATTAAATCAATTATACGAAAAAAATCCATCAAGCCCTTTAGTGTTCAGTTACCTTTGTGATTTACTCTTTAGTCATATTTCTACATGTGATAATAGGATTACGTTAAAGCTGTAAAATTGTAATTTTTTTGTTTTACTTCAGTATGTATAACAAAATATAATGCTCCTATAACAATTTAAATAATTTTGTGTATTTTTTATTGCCAAACCACAAAAAACCTATTATTGAGCCGAAGGTGAAAAAATCGTAATAACCTCAAATCGTGTATTTTTGTGACGAATTCCTACCCAACGGATGAGAGTTCCACCCTGCGCTAGGAATGACGTCGCTGAAATGTTAATTCTTCCGAATGGCAACTTTTCATGCGGGAGGCTCCTCATCGCAGAAGCAAACGATAAATGAGAACTCTGCTTGCTGGGAGCCCGCATGGCGTCTGACGTCACCAGGGCCGCCCTTCGCCTCCGCCCTCAGCCCTTCAGAGCTCGCCCTTTGCCTCCGCCCTCAGCCCTTCAGAGCTCGCCCTTCGCCTCCGCCCTCAGCCCTTCAGAGCTCGCCCTTAGCCTCCGCCCTCAGCCCTTCCGAGCTCGCCCTTCGCCTCCGCCCTCAGCACTTCCGAGCTCGCCCTTCGCCTCCGCCCTCAGCCCTTCAGAGCTCGCCCTTCGCCTCCGCCCTCAGCCTTTCAGAGCTCGCCCTTCGCCTCCGCCCTCAGCCCTTCAGAGCTCGCCCTTCGCCTCCGCCCTCAGCCCTTCAGAGCTCGCCCTTCGCCTCCGCCCTCAGCCCTTCCGAGCTCGCCCTTCGCCTCCGCCCTCAGCCCTTCCGAGCTCGCCCTTCGCCTCCGCCCTCAGCCCTTCAGAGCTCGCCCTTCGCCTCCGCCCTCAGCCCTTCCGAGCTCGCCCTTCGCCTCCGCCCTCAGCCCTTCCGAGCTCGCCCTTCGCCTCCGCCCTCAGCCCTTCCGAGCTCGCCCTTCGCCTCCGCCCTCAGCCCTTCAGAGCTCGCCCTTCGCCTCCGCCCTCCGCCCTCAGCCCTTCCGAGCTCGCCCTTCGCCTCCGCCCTCAGCCCTTCAGAGCTCGCCCTTCGCCTCCGCCCTCAGCCCTTCAGAGCTCGCCCTCGTGCTGCCTCGGTGCGGGGTTGACATGCTTGGCGCGTCACATGAAGTTTCATTTCACTCGCTTTTTAAGAAGCAGTTTTCGAATTCCTTCTTCAGCGACCGTGAAGTAAGTAATTGAGATTTCGGTCTGTAAGGGATAAATTTAGACTCTGAAATTGTGTAAGTTTGTCTAATATTGTTGCTTTGTTATTCTAGTTTCAAGTTTAGTGGAAAAGTAGTTTATAAAAAAGACTGATCAAATCATCTTAGGGTTTCTAATGTACACATTTGTTTTCCTCTGCAATGCAATTAAAGTCTTATGGCTGAACAGGGGCGCTCAGACAAAGCCAGCGGTCAAGGGCAGTCGATCCTTGGGGGCCCCTTAATTTAAAAAATTGCTCATCTTCCTATTCATTAACAAAATTCATTTCTGCAAGTATCAGAAATAACAAGCGTTAAATTTGGGGTAGAGATAAATATATTTTTAATTTATTGTGGATGGAAAAGAAAATGGGTCTGGAGCAAGTTCCTCGGCCGCTCCCACCCCACCTTCTGGGCGCCCCTGTGACACATAGGGTTGAGCCATTGTGTTAAGAAGGACTTGCCGCGTAGTCCGACTCCACTTGAGACTGAAACTGATTCGCACATCAAAATTTTTCTCTGGCATTACTATATCGTTAAGGAATCTGCAACAATTTCTTCTGCTCACTAGCCTGCCCTTTCTAGTAAAGATTTAATACTACTTCAATGAGACCAACTGGAAGGCAGGGGCAGGATATTTATATTTAACTTGTTTTTTGCGTTGTTCTTGTACAGCGAACTCGAATTTTGTTTAGACACCATCCTTCCCAGAACTCCTGTTCTTGTGATCAAATGTCAGAACTTCCTGTACAACACAATTGCTGTAAGCCGTCAGCAGAATAGTCTCACAGTAGCGGAGGACGCCGTATATCGCAGGCAGGAGCAGGTATTACAATTTGCAACTGATGCGAAGTTCTAACATGTATATCTTTATTTTATTACTGAAAACATTGTTGTTTAATAAAGTTCCAAAACTCCGTTGCCACTGAATGTGTTCAGTGCCTGAAACGCACGCGGGGGCGCTGAGGGGCGATTCTTGTGTGAAGTGCAAGTTTAGAAACCTTCGCAATTGGCGCGGAAGATCCTTGGTGATCGTCACAGTGCGGAGGTGAAACGAGGAGAAAATAGTCAGGGAGGGTCACTCCTTTGCGATGAAAAGGACAAAACTCTTCCTCTTGCAAAAATGCAGGTAAGAGCTCTCATTATGCTGTTCCACAATTCGTGCTAAAGACTTTTAAAAGAGAAAAGTCAGTGTACGTAAAAACATTTATAATACATTTCCTGTTTGTGGCAGTATGAAAAATCTGTGACTCATCAAGAAATGTTTTATAAGTCTTTGACCCACAAAGTTTATACGTTTGTGCCCCTCGCGACTATTTGAAAACATGCCCGCATTATATCGATCTGAAACATAACTTAAGTTGTTGTTTTGATTGTAGCAAAATATTTACCAATCATTTTTAATGTACGATAATAATACACTGTCTTAATGTTACTTATGATGTTCAGAGAAATGCGTGATGATTTAATGAGAAAAAGTGTAATAAAACATTCTACAGAGAATGGAATGGGAAGTAAAATGTACACAAGACATGATTTTTTACAAAAACGTTGCTTTAGAGGGAGTCCTTCTACGGATATAATGGTCTCGAAAGATCAAATGATTGCATTTTAGTTCATAACAACTTTTCTATGAACCGACGAGAGGTGCGGGTTAACTCAGCTACTGAGAGAGATTTTGCAAGAAAACGAGAAACCACAAGCTGAAAACGACGAATTTATTGTAAAAAATTATACTTTGAATAACAATCTATAAACCAGAAAGAAATATTATTTTATCTCGTAGTTTTCAAACAAATTCTTTCAAATCGTGGTTGTTCTGGCTAATTTAATTTACAATCGCACGCGTGTACATTACCGGGGCGATGTTTGCACCAAATTGGTTTCACAGAGCGACAAGGAAGCAGCGTTATTCAGCGCGTCCCGTTCGCCCTTCGAAGCGAAGGGCGATGCGCTTCTTAGTAGAGGCGACACCCACCGTCCTCTCTAGTGAGCGCTGGCAATGCACAGCATCACGCGCCACAGTGGCGAAGTGGTGAGGTTTGTTTCTTTGGGGATCTCAATCGAGTTTATCGTTGAATTTCTTGTGGTCCTTTGTAGTTTTTCTTGATCCATTAAGAAAAAACTGAGAGGATTCCTTCCTGACCATAATGTGAAGTTTCTTTTACCCCTTATCATTTCTCACCGAGTTCAAACTTTTAACTTTCTCGGAAACCCTTATGTAATATTATAGAGAGAAGATTATTTCGAGGAAAAACTATGTTATCCAATTCTACACAAAGAATGTCAAGATTGCGATGGAAATAGCATGTTTTATATTTTTTAGACATCTGTCTGTCCATGCTATGTCCTAGCACCAGCAGTTTTACGTGAAATAGCCTCTCTCGCTTCGTCTGTCGTTGCAAGCAATGCATTGCCGTTCGAGAGCGGGTGAATGTTTCAGGAAAGAGGAGGGGATGGGGGAGTGTGTAGTGTTGGGCGTTTCCCGCTTTTTGTGCGCTGAGGGCTTTTTATGGCGGTCATTGTCTGGCGACTCTGTCGCTGCGTGGGAGGACGGGCGCTGTCGAGTGGACGGAGAGAAACGGGGTCGGCGGGAAGTGGGTGGAGGCTGGGAGTTGCACCGGGTAGGGGCTGGGGAGGGTTGGGGCGTAACAGTTCAGGGGAATTGCGCGGTCCAGAAAGTTGGGGAGGTGGGGACGTTGGCGGGTGCGGGGCGCGGGGGGGGGGAATCCTGGATGTTGATGGCGATGGCACGAGGAGGCCGAAGGGGTGTGGTCACGGGGCGTTGACATGTGGGAGGGTTAGGAAGAGCGGGTGTGAATCCTGGGGAGTGTTGGGGGCGGGAGGTCGTCAGAGGCGTCGGAAGGGAGGGAGGGACGGAAGGCGGAGGGAGGGAGGGTCGGGAGGTGCCGCGGGGCGAAAGCGCCAACGATCGCTTTTCGTCGCTCCCTCCCTTCGTTCCCCGCCTCGCGGCTCGCAGCGCTGGCGCGCAGCTTCCGGTAGAATTTACATCGTGCAGTTTCGCTTTCCTATCAGCGCTCCGCAGCGACACGGCAGCTGCGGAAGGGGTCCCTGCGACTTACAATCAGCGAAGCGACTTCGGATTGGAACTTCCGCCCTTGTGTCGAATGTTCTGATTTTAGTGATAGTTATGTTAGCCCCGCTGTAACTAAAAAATTTAATATATGACTATAAATATATCTTCTGTGAATTTCATAAAAAAATTTGGAAAAGAGATCTTGAACGTGTATCACTAATGATACGTAATCAGTTTAACATGCATATTACGTAAATACAGCTCTTAACTTTCGGAAATTTCCACAATTCCATTGTAGAATTATAATCATGTCGACATAAAACTAAATCAATCACCGGCATAGGCTTCTTCATTTAATCTTCCTAGTCACCCCTAATAATATGTAATTCCATTTATACCTAAATATTCCACGTAGCAATATTTGGCTCTTACGTATTCAAACCCGTCGTTTACTTTCAAAATTACTAGAAGACCATAAACTCGCGATGCTAATGATCTTTCCTTGTACTTCCGCTGTAAAGGAAAAAACTTCGGAAGGAATTTGGAGGATCCGGCTGGGAGGACATGATTCTGTTCGTTTGTGGTCAACACGCAAGGCGTCGCCCTCACCCTCACCCTCGCTGTCGGCCTCGCCCTCGCCCTCGCCACCGCCTCCGCCCTCGCCCTTACCCCCGCCCTCGCCCTTGTCCTCACCTCTGCCCTCGTCTTCGCCCTTGCCTCCACCCTCGCCCTCGCCACCGCCTCCGCCCTCGCTTTCGCTCTCGCCCTCGCCCTCGCTCTCACCCTCGCCCGTGCCCCCGCCCTCGCTTTCGCCCTCGCCCTCGCCCTTGCCCTCGTCCTCGCCTCTGGCGATCTAGGGAACCACGAAGGGCTCAGACACAAGAAAGACGAACACGCAATTAAAGGAACTTTTATTACCTGATAACTTGTGTCAGAGTTAAAGGCAATTAGACACTTGCTCATTAAAAGACAAGGACCAAAGAGATGACAAAGAACGGAAGGCCAACGCAGTCGCTGCGGATAAAGGGCACCTTCTGGGAGACCTTCGTAGGGCGAATGTGGGCGGCAACCCAATTACAATGGACGGAGTTTCAGTACAGACAGGACTATTGCAAAACATCTCATTTGTAACGAACGAGAAAAATAATGTCTGTAGTAATGAAATGGGAATTTATTATAAACCTGAAGCTGTCTCCTCTGTTCGCACGGCCCCCGCGCGGCCCGCATTGCGCCCCTGGCGGCGCCTCTGCGCACCTGCAGAGGGCGCGCGCTGCACTCGCACTTCGCCACGGCCCCAAAGAGCCTTTCAGCAACACCCGAAATAGGCATCTATATCTCTAATTTCCAATATTCACGTAAGTTATCGTTAAATAGGCAGTGTGAGCTCACGTAAGAAAAAACTATGATTTCATTTGATATCGAGGAACTCAGGTAAGACAGAAAAACGATTAACCTAATCTCATTTTTGCTGAAAAATGCAACTGAACTATTTGCTTTGTTAATCTACTTATTCTCGCTCTGCGCATCCGAGTGCTCCATTCCATTTCACGCCCTCTGCGCGTCGCTGCTGACGGCCCAGCTGCCGTCGTGCGACGAGGGAGAAAGTGTTGGCGTGCGCCGCTTGAGAAGAGCCGCTTTGCTGCTCCAGAGCCCCACTTTCCTCGCACTCCACTGTAGCGCTTTTGCTGCTGCAGCCACGACAAGTTGGGCACTCGTCCCACACGGCCGCGTCAACTGGTAGCTCGCTGAATTCGATGGGTTGTAAAATTATGTCAAAGAATATTAAGCTATTTGTGGCGCAAGCCATTTAATTACAAATCGCCACTTATTCGTGCACTTTACAAATTGGTTACTGCTGTGAACTCTTCGCTTTCTTAGGTTAATGTCGAGTATTTTATTTTTTCACATCACAATTTTACGTTCTTCAGATCATAACTGTGAGTATTGTGGCATTTCTTCTTTCTACTCACCGCCAAAAGAGTTAGTATTGACTAGCTGTAGCGCATGCGCTAATGGGAGAGAGTCGATTTTGTGCGCAAAGCGGACTGCCGAACGATCCACACAGAAATACAGCCATAGGTTGTAAAACGCGTGTTAAATGTTTCACGGAAATTTAAAAAACCCGGATATAAATTCGTACGGATGTTATTGTATCTTTCCACAATGTAAAACTCTCCCATTTTGCCCCATTTACAATTGTTAGTAATTTACAATTTGTAATTATTTACAATTTACAATTACAATTTGTAATTATTAGTTTAAATTGTATGCATTATGAATGCTGAATAAAAAATAATAATTAGAGCCTTTGAAAAACATTTGCGTTTTAATTACAGTATATTAATGAGGTCTAGTCGATACAAAATTGCAATTTAACCATTTACGTCGCGTGTATGTTGTAATTGAGTTACGCTGTAAATATTTCATAAACAAACAAACATAATTTCTTTGTCATTCTTTATTCAGTTCACATTCATTTAAATAGGCACTCGTCCCCACTGCATCAGTATCCCGTCAATCATCCAAACCTGAAGCACGTGTTCTGTGGTCAGCGTGCACTTTTACCATACAGTTGCGTACGTCATTCACAAAAAGGTTTGTGTGTCTGGAGAAGGTAGTTTAATCTGATCTTCTGACTGCAGCGAGAAGTAGTAAAAGTTTTACAAGATATTTCAATTCATTGCACTAATTAATATTCACGTATATCCTCATTCTAACTTTCTTTACACCATTCTTTCAGCGTTATTAATCTAGTCTTACAGTGGCTATTTAGTACTGTCGCGTCAAATAATGTGAGGTATAAAGAAATTAAAGAACTATTTTATATTGAATCACGAATTCGTAATCACAAAGGTATGGAGTAGCAGATAGTTTATTGCCCATTGAACGGAGCATTGCCTCTTTCCACGATGAACAACAGCTCCACGATAATCCACCTCTTCTCTTCGCGAGCGCTTCGTCGCCAGTCAGTTGTCTCCTCCTTTTGCGAGGCCTCTCAAGCAATCTGATGAGATTCAGTAAAATTGGAGAGAGAGAATCGCTGGCTGGGGCGAGGCGCGTGGCCTCCACCGCCTGGATGAGCCACTGGCTGCGGAAGGAGGGGCCAAGAGAGAGGAAGGTACTATTGTTCCTATCATTACTATTACGATAAGAGGACAAAACGCTCCCATCGAAGTCACAGTCAACGTGAATTCTCAGTTTATCTTAGGGAGAAATCTATGATGTTTTCATCCGGATTTGTTAGCAACACAAGGACATGAATAAGTTTCTACACTATTGTTGTAATAATGGGCATAAATGTACTTCATGATCTACGATAGTTTTCTATATTACTGTTATTATTAGAAAATACTTGAAAGGGCATGTAAACAGAAGAGTTAGCAGAACCTTTTTGTTTTAGGTTTTAGATCAGATAATTCATTTTAATAACTTGGAGCATATTACATCTACAGTTAATATTCACTTCTATCCCATTATACTGGAACACCATGATGTCCGGTGTGTTAATTTTAAAGTTTCCACTATCCCTCTAAGGGAGTCTTTCAACGATAACTCACTTGTCTCTGATTTGTTGTTATTAATTAATATGAAAGCTCTAAAAATCATTATGACAACGTTATGCCCTTCCCTCACAATAGAAATACTAGAAAGTAAATGATGAGCTATAAAATTCAATGATGAATGGAAATAACTCTTACAACAACACTTTTGTTCTTTCGAAGGATCATAGAAAGTTACGTCTGACACTTCAACTGTATTTCTGGAAATTCACAAAAATATCGTAATTTGAATCTTATGAAGTGAAAATCATTCCGAGAGGGAAGTGCAGATTCATTTCTGTATTTACATGACAAGACTTGGAACAAATATTGCAATAAAAGTTTGGCAAATTTTATGATATTTTAACAGCGACAAAGGAAGGAACAGAAATAAGGTAGTTAGTAACGTAACATGGAAGTGATTAAAAGTCCCCGAATACCAGTGTTCAGATTCTCGCAATGGTAGTCTGTACCTGTGGCGAAGGCGGCCTCCTCCTCTCACATGAAACAGCCTCAAGCGCAAAAGAAAACTAAAAGTTGCAGAAGGTCGGGGGAATCAGCCTCCGATAACCCACCTCCTTCGGGAGGTACGTATCCGAACTCCCCGCCGCCTCCGGCGCTCAGTAATTAGGAGAGGACGCACCCGGCGGGCGCCCGCCTCCTCCTCCACCCTCCCTCCCCCTCTCATCCGCCCTCTCCCTCCACTTTTCATCTCTTCCTCCCCACCCCTACTTTCTCCTCAACCTCTCTCCCATCCCTCCCCGTCCACATCCCTTCCACCCCGCCTACCGCTCTCTCTGCTTATACTCCCTTCCTCTCACCATTTTCTTCCTCACCACCCCCTCTATCCCCCTCACTTCCCAACCCTTCTTCACCGCTCTTCTATCCCTCAGGGTATCGCTTCCACGCGCCCGGAAGGGGGCGGTGCGGAGCAGAGTTTTCTAACGAGCAACGCGAGGCTCCTATTGGCTGTCGGCTGCATTCCGTTCTTCCATCATTCGCTCTTAGAGGCAGGGCGGGTGTTCGCATCCCTTGGGGAAGCATATTATGATCAGGTTCCGTAATGAATTGCCTTGAAATGTACTTACGTATTGCCTACAGTTATCGACCGCAATAGTTGCGAAGGGTCGCACTTCACTCTTGGGGCTCGACAGACAGCAGTCATTTCTGCCCTTTAGGTATACCCCCTTATTTCTACCTCTCGAATAATGATTTATGTTGTTGAATGTACAGGCTTTGGGCTGCAACAGATAGTCACACCAGTCGCAGAGTATCCCCAGCAAATCGTCAATATCAGTATCGCGACTTTTTGAGAAATGTGGCTTATCGTGTTACTGCATTGTTTGTCCTGTTCATATTTATGGATAGCATGGGGAAGTATCAAGATGAAATAGATTACAGACAGACAAACATTTTGACGTTAACTATTTTTTTGGCATCAAGAAGCCAGAAAACAAGAGTTGCGACTGGTAGAGCACGTAACGGACGGCATTAGAGAGTGTAAAATGAGCGGGCGCAAATGCAGCCCGCAGCGCACGGCCGCGTGGCGGGAAGTCGCGCCCCGAGGCGTCGAGCGCCTGCCAGGCTGCGCCGTCACCTCCAAAGCGAGATGCTCTGCTCCTTCCGTTGCATCTTACAGGATCCAGCTCCCCTCACTCCATGGCAAGTGTGGAATGTGCAGCGTCTGCAATTTCAATACTATTCAAAGTGTTTGATTTTTACTTTTTACGTTGTTGCCTTCAACACGAAGCTCGATCTATACTGCATAAAATTATCTGTATCGAGAAGATCGTGGTTACGAGGGAAATATGAAAAAGTTCAATGATGCTGCATGTTATCAGAAGAGGGGCATTATGAGGGGAAGATATGAAATGGGATTAGGTAAAAATAAAATTATCTACCAGGGGCATTACCTGGTACTATTGATCTCGCGCAAAGGTCTCTCTGGCATTTTGTCGCCGCTCGATCGTTAAAACCCTTTAACGCCCGTTGTACGTAATTATTTGATAGAATTTGAATTCTAGATACTGCGCACTTTTTGCCTCTGATGGATAGGGTGAGAATAGGTGGAACGTCGCGCCGCCCGCCGATAAAAAACTGCCGATTGGCGGTCGCCTCCAAATTATTCTCGGACGGCCAGCGCCAGAAGCGCGTCGTTAGTTTCCGCTGCACAGCGCAGTTGCACAGGCACTTGTTTGCAGCCGGTCGCATTTCAAGGCGCCAGTTGCCTTCAAATTCGCTCAAAACTTTCTCTGGAGATAGTTCGAGGAGTTCTTGCCTAATGTCGCAATTACCAGAGATGACGTTTAGTATTAAGAGATCTACTTGAATATTATGAAAAGAAATGTCGAAATGTGTTATTGTAGTGGATGCAGCGCGGTGTGAGGTCCGTTCTGCGAAGCGACTACATACAGGGTCAGATCAGGTTTCAGGGGATTGTTTCGTAGGGGCAAATGAAATGCAATGCACTTGTGTATAAATTAAATTTAATGCTTGAAATATTGATTAGTTTAACAAGTAAGTAGTTAGACAGTAAGCCGGAGGACCAATGAATGTTTATGATTAAAGTTTCTTCTTGCTTGAAGTTTACACTTACAGATTGATGAGAGTAGAGCAAGCACCAACCCAGGTCAGACGGCTGAGTGTGTGCGTGCCGTCCGTAGAAATGGGCTGCGGATGTTTCGGCTGGTAGGCTGGATGTCACCATGGGCGCGTACTCGCGTGCTGGAGCGGCCCGTACTGTTGATCGCGGCCTGCTGGCCGCGCCGATTGATTACCGGAGCCTTGATAGGCAGAGCAAGGACAGCTGACTCGTTCGCAGGCTGTCCGACGAGTAGAGTAGTAGTTGTAGCAGCAGTAATAGTAGTTTGACGTAGAGTGACTGAGTAGAAGTAGCAGTGAGATTGACTGAAGAGTGACTGCGTAATAGTAGCAGTGAGATTGAAGAGTGACTGCGTAATAGTAGCAGTGAGATTGACTGAAGAGTGACTGCGCAGTAGTAGAGTTTTGACGTAGAAGTGTGACTGCGTAGCTTCACATAGTAGTGAACAGAGCAGTAATTGTAGCAGCAGTATAGTAGTTTGACTTAGAAGTGCCTGCGTAGTAGCAGCAGAGTAGAAATGACTTAGAAGTTTGACATAGCAGTTTCACATAGTAGAAATGACATTGAAGAAAATGACGTTGAAGTGCCTGCGTAGTAGCAGCGAAATTGACTGATAGTTTGACATAAGAGTTCGACATAACAGTGGCGCGTGGGAGCGAAGTTGCCGTATTTATTGAAGCGTATGTTTCCAAAAGCAGAGGAGGGAGAGTCACGTGACAATTGCAGCTAGCCTATGATGTACGGTGAGACGTAGTGTGCCACAAGAGATGCTCGCTATTCGTTGTTATGTTTTGAAGTGTGTCACGTGACTTGTGATGGCACTGGCTGTGCCCGCGATGGCTGCATCTCATTAGCGAGGTTTGGTATTTTCTCACGGGAACCGCGATGCTGGTTGAGAGTAAGGGGCGGTGAGGCGGGCGCGGTCGCGGTCGCGGGCGCGGGCGCGGGCGCGGACGCGGCTGCCTAGCAGATGCGTTCGTTGTCGGCGAATTCTAACGCCAGTATTGGAGCTGGAGGCACGTAGCGAAATTTGGAATGTTTGTAAATATGTCTGGCCGCCGAAGTCTGAGAAAAGCAGGTAAAAGGCTAATGGCTTGAGGGCCGCGCGCCCGCCGGGGGAGGCCGAGCCTGCCGCCCCTTCCCCGGCTTACAGTAAGTACGCGGCGGTTCGGCGCTTGCGGCCAGAGGGCTCAACGAGAGTCATTTTGTTGCCTGAACATCTGTGTTTCATTTCTTATGTTTTTGTATAAACGTGCTAGAGCCGTGAGAAACTTTGAGGGTGGGGCAGCCGAAGAATGTTGGCCGCGCGGGGGAAAGACAATTTGAGGCTGCACCCTGCTGGCGAGTTTCCTTGTAATTGTTCGCGAGATTGAACAGTTATCATACCAAATAATATAAAATCTTTATTTTTACTGATTCGTTTTTCCATGTTATTCCCTTCGAAATGGAGCTCTGTGTTCTCTGCACAACTTATCTCAATCGAGGAGATCGTGGTTACGACGTAATTTGAAAACAGTTGAATGAAGCTACGTGTTCTCTTATCGAGAGAAGTATGGAAGATAAATATGAAAAGACATACCGAGTTAAGATAACTTCCAGTTAATTTATAAGTAAATCTAAATAAATAAAATTATATAAAAATAAAATCATTAATATCGGAACGTTAACTGGTCCTGAGGATGTTGAGGGACAATAAGCTCTCGGGCCAATAACCTCGAGGTTTTTGTGGCCACTTGGTCATTGAACCCTTGTAACATCCTCGGTGAATAAATAACTATTATAGATATTGTTTCTTTCAATGTTGATGTATCAGAACTTGTTTTGCTTAACTACCACCCAGCTTAAGCCTATGTGCAGTAATTATTATTATTATTATTATTATTATTATTATTATTATTATTATTATTATTGTTATTATTATTATTCCACTACATCACGACTAAAGATATTATGACTCGGCTGAATATAAAATCTACTCCAGGTACCTAAGGAGCAGATCTAGGGACTGTCGGTCCTCTACAATACATTGCGCAAAATGTGGGCTGTTCCAAATAAAGCAATTTCTTGCGCTTACCGGTCTTTTTGAATTACCTGGGAGTTAAGCGAAGTTCTTACATAAATTTTGCGGAACAAATCCTAAAGCTCCGATGACTATTGGCACGATCTGTGTTTTTACGCCCCACATTCCGCTGATCTCGATTTCCAAACACTTGTATTTAAGACGTTTCTCTGTCTCCTTGGTAACGATGTTTTGATCGCTAGGTACAGCAACATCGGCAAGTAGACACGATTTTTGTCTCCAAAACCCGGATAATTATATCCGGTTTGTTTGACGCTATCGTGCATCAGTTTGGATTTGTTGGTCATAAAATATTGTACACAATCCAGCAGACGTCACCGGTTTTGGTGAGTGTTCGTAACACTTGGGGCATGTGTTTGGAACTTCGAGGGCGGTACAGATCTGCCAGTGGAGGTAGCTACACACCCTGTCGTGTCTTTTCAAGTATTTTGTCTTTGCTAGGATTGTACAAGGTGATAAAATATGATCAATGAGTTCTACGTGCTCCTGGCAAATGCAGCATTTATGATCTTGGGAAATTTTGAGACCCAATTTATCATAATGTCGTGTTCTCAAGGCCTGATCTTGGGCAGCTATTCCAAGTGCTTCCGAGTCTGACTTCATTCTTCACCTTTTGAGCCACATAAATGATTGATATTTATTGATCTATGCTCTGTCCATTCGTTTCAAATATTGTCAATGGAGTGGTTTGTCTCTCCACGATTTCTTTAACATTTTTTGTGTGTCACATTTCATGTTATGTAACATCAGAAGTTCAGTGTGTCTGTCATTCTGCGTGTCTGCATAGTTTTCTTTGCAATGCTTCTTGCCACACTTACAATGCCTCTGTTTCCCATTCTTTGGTCAGATTTCATGACCTGCCTCATTAGAGGGTCATCTTGATGGTCCGACTATTGCGTTGTGCCAGGAGGCCTCAATTTGTCTGAGGCCTCTTCCTCCTTCCTTACGACAACGCACGTCTGCGTACATCAGCTCGTGACATGATTAATCATTAGCAGTTTTCTAGTTTTTCAATCCCTGATGCGAATTTCTTGCTCATTATATTAATATTATTATAGTTATAATCTTTATGAAAATATGCCAAGAATATAAATTAAACAGAATAGCTTTTAATATTAACCATTAATTGTTCTAAAATATCAATTATCCCTTCGAAAGATGGAGTAAGAATAATTAATCTACTAGAAGATCATTCTCCGGACTTCGTAGTAGAAATCAGTTACAAGAACTGTCTTTATTTTCTAAAATTGAAAAGCAATATCATTGCATAACCACAGTATTGTTGAGACGCTTTTTTACTGTATTAGATATATTCTAAAAAAATATTTTAAAAAATGTCTTGTGCATTGTTTTTTTAATTAATAATTTTAATATAATTTTTGCGGGAATAATAGGCAGTTGATAAAAGAATATTTTTCCCAATACAGCCTTTACGTTTTTTCTTTAAAGTTTTTTCTCAGGTAAAGCAAATAACCCTTATAAAAATAGCGCAGGTCTTATTTTTGTCCATCGTCCTCAATTTTGAATATTTCAAAAGTTAGAAATAGTGCAAGTAATTTTATTCTGTTCTAACACTCCGAGTTTTTTAGTGACAAGAGAACACACCAGTGTGTTTCTTATCTAGAGGATTAGATCGGAATTTTGAAAGCAAAGATAGTGCTATTAGACATCAAATAACGATAATATGAATTTCTTTTATAATGTTTACCGTTTTACTGACCTGACCGTGACTAATGTAGACTGCTAACGGAAGATATTGACATATTAATAAGACATTGATGTATTCAGAAAACCTGCCTTGCATTCAGATAACTACCTTTGGAAACTAATGGTTTCCAGTATTTTCTATTTTAGCTGATTTTGTGTATATTTAACAAAATTCCAGAACATTTATTGTGCTTATGCATGACGTGTTTTCCTACCAATAAGAAAAACAAATTCTCATATCTTATCAAAAAAGTTGTCATCAAGTTCTTCTTTTTTTGCGAGTTATGTGACAATGTATTTTGCTTATCTTATTTGACGAAATCAACCCAAGAACGTTTATTTTTCGAAGCTCATGTAAAGTTTCTTTGCACATTCTTTACAATTACTGTTCTAGTGCCTTCTGAGAGTAAAAGATGCTTGCGAAACTCTCCGATATAAGCGAGAATTTTGCAGATGCATATGCTAAGTTAGCGCGTGAAATTGCATCGGGGTTCGAGGTAATGTTTAAAAGTGAAGTTGCAAATAATGAATGTGCGAGCAAGTTTTCTCAGCACTTGCATGTTCTTCGCCTGTAGTAAAAAGCTGTGGGGAACTGAAATTCATTGCTGCGTTAGTTGCTTTCGCAACCAGGTTACATACCGCTGCTCTTTTAGACCTGAACCCCAAATGTTTGCCAGTAACTTGTATAAAAATTCATCATCAAAACTCTTCGTGATCCATCTTGCACGAAATGGCCTGCGAAGTGCAGTGTAGATGTTTCGTGTGCGAGGTGGTCTGTGCGCGTGAAGCCGTTGGGGGAGGGGGGAGGGGGCGCTGGCCGCAGACGCTGCGCATCGATTCCCACCGCCGCCGCGGGGGGCGCGCGGGGTGCGTGGGCGGGTGGAGGGGGTAATCGGCCTGCGATGGCGCGCCGCCGCCACGCCCCTAATTGGCGCTGTCGCCGCGGGGCGCGTGTCTGTTGCGGTGCGGGAGGGTCGGGCGTCAGGTGCGTCTCGGTCGCACAGATCCTCTCATGCATTCCTCTCCCATCCCCTTCCCTCCTCCCTTTCTCCCTTCTCTCTAACCTTTCCAAGCCTCTGCCCTGCCCCTCCCCTCCCACCTCTCTTCCTCTTCCCTCCTCCCTGCCCCTCTCCTCCACCCATCCCCCTGCCCTTTCTCTCCTCCCCGTTCTTTCTCTCATTTTATCCCTTTCTGTCCTTTCTGCCTCTCCCCACCTCCGTGCCCCTCCCTACCCTTTCTCTCCTCCCTACCCTTTCTCTCTTCCTTGCTCATTCTCTTCTCCCTGCCTCTTCCCTCCTCGCTTCTCCTCCCCCTCCACCCCACCCTTTTCTCTCCTCCCTGGCCGTGTCTCTCCTCCCTGCCCCTTCTCTCCTCTTCCATTCCCTCCCATCCTCAAGAAAATGTGCGCAGATAGTCTTTCCCCATACGTCATATTCTGTTTTTACTGTTTATGACCAAGTAAATAAATAACCATCAAGCTGAGAACTAGTTTTAAAATGTTGCAAAATATTTTTTGCTTTGGTCAGTTTCTTTTCATTTCACAAATAATTTTGTCTTCATACGAAATGATCTTTTTTCTTTTAAAACTGAAATTGTATTTAGGAGTGACAATTTTACAATTACATTGTGACAACCAGTGTGCACATTTGAAACTCTGTACTTACTCATAAGCTTTCCACCAATATGCATTTCTCAATTTTCAGAGCCTCAAATCTCTGAAAATATTTGAGAAATACCAAGTAGATATACGAGCAGTTTCAAAGTAGACCATATGTATAACCTCGAAAATGTACAAAATCATAAGAACTAATTGTTTTCTCTTTGCCCAAAGCCTGTTCCGTGTGCGGTTCATATTGATTGGCGAGCTTTCAGTGCAGTGAAGAGCATTGCACCTCGCGCTGAGCGAGTATTCGTAGAAAGGCCTCTAACGGCACTTGTCCGATGAGGGAAATGTGTGTTGGGGGGCGTGGGGTCCGGGGTTCGGCGCCCGCCCGCATGCAGGGCACCGAGGGCATGTGAGAGCGCCGCCGCCAGAGCGCAGCAGCTGCGGGGGAGGACGCGATCCGCATTCGGATCAGAGAGATAAACCGCCCCCACGCGCACCCTCTGGCCTCGCGCTGCACCGCCCCTCCCTCCCTCCCTCGCCCCTCGTCCACGCAAAGAGGATTTCCCTTCTCATCTAAGGCACGGCCCCCTCCTCGCCATTGGCGTGACCTTCGCAGGGGGCCAGGAGAGGCGCCGACAGACGAACGCTGCTGTGCTTTGTTTTGATGTTTGCTTTCTCAGCACGTTTTGCAATTTCACTGATATTGCCATTTAGTTTTACTCACACAATAATCAATCTATCCTAACAGTGCTTCGTGTTGTGAGAAGAAATATTGAAAATCCTTTCTCAATACAACGTCCTAGAATTTTTTCATTTGATCCTTGGCGCAGTAAATCATGCTGCCTCCGCTTGTGTAATCTTCGTCTTTCAACCTATTCAACTACACCAAAATGAATGTCTTTTTACGTAAAAGTTCAATGTGAAAGAGATTAAGGTGCAAGGCATTTAAATCCGTGCAATAGTTTGGTTCACACATGACGTTAGTAGTAATTTTAGTAATGAATCAATACAGCCCTCTTGAAGTTCTTTGCTCACTTCGTGTTCCTTCCTTTACGTGATCGTGAATTTTAGGACAAATATTGGAATTTTTTAATAGCAAATACATTTAAAGGGATCTAGACTATTTATTAATAAGAACACGTGTATTACTTTGAAGAAAAAAAGAAAAAAACGGCGTTATGGTGATCGCAGTAAATTTGAAATACATGTAAATAACACGATTTGAACAAAACATGCATCAATATTAAATGCCGAATTCTGTCGCCATTTATAAAAAAAATTGAGTGAGCAATACCTCATTTTTTAGGGCAAGTTTTGTTTTCGTGTTTTTTAGAAACAAATTAGTCGTAAGACGAATTTGAAAATTTTGATCTATGATTGCAAAAAAAGCCTCTGTTTATTGAGGGTGATATTTATTATTTCTTGTAGAAGTGTAGTTCCTGTGTAGTAATAGACTGCAATAATCTACACACAAGTAATCACAAATGAATTAATTATCTTAATAGGGAATAAAAAAAGGTAGTATTTAAAAGAGAATAACAGAAACTAAGGAACTGTACTTAAGTAAACACAAAATATGTTATTGTCAAAAACAATGCTGAAAGAGCGTTGTGGTTTGTTTAGAAAAAGGTATCAGTTCTTAAAATAGACAAATGAAAAAACTCTACCACTGTTAGTTAATGTTAGTTAATGGCTGTTGATAGTGTGAAACTAAAACAGTTGACATTTCTGTTTTTAAGCAATGAAAACTAAGAGTTTATGATTCAACGAGTTTTGTTTCATCGCGTTTACGGTACGTACTGAAACAGCTAACGTATAAAAAAGAGAGAATGGAAGGCGCAATGTTTTGATTTCTTTCGGTGCCCAAAAGAGAGAGAGAGCGAATCCTCTGATCATTGGAGCAACAAGACGTCGCATTAGCGAACTCGTTAACGTTGTCGCCCCAATATTTTCACGGACGCTTCCGCTGCCCCGATATTGCGTGAAATGTGTTCGAATTAGGGCCCCGTTCGCGATAAGTTCTTTGCGCTTCGCCTCGTTAGCTGTATTGCAGGTTTTGCAATTATCGTCCCTCCTCTTAAGTGCTCTTTTGTGGCGTCGCCAAGCGGCGGAGAATCGAACTACCGCGAAAGTTTTCCCTCTTTCCCTTTCGGAAAAGTTATCTCGAGGCGGTGGAAAGCAGAGCTTTATTCAATTTTTTAAGGGCTGCGAGCTTTCGGTTGGAAAGGAAGGTTGTTTCAGAAACTTCTGGCCAGGGAACGTGTGTATCGCATGACAGCAAGACGATGCCACTTCACGGTGTCCATTTGCGACCTCACCTCGATTCATGTTGCTCTTTCTCTTTTGGATGGGAAAGTGTTTCTTTTTTGTCTTGTCTCCTTTGATTTCGTTCTACCTGTGCGGGGAACACAACCCTGTCTGCAACCGTTTGAACGTAAAAAATATTTTACACTATACATTATCAGCATTTGCAGTCTATAATGTGAAATAAATGTGAATGAGTGAACATGTATAGGACCGTAATGTAATATAAACCTATGAAGTATAGAGTTCAGTTTGGAAAAATTTATTAATCAAAAGAAAGAAATGGGATCGAGCAAGTAAGTGGCATTAAAATAGTGATATACGAAGCAAACAAAATGCAATAGATTATTGGTAATCATTTAACATCTTTTGTTTTATCAGTGGTATTTTAACCAAACTATTTATTATTATGTATTTATTCTACGTACTTGTAACTTCGTAAATATGTATTGTAATGGGACGGTCGCACACGTACTAATTTCGGCGTGTGCGAGATGAATATTTTATATAACAGGGAGTCCGGGAAAACTTAGCTGGCTGAAAATGTGTGTTTCTCCGCTACCTGAGTGCGCGAAGGGTCGCCGCCGGCCGCCGATGGGAGCGTCTCCCTTTGTTCAAGACCGTTTGCCACACCTCTGGTATTTCCGAGCGCTGCGTCAGAACACACCCTGCGTCTTCTCGGAAATCGTGGTGACGTGAACGCCCACTCGAAATCGGGTTCCAACCGTCGATGGACCCATGGCAATTGGACGGCGCGCATCACGCGGTTTGGCTGCGCCAATAGTTGAACACTAGGCGGGGGTGAGACATGTGATCTCGCGAGCAAGGGAGGTTGCTGCGAACGCGAGACTCGGCCATTCCGAGACGAACGACGACCGCGAGTGTTACCTTCCGATGTAAGCGACGACCGAGGTGTTGGGTCCGATGGTAACGACCGCCGCGAGACGCTAGATCGCCGCCGGCAACGCATCGTCGCCACCTCACCGCCCGCTCAGGTGCCGCCGAAGGGAGAGGCGGAACACCGTGTGAGTGCCGATACTCGAATGAACGAAGAAGCGTTCGGACGCGGCCTGAGGGCCGGCCGCCACTAAAAGACGCTTTGGTGTGGCGATTCCTGGCCGCCGCCGCCGCAGTCAATGCCTGCCGCGCGCGCCCGCCCGCGCGCAGCCCTACGCCGCGCCGCAGCCAACAGTGCCGCGCGACGGGCCGCTGCCACGCCGTCGTCGCCGCCGCGCCAGCCCACGCGCCGCGCCGCCGCCGCTGCGCTGTCGCGCGCGCCCGCCCGCGCGCTGCCCTGCGCCTGCCGCGCACGCCTGCTCGCGTGCCGCTACACCGCCGCCACGGCCACCAGCTGCCCGACCGGTCCAGGAAACGGGGGGAAGCGCCGCTGCCCTGCCGCCCGACACCCGGGCCGATGCCGACGCCCGGAGGGGCGGAGCGCTCGTGCGATGACCCGGAAGGGTTGGACTGTTAAGTTAAGCTAGTTATAAGTTAGGTTAAGATAGTATTAAGAACTGTAGGGGGGCTTCACCCGATTATTTTAATTTGCTTTGAATTAAACTCAGAAATCATGAAAGAGCGTTTTACTGTGTAGTGCATGAATATGCCCAGTCACGCATGCGTCCTAAATAGATTCCAGCCGGACACATGAGGCAACCTGCAGCAGACGGGAATCCACAGGTGAGTCGGGTCACGCCCTGAGAGAGATTAACACCGCCGACACCGATGAGTGGTCGTGTGTACGGGGGGGTGTTACAGTATTTATCTGATGTTTTTGTCTGGAAAGTTTTGCAACCCCAGCTGAGTACCTATGTCGAAACAGATTATTGCGTTGAATGAAATTACGATCAATCATTTCCTATATTTCCTATGATCTCTACCGGGCGAATACCAGAGAACTTCCTGAAAAACGGGCCACAGTACCGAACGCGTCGTTCCTTCCCCATCTAACATTCATTCACACCATTAGGGACGGCTATTGATGGTTCCCTTTCCTTGCACCAGAAAGCGACCAAAGCGCGGAAATGCACCTCCTAGCCTCCGACGTGACAATCTAACCCTCACTCGTACCCTTAGGGACGGCCATTGCTGGTTCCTCTTCCTAACCTCCGACGTGACAATCTAACCCTCACTCGTACCCTTAGGGACGGCCATTGCTGGTTCCTCTTCCTAACCTCCGACGTGACAATCTAACCCTCACTCGTACCCTTAGGGACGGCCATTGCTGGTTCCTCTTCCTAACCTCCGACGTGACAATCTAACCCTCACTCGTACCCTCAGGGACGGCCATTGCTGGTTCCTCTTCCTAACCTCCGACGTGACAATCTAACATTCATTCCTACTCTTAGGGGCGGCTATTGATTCTTCCTCTTCCATGTACCAGAAAGTGACCAAAGCTCGGGAGATGGACCTCCTAACCGATGTGACGAGTGACATTGGAGGGGTTGTAAGTCTCGTGGTGGAACAAGAAGCAAAGCGATCCTCTCGTTGGGCATTGGGTCCGAGGGCGGAAGTCTGTGATTGGCTGATGAGGGTACGAGCGAATGATATTGCTGGCAGAGGCTGAATGTGTTTCTAGTGACGTGACGAGCGCAGCCTTTTCAGTTTCTGTTGTCTGTTGTTGCAGGTATGCACGGCGGAGGAGAAGGCGGTGTCTGCTGACGCCAGATGCAACAGCTCGAGGTCTTCGGGATCCAGAGCCCTACTTCGAGCGTCTGGAGAGACAACATTTATGATCACCGAAGAAATAAATGAATCTTTTACACTAGATTATTCTTTTATGAGACATTTTTGAAAGTTTTACTTTACACATTAATTTGCAGAACCTACTGTGGAAATGTTAATATCACTTTTAAGAAACGTTAAACACTTAAATGTGTATATCAGTATAAAATAAATATTTTAATACTGAGATAGTTTTTAATTTACCATAAAAATTTAATTTAATGGAGAAAACAAAAATATGATTTTAATCATTTATTTAGCGTCTATTATATGAGATGCACCATCTGTATTTAAATATGGTAACCTACTGAAATATTAAATCAAAACGCTTTTAATTTCAAAGTAAAAGAGAACATTAATTCGTTATAATAACAAAAACACTTCGCACAATATTGTTTACAAACTGAAAAACAATACAGCATTTAATCAATTGAACAGATTTAAAGAACAGTGCAAATGATTACGTCCTTTCTCTGTGTCCAATTCCATATGTCCCTTCCGTATCGAATATTACAAATATTCTACTCCACAAAATTGCCCTACACCGCCAAAAGCACTTTTATAGATTTCCAACTTTGACGTTCTCCACTTGGGTACGCCACCTCGACTGAAATGCTCCCTCAATCATTTGCGGCCTCGTTACTAAGCTGCGGATTTTTGGCTATTTTTAGTCTTCAATTAAAAACGCAGTATTTAGGTTACTTATTCATATTGAAGCATTACATGTATCAAAATATAATACAACTAATGCCTCAAAATGAATAAGTAACCTAAAATACTGCATTTTTAATTGAAGGACAACAAAAAGGCAAATAGATAAAAATCCGTAGCTTACTCATTACAGCCCGTCTATTTTCTATCTAGTTTTTTTATCCGTCCATTTTCTGAAGTCTTCCGACTCCATGACATCGAGAACATTGTCAACTTGTGTTTTTATCCCTTAGGAAGTGTATATACATTTATCTTGATGTCCAGTGTGGACAAAATATCACCTCTAATTTTGACTACAATACAATACGAATTCTGTTACGAGTGATTGAAACAATTTATCGACATATTTTGGAATGTGAATTACAACCTAACATCCACTCTATAACCTGCGTTTACTTAGCGTTGCCGCACTTGAGAGAGGTGACTGGTCATCCGATACCGAGATTTCTCGTATTTGCGGAGTATTGAGAGCGCGGAGTGGAATTCAAACTTCCAGGGAGTTTTATGTCCAGTTTAGCGGCAAAAGGTGATACTTCTTTCAGAAACAGAATATCAGCATGATATTACTACGTTCACGTGATTACTACATCATTCCACTTGCATAGCATATCTTCCGGGTATTTTTTATTCTCCTTTTCAGCATTTTATAAAATAATGGGTTCATGACTGGCCCAACTCTCTGCTCTTCATTGTAAATTTTCACCCTTTTACACCCAGGAATTTCCGCATTGCTGCGAAGTTCCACTTACAAATCGTTTCATCTTTTACGATTGTTTGGCGGACCTATTAGTTTTTTGTACTAGAGGCGACGTTTATCTCTTTTATCACTTGCAGTTCTACTGACATTTTCAATTCCGCCAGTTTATTATCTGTCTTTCAAGATTTGATCTCATTTTTCATGCGTTGTACCATTCATTTACTTTTATATTCTCGCCCTGAAAAATCTCATTTCTTCTAGCCTGTTAGGAATTGTGCCCACCGTGCAATACCATATGTAATTGTGAGCTTTTAGGCCAAATCTCTTTCATAATTCTTGATAGAAAAGTCAACAAACAATTACATTATCAATCAAGGATTCTTGCCTTGCAAAATTATTAACAATACGCTTTGATGTCCATTCTTCAACAAACTCATTCAAAACTAAAAATATTTCAGAGTTCTGTGGTGATGTTTCTTAGTCAACTAAGAGGTAAAAGAGAGAAAATGAAAAACAAATAGGTAATTCAAGACTTTGAGAATCCACGAAATTGCATAGCAATGTAGTGTACTTCGCGATCCAATCTGATGATCAAATGCCACTTCGTTCTGGAGTCCTAGAAACGGTTGGTGAAATCTAGGGCGACCGCAGAGGAGATGACAGCACTTGGTCAAGAATAAAGTGGGTAAAACGTGATGTAGATTGGGGTGGAAAGACTGACATAATAGATGAGGTCAGATACGGGTGGAATCTCTAAATGTATGTAAACGAAATTGACTATTTGATCTTTTGTCTCATTTAGTTGTAATGGGTCTACATCTGTGTCAACAAACGTGCAGCAGTACCACTATGATTACACACGCATAGTCCAGTGCCTGGTCGTTCCAAGTTGAAATCCAATTTGATACTACTACCACCTTTGAAACAATATTTCTCCTAGTGCGGTATATTCTCCCAGGAGCAGCTAATGTTCATAACAAAGGTATTGGCAAAGGCGACGCGTTTCATTCCTTATCAGCTGCAGTTTCGCGTCTGCGATTGTCCGAAAGAAGTGCAGGTGGCGCCGCCTGCGCGGCAGCGCGCAGAAGCGCTGCATTTTGAACGAGCGCCGAAGAGCAACGTTATCGTCCCGTTATAAGCTCGCAGAGCAAGAAATGCCTCGAAGTCGTAAAAAGGTGTTTCGGCGGCAGCCTCAAAAAGAACAGTAAAGTCCCCGTGTAAAGAACAGTAAAGGCCGCGTGTGGAGGCCTCTTCCGCGTTTGATGGATCGACTCCAAATGTCCGACGCCGCCGAAACGGAAGGTTAATAATGGAACCGGTTCCTGGACGAGGTGTCAATCGATTCCTCACGGGACGTGTGAACAAAACTACGTCGTCAGAAAGGTTTTTGTGGAAAATTATTTTCCAACCTGTGCATGTTCAAATTGCACCGCATGTTCTTATTGAGTTGTACTAATGCATAAACATGTACATCTATATTACTGAAATGGTGATCCTACTACTGGGGCGTACAGCATTTTCCACACGAGAAAATGCCGTTTTGCTCACTTAAGGTTTCAAAGGAGAGTAATGTTGCGACCACTGTGTCATACGTTTTATATTATCTACCTATGCAATAGAGATCAGATTATTAAGACGATAGAGTTACACAGTTGTAAATCCATGCATTGTGTAAGTGTCACCAGATTATATGGGTCCATTATTTTTTCCGCAAAAAATTTATGTCCATGACCATTGTACGTTCAAAAATCTCTTAAAAATTTTGCTGATTTCTTCGCTATTAACATCCGTTGAGAAAGGCATCTGGTACTTATGAAAAGTTATCAATGTTGCTGTGTCCTCTACCTTGTTAAGTGTTTTTCTGAGAAAAATGTAGTTTTCTTAACGCCTTAATGCAACGCTTAAAATTATGAGAACGAGTGAAGTCGACTGCGCTGCACAAGCAGCACTCGCAGACGCGATACGCAGTGATGTTCGGCGGGAAGCCTAACCCAGCCTAGTAAGTACATGTTCGGCAATTAAGAGAAAATAACAGCAGAAATGGGGAATAAAATCAAGCAAAATCTGTTTCAAGAATGGTTTAAAAGTCATTAACCATATTGCTCTTTTATTCATGTAACGATCTCATCTTTTCGTTTTTCCTCTTCGCGCGATAAAAATAGCTTTACACTAAACGACATCTAAAAGATGATATTTTAGAAAGGATTAGTATTTTCAATTTAATAGAAAAATATCAACAAGAAACTTCAATGAGAATTTTAGAGTTGTTATAATAATGGAACTTTTCAGTAAAGTATATCGTAACTATAATAATATTTATCTAACGTATCTCGCAATGTAATGTTTTGTATTAAATTGAGGCGAAAGGAAATGTGCAGCTTTGTAGGTCGATGTCAATTACTGTCAGAGCGAGGAGGCGTTTCTACTGTTCGATCGATTATCGACCCACCCGAGACACGTAACTCAGCAGCGGAAGTCTCGACGTCGAAGGCTGGCCCCAGTGGGACTGGGTTCGACCCCCTGTGAAGGAGTGCCTTCGCCGTCATATTCTCATGGGGAAACACAAAAGGGCACGAGGACGGAGACGCGAAGAGCGCGTGATTCGCCATCTACGAAGGAAGGAGGCGACGTTTGGTTATAAAGGTAGGTTAGTAGAAATGTTCGGATGTCTCGAAACTTCTGGGAATTCTAATAAAACTTCGAAGCTTCAAGATTTCCACGCTCGCGATGTCAACCGCTAGTCCAGGAGCATGTATTTAAATTTATTGGGTATAACTGTGACTATTAATTGCAATAATAATAGCTGTTAGCACAAGCAAGCTGTTTATCATTATCCATTTATTTATTTACATATGCCCATCGCATTATGACTAAGCTATTTGTACAATTATTTAATTCTGTATTTATTTGTAATTATAAAATGCGTTCGGCTCATAAGACTCGCGATTCCGAGAAAAGCCCATCCGCTCGGCACGATCGCCTGGCGCGTTTTCAGGAAATGCCGTCCAATCAGTTAAGGATCTTCGGGACTATTTCTTGTTGGACCTTTTATAAGACTATCCTGAAGCATTAAAGAAAATAATTTCTTTTGCATTTCACAATCATTTAGATAATTATTTCAACATAAAGTTCTCCCAAAACATTGGCAAATCCTTCAATGTCAAAATTGACATAATATACGAGATGCCAACACCGAAATAAATGTTGATTGGTGTATTAATACATTTAGGTTTAAACGATCAACACAGAAGTTTCATGTCCACTGACGCAGTGTGTGCCAAAGCGCTGAAATGGACAAGGAAAGCGTAAAGCTGCACTCGTTTGCGTCGCCGTCGCTGCTGCGTTGTTTCGCGGGCGACGCACGCGGAGGCGCAGATTCATTTGCACGGCAATGACAGCGCGCGATCCGTCACGCCCTCCCACACACGCCCTCGCTCTCGCACTCGCCCTCGCACTCGTTCACCGTCCGACCCACCCGAACACTCATCACCCACCCAATCACATACCCCGCCCGCCTACGTACCACCCACTCACCTCCTCAGCCAGCCCGCGACAATGCCCCCGCCCTTACGCCTCCTTGCCTCACAACTCACCCCTCGCCCATGCGACGGTCTATAGATCTGCTCCACGGGGAGCTGCTTGCAACCTGGAGTACATATTATTTTCAGCCCACTCATAACTTCTTTTCTCATGAATTATAGGAATAATAATAATATAAATAATATACAGAAACGATGAAATAAATTCAAAAATATAGAATCAGAAAGCGAATTGTCAGAAACTCACGTAGTAACTCATCTAAATGTATTTTAAGCGCACTTTTCTGCATTATACTTTGAGATGAGATACACGATTTACATTTTTATGTATCTGAATAAGTTTCTGTGACTCTCAACTTCAGCATCAGCTCATAGATAAATCTAAGAGGATATAATGGGAATAAAGTCAACTATTCATTTCAAAAAGTAGCTGATAAGTCACATCTTGAGACGTCCGGCCAAACAAGTACAGGAACTGGAGAAAATTTTCATTTTTCAACAAAACAATTAAAAAATTGAAGCAATTCGCCTAAGCAATTGCCAAAGCTCATCTCGCAAAGTACGTGGCTTTAGATGTTTATAAAAAATAGTATAAAAAACGTATGGGGCAATGTAGTTATAAACGTCATAAACAGCAAATAATTATCTCAGGCTGTTATTTGTGTTAACGGTCGTGTTGGTCAATATTTTTCGTAAAAAAGTCTTGTTTTAACATCGCTTACACAACTCTTCTTTCAATAAGTGTCCTCTTACGCCATTTTCAGCTGCGACTCCTATATTTCAGTTGTTCCCAACGGAAAGCGGACTGTTAAACGCATAGCGCTCGTTAAGAGTGACTTTTCATTCCTCTGTTTATTTCAGTGAGGTCGATAATAACAATACAGTATTATGAACAAATTCAGGAGACCTGAATTAGCAATTAATTTAAGCGCTGATATGCAAGTAATAGTGCTGTGGTTGCACCAGAGTGCTGTTAAGAGCGGTGGTGCCACGAGACATTGATGCCGCCTTGACTACTATCTTTTCTGTTAACATTATGTTAACACATGAACAGATGGACCCTGTGTACGCTCTGCTTTGCTCAAACGGTTCCAGAGTTTCAAGAGCTCCAGTAGCGTTACTGCGCATGCGCAGAAACTTTGGAATCGTTCCACGAACGGAAGCGCATGAACAGGAGTTTAGGCCCAGCGAGCAGTCACAAGTCTACGAGGGAACTACTATTAAAACAAAAGAAGTGCGCCCGGCCGTGTGCGGCGGCGCGGAATAGTTGTTATTATGTATTATTGTTAGCGCTGGGGTGGGCCTTATCCCGGTTGCAAACCTAATATAAAAGGTATTTATGCTCCGGGGGATGACAAACAGGCAACTCACAGCCCCGCTGCGCAAACACAGCGCAATAATTAAACACTGAGCAGTTTTTGGCGAAATGGAACAGAACCATAAAATCGTAATAGAATTAACATGGAGCCACCCGCATACAACTAGGGCGCAAATTAAATGATCGTATTAAATAATTGATACGACAGGATTATTATTTGACTCTTCGCTCTCAATGAAAGAAAAAATCTGCAATTACTCGTTTTGTTGTGTAGACACCATCGCGCGGTGTGGCTTGTGTTGCTTTGTTTCGACGTCTCATTTTGAAGTCAAATCTGGCGCTGTTGACATTTTAAAAGGCGCTGTTGCGTTTTAAGTAGTATTACGGGAAACAATTAAATTGCAGAGCTTTTATGACAGTTTTACGCCAAGAAATATTTCTTCAAAAACAAGGTTCGAGGAAGGATTTTACCGCATATAGCGTATTTTGGCGCGCATTTTATGGTCATATTTACCCCCGTACAGTATACAGCTATTGTAAACTGCACGTAATTACCAGGGGGTCACGTTAAACATTAGTTGGTGCGTTTCCAAGTTAATTACTTGTTAAATTCCGTTCCAAAGGAGCACAAAATGTATATTGACCTTTTTGAAGAATTTGTTTTAATACCAAACAACGGGGACGGAGCAAGCAAATAAGTTCATATACTTTTCTACATTTTATTAATTCTAAGAACTGAATTCATAGAGAGCAAATACATGATTTTTATTCCATAAAAGCACTTAATAGAACATAAACTTATCTCTAGGAAAGAGAAAAGAAAGGGCGAAAATTTCTCTGATGATCAAATCAATACCACGCCTGTCATAATACGGTTCACGTTCCTAAATCCTTAAACGTTGATTTCGGCCAAATATTTACGATATGATGGCTTGGTTAAAATTTCATGTAAAGGGCTTTTGGTAGTATCAAGGTAAGCAACACTTTCACCGGAAAGATGCTATCATCATCGAATAACGGAGACTTCCTGTAAGAGGTGGCGGATCTGATTACCGTCCCAAGCCCTTCATTTCTTTAAAGGGAAAATTCGCTTATGAATTCCACTCAATAGAAGATCAGAGCGAACAAATCCACTAAAATTATCTCACTCCGAAATTCACCGCTTTGTGGAAAAACAGAAGGGAAAGACGTTGATTCCTTAATGCTGAAAGATTATCTTTGATACGTAAATACATTATATTCCACTGTACGCGTTTTGGAAGCACACCCAGGTTATAGAAATATTTGAAATTTAACGAGCAATTTTGTGCGGAGTTCTAATCATAACTTGTATCCTAACGTGCTAGATTCTAAAGCTGAATTCCCATTTTAACGAGGTTTCCAAATAAATTGTAGCTAATGTTATTAATTTCAAATGATTGAGCGATTTAGAACTAAAATGAAGTAGGATAAGGCGAGAGCGACTGCGAGGTGCCAAGCTGAGAGAATTTAAGTTGTTGGATGAGACTGTGGATGCCAGAGAAGTGGCAGGGGAGAACGAAGTCTTGCAATTCAAGTGCTGAGTGGAACTGTCGTGACATCGGAAGGAATAAGGTTATATCTACGAATGTTGGACAGCAAATGACAGATCTCAGTAGAAAAAATAAAATCCTCACAGCGTTACATAGCTATTTTTATTTGAGTTGTATATATAAATTATTATTTTATGTGTGGCAAGAGGAAAGACGTGCATCTTATGTGGTTGTTTAGGTACTCTAAATGTTTGTCGTGTAGTAACTCGTAACATGAACTCATTTCATTACTGAAGGTTGGTTGCGTGCTGCGAAATGATTGCGAACTAAGTAATAAAACTTGCTACCATGCAAAAATCCACCTCCTACCGATCAAGTGCTTGGCAATATTCTATTGTAAGGCGAATTTCCTTTAAGAACGTCATTCCATCCGAAGCGAGTTCCCAGGGCATGGAACCCAATTCGTTCGGAGTTGGAGTGCACGTGCTGCCGCAAGGAGAGCGCGGGGGCGGTGTCAAGGAGAAGGCAATTGACGGAGGGCACTGAGAGGAAGGAGGGTGGGGGTGGCGGAGCGGAGGCGGGGAGAGGTAGTGGGGGTGGAGGGAGGAAGGGCCGGTAGGGGAGGCAATGGCGAAGCGAACGATATTCGCAGCGGGGGGAGGCAAGAGAGAGTGGGAGCGATGCCAAGTCTGCTTCCGTTCCGAGGGGAGGTGGAGTCCCAAGAACGAAGTCAAGGAGGTTGGGCGGTCATGACGGAGAGACGCCATGTAAAAGTAAAAGGCGGTGCGCTGACGAATGTAATGGCGAGGCAGGAGAGGCGGGGCTAGAAAGGGCGGGGGTGAAGGAGGGCGGGGCCAAGGGCCACCAATGCCCTTGAGGGCTGCATCGACCTGAGCTCATCTCCTTAAGTGGCCGCCGCGGCGCCGATGGCCATCGCTTCCAGACCTTCATCTTTGCCCCCCTCCCCTGCCTGTCACGGCCTCCGATTAGACGAATTGCGCCTTCCCAGGGGGGCCGAGGAGGGGTCAGGGGAGGGGGAGGCGCAAACGAAGGCGACTGAGGAGCGCAATGCAGTTACTGAGAGCTACACCACACTCCACTGCGCGGCGAAACGGTTCAGACGAGGGCTACACGCGCCAGGCCAGCTCAGCCTGCGGTGCAATATGGGAAAGACATTTATCTAGGAACAACTTCTGCGCACTAAAAGGGACAAATTGCTCAAACATAACAAATACCGCAGATCATAGTGGCATAAAATGTGACTGCTTGCATGAAATTTTCATAGATTCGAAACTAATAAAGCAGAGGCGTACGCAGCCAAGAGGAGTCAAGTACATTGCCTTTGGAATAACGTTTTTAATTAGTATGACATTTTACTTATAAATAAATAAAAAGCATACAAGCAGATAAAATTTGTTACTATAATGCAATCAAAAAATACAATTAATTTTCTGTTGAACCGTGTACAGGGTTGCTAGGCAGCTTGCAGAACCTCATCTCTAAACGTAGAACAATTTCCCAAAAACATCACGTTTGAATAGAGTAATACCAGGGATTGAACATATTTAGGAAATAAAATGTTTCATCGCTTGTTATTTAGTATGGAATGCTAGGGGACCCTCTCAAAATGCTCAGAGGAACCACGACCTCCCTCCCCTCCAGGGATGCCTCTCTAATGAAAGATAGGCGAGAAGGCCCGAATGGTTGGTATGAAAGTGTCCTCAAATATGTCAATCATTTTCTTGTAGAAATCACGTTTTTATTCCGATCTGAATTGACTTAATTTTTTACATCCGAAGGGCGAAACCACAACTTATGAAGTTGTACAAATTCGATAATCAATTACTTGGATTAGCCACACAAATATGGGCCGTGTTGGTCTCAGGACTTCACTCACAGCATTGCCTGCAAGTATGGAGACCACAGGCTCCTTGTCAACCGAGGAAGTCTTGTTCCCAGAATGAAACGGAAGTACAGTCCGAGCTTTTTAATTGCATGGGAAACAGATTTTCCGACCTCACTCATTTCCGTTTGTGAAGGAAACGTGCAGTAGTAAAAAATTGACTTTTTAGGTGTTAATCGAGGCTGAGGCAACACTTATTGCCTTTTGATTTTGAAACAAATGAAACTACGCTCTCACCAATCACACACTTTTATATTTTCCTCCTTCCGTTTGATGGTAAAACTAGTGGTGCTAAAGTAGCACGTACTTTCTCCCCGGTACTTTCAGGGAAAAGTACGCAAAAAGTACTCAAATTTTCGAAAAAATGTGAACCATATTTCCAAATCATCTTTTCAGAACAGATTTCATTAAGTTAAAAATCTCTATTTTTAATATTTTAGTTGAAGGAAGACTCCAAACAAAGTCTGAACTTTTTCAATTTTGAAAAATTAGGTTTTACAAAGAAAATGAGAACGGCACCATTCTCTTAAACGTCTTTTCAAAATCCAACAGCAAAATTTAATCAAAACAATGAAGCCTTTTTTTTGAACACTTGGAAAACAAACCAGGGGCTTCAAGGTAAAGTTCCCCTCAAAATTAAAATAAGATTTGAACATGTGATTAGTGGTTCCTGGCGGGTCAACCGCTAAGTAAATTGTTCCCGTATGTGTAGTGCCTGTTCTTTATCGCGGGAGGGGGGGTGATATTCCGCCGCCGGAGGTTGAGGTCCGACGCCGACCTGAATTCGGCCTCGCTATGTAGGGAATGCCAAGAATCTTGTCATCGTCGGGACACTACTCTAGACAGATCCAATCAAGAGGCACTATAGTCACTTCAATTGATGCTGTAGTCCACCTAAACCGGTAGTTGCAGCCTGTTGCACCTGTTTATTTCTTATGTCAATGTTACTTATAAATGATTAATATAATACAGAAACAGAAATCAAAAACCAGCTATGAAACTCTTAAAAAGAACGAGGCAGGATGAGACAGATGACGGAGTTCAATACGATAATAGAAAAATATACGTAAAAATTGTGTTAGGTTTTCAGTACATCATGTCGAAACCTCAATCAGGTAGAATTCATTAATTTAAATGCAAGAATGTAATATGGAATTAATGTGCAGAATTCAGCGTAACTCCCACTCCTAGCCCAATAATTTGTATTTTGTTCAAATATTAGATACTAATATTTTCAAGGGGCCACATCATTAATAGAGGTAAATTTCTGTGTTGCAAAGGGCAAAGGGCAAAGGGCTCCCTCTGAAGTGCATCCGGGGCGGAGGCTCGTGTGCGCGCCGAGGGAGGAGAGGGGCGGGGCGGGAAGGGCAGTGAGTGTGAGGGGCGGGGCGCCCTCCGAGGTACTGTCAGGGGGCGGTGGGGGGGGGGGGCGCGTGGGGCGACACGGAAGCGCCATCTGGGCAACACCCGAAATGGCTCTTCGCCGCCCGCAGGGGTCTGCGCCCCTCTGCGCCTTTGGGCCCCACCAGCGCCTCGTTCCTCACTGGACTGCGCTCTTCTCATCTGCTCTCTCTCTTACTCCCTCGTCTCTTCTGTGTCGTCAGCTCTCCTTTCTCATCTGCTCTCTTCTTCCTCTTTCGTATGCTCTCTCCTCTGCCTGCTTTCTGTTCTTCATTTCCTGCTAATTTCTCGTATCACATCTCCCATTCCCGTTTTCCTTCTCCTTCCTCCTCCCTGCTGGGTGACTGCGGGTTCGCTGAAGCCCCCTGGAAGCCTTGTGTCACGGATCGCCCCCGCTCTGTGTGTGAGGGCAGAGGGGACGGGTTGGCGTAGCGACGCGAACGAACTGGTTAATCCTCTCGTTATGAAGCGGAGCCGCAGCGCAATTGGATTTGGCCCTCGATTCCCCCCCCCTCCACCGACCACGCCCTCTCCCATCCCCTGCCACAGGAGTACTCACTCCACGGTGGATTCAATAATAATTTACAAGAAACGATTGACACACGATATCTTGAATATGCTACTGATGAAAGGGAAACCACCCCGTCCTCCATCTAGCACATTTAAGGCGAAAACAAGTGTAAAAGAGTTCAAACTAAGTGCAGATTATGACGAAGGAGATTTTGGAGCATGCCTTCGTTATTTCAGCCACACAACATTCTCGCTTACAATTTTATAAATGTGCAATATAATTGACAAGCTTTGTCGTGTCTCCCATCAGCTCAGTCTCGTATAAGTAACTCAGTCCCGTAGTAGTGATTTATTTAATTATTCATTGCATCAGTCGTGTATCTGGAAGGTCGATCATTCTTTAAGTTTGTTCCTAGCGCCAGACCGACGCTTCGACAAGCGTTCGCCTTCGTACCTCCGGCCCTTCAAAATATCGCGCGCCTGTGACGTCACCTCACCCGCCAGCTCCCCCCCTCCCTCCCTCCACAGAGCTTCCACGCGCGCGCTGCAACGCTTTCTGCAGCAGCGCCAAATCAAGGAACCTAGGCGAAGCATTGCCTTCAATTCACTACTGCGCTCATGATGCGTTGCTTTAATTTTGTATTCAACCTAACGCCTTAAAACGCGCAGTTCCACGTCTCATGCTCTCATTGGCGGTTGGCGCCTTCTCGGAGCGACGATAGCTCTCGGGCGAATTCAGCCTGGAGAGAACCTTGCACCGAGCGGTCTGCGCTCTCTGTCACACGTCAAACAGGAGGCTGTGCATTTCTTCAGCTCTTCAGTCAAGTGCAAAGGTGTCTGTTAGGTTGTCTTTAAAGTTTAGTTTAAAACTTGGTCAGTTCTGGCTACCACTAATGACTGTACATATCGTCTTCTCTTTACCATTTAATGAATATATTATCCTCTTTAATCTGTATTAAACCTTTAATCATACTGTCTTTCTTCATTTTATGCGAAATAATTGACATTTAAAGTTTAATAGACCTTCATGCACCTTCACCGCCTGTGGAAGTAAATATTTCACTCGTAGCAGTAAAAGACCTAAACACAAATTAATCTCAACGTTAAGCTGTATTGTATTTTGAGAGAGCTTTACCAATCCTCCGAGTTCTCGAGCCTGTTGAACTGATTGGGGAGAACTGTGACTGGAAGAAACTAAAACCAGGGTATTTTGGAAATAGGTCGCAGTATATGAGAGTTTCCAAGAAAAAGAGAGAGAAACGTAATTCAGTCATAAGGAATAAAGTCTTAATGAAAAACATGTCGTATAGTACGTAGTTATTCAATGAAAAAAGCTGAACAATAAAATGAATCTTCTTCAGTAGGTATTAGTTATATTACAGTCACAAGTAAAACCTCTAACAGTAGAGGTCCAGATTTTACATCTCATGCATTTAATTTGCTCTAATGCTCTAATATGCTACTCTACTTCAAATACTTATTCTTTAGAAAATTGTAAGGAATTCAAAATTGTCGTATGAAAGAAACCTTCAATTTTGAAATAAATAGAGTAATTAAAATACTTTCTAACAAGATGGACAATTAATAAAATAATGACAAATGTTTCCCGGATTTTGGTTTGCTTCTTGGGCATGGTTGCCAACATTTCGGTCGTTACATTGGGATTTACAATGCGCAAAGAAAGTAGAAGTTTGATGGCCGAAATGGTAGCCAAGGAACCACAAATGATTTTCCAGGAGCCAAGAATCTAAGTAATCTGTTGGACAGTATTATTTTGACCTCTCGTCTGCCTGAAGAAGACGAAAGCAACATTCTATACAGATTAATTCAAAATTGCTTTCGGATCCGCGAGGCGGGACTTGCGTTGTCCACAACGATGCAATTTCTGAGAAAAGTCAGATGAAACCCTCAGTTGTTTTGAAGTCAAAGGAAAATGTATGTTAAGTGGAGAAGTCAGTTGCGTCCGAAACACTTGCCTTACGACCTACGATAGAGCTCATTGTCGGTAACAACATTCTGACATTCTGTTGCCCAACGACATGTGTATATAGAATACAACGCGTGAGATTTATGTCGCAAGGTGCAGAATGATGCGGAAGGCATTAGGAAACATTAAGTGTCGCGCAGCCAAACGTCAACGATCGCTGTTTCCTCAGCGTCACCGCTTTAGTATAAGTAAAGGTTTGCTTTCCCAACTGGCCATGCGTTTAAAAGGACCAGCTGCAATTTCGAAGCGGCGGGCAGAGCTTCTTGAGCTTCTCCGCCTGGCTGCCTGTGCGAGGGGCAGTCTTTCGCTCCGTGCGGCCACCGCCCCCTGCGCCGCTAGTGGCCGCAATCAACGCAGGGGGCGTTGCCGGGGGGGAGGTGAGGGCAGGGGGCCGTGATTGCGGAAATGAAGGCCCCAGCGAAGGACAAACGACGGCGACAACGGCTCCGCGCCGCTTTCTCCAACCCCCGCGCGGAGAGACGTTTCATTAAAAGCAAAACGAACAACTAAAGAAACGAGGCTATCGGCTCATCGACTGACACAGGCAGGTAATTGCAAACAAACTAAACATAAGAATAAGTGTACGTTTTCACATTTCTACGCGTAAAATATTTCCTACGAAAAAAACACAAATTCTACGCTATGACTAAGGAGTGAGTAATTTCTGTTGATAAAAAAACATATTTGTCGCCCTTTCGTCGTCCGTTAGTTGGCTCTCGTCAGCTTCAGTTGGCTCTTCCCAGTCTCTGGCAGAATTGATTCGACTAGTAAACGAAACCGAAAGGTTCCAAGAAATGCAGAATGAACTTTGCGCTGCCGAGTTCATCGTAAACTTCGAGTTGGAGTGTGAGAGATCCAGGCAATATTTTCAACTTTGTTTTTATTAAAGCTGGAGCTTGTAGTGAACGAAATACAACGATCGTTTTTTATGGTTTTCTGTTAAGTTGTGCATATAAAGATGAATTTCTTTACAATATTATCCCGAAGGAAGCAACTATTTTGAATAATATTTTCCAAAAGTTGTCTAAAAATGAATTTCGTATCCAGAGATGGGATATTTTAAATATGTTACACAGTTTTACAAAAAAAATATTTGGTAGCGTCCCTTCAAAAGTCTAATTAAATTGTTCCGATGAAAAAATCAGAATCTGACATTTAAAGTTTCGTACTGGTCGTAAGAGACTGTGGTACCATATTTTGATGAAACAAGCTGCAAATTCTGATACGTAAAATAATTCATCATTGCCATTTGCTGTCCGAATTTGAATACACTTAAAGAAGAGAGTTAATATATTTTCTTATAAAAGCCCATTTTTAAATTTTACTTCATTGGAAAAAAATGATTGCCGCTTTATTTATTACAAAATAATTGAAACCTTTATGAATTTATCAAGTTAGTATATTTTTAACAGATTATTTGGAGCACTTTGTTTTTTCTGATTATTTATGAATGAAAACATAAGAAAAAGTATCCAATTCGTTCTCCGGAGCGGTGGTTGTGGAGCGCTGACACGTGCGGCGCGTGGGAGGGTTTGGGCAACCCTGCCTGGAGTCGCCTTGGCCCTTCGCAATTCCCTCCCTCTGGAGGCCAGCGGGGCCGCCCCTGACCGCCAGCGCTGCCTGGCGGCTGAGGCCAGCGACTGTTTACCACGGCCGCCTTCATTTTCTCCCCGTTCGTTGCCTTGCCCCTCCGCCATTAGTGTCCGCATTCAATCTGTGCTTTTCCACGTCGCTGGCCTCGCTTTACGTCCCTCGCTTTTTTCTCATTCTCGCTCACTTGGTGCAGGGTTGTTAAATTGTTGTTCCTGCCGCCCTCCGCCCCCAGAGGGCGATGGGCGACGGCTCCTGCCCTCGCACTCCCAAGCAGAAGAATTCGCCTCGCTGCAAACGAGATTCGGAAGCCTTTGTTGTGCGCCGGCGCCAAATGCTTCACCCGTGGCGCTCTGATTTTATGTTCTCTGTGTAATCGGATTTTAAAAAAATCCTTTGCGAATGAAGTCGATGCTGAACAGTTCTCACATACTCCGTCTAAGCACCTTATGCATTCCTCCAATGCAGAGGAGAAGTCGTCTATACATTGAAAGATATAAAGGAAGGAAACGTGCGTGGGCAGGGCCTGGCGAGGCGGGGTGAGGCGCAGCGGGGCGGGGCTGGAAGGGGCGGGGAGAGTTTCTTGCAGAGCGAGCTCCTGCTGAAGAACGCGCAGCGCAGCCCCATTCCCAGAGGGCGCCCGCAGCTTCACGAACGCTCCGACAACAGCGCTCCCAGCGTCATAAAAAGGCACCTCCCCGCCCCGCGCAGTTAAATTCCACTATCCCGAAATCAGCCGTTGTTCAGCACCACGGCAAGGCAGACCAAACACAACGACTCGCAAATCCGATTTGTGCTGCAAAGTCACTTGCGTCGCACGTTTAGAAAATGTTTTCAAGTCGTTTTATGCTTTAAAACTTGTCTCTATCACCATTTGTTTAAAAACAATTGGTTAACAATATATTCTCAGTAGTCGTTGTGTTACTTGGTACCTGAGTAGCACAGAGTAGAGAGATGTAAATCAAAAGCAGGTGCTCCCCTGCCCAAGCAACTGTGTGGCGCCTGAGTGTTGGGCTGCCCGCGCCTTCCAAGGCCCCCTCTGTTCCCAAGCGCCTGGCGCCAGCACAACAACCGCCTCCGCCTCCATCAAGCAGCTAAGCCAATTAGCTAGCGGGGTCTCCAGGGGGCCGAGAGGGGGTGGGGGGACAGCTTGACAGGCAGCAGGAAGATGCTCGGGACTCGCTCCTGGAGAGGCCGCACAATTACTGAACAATGCACCACTGCGTTCCTGCTCAACGAGCCCCTCCCCCACCAGGTGCCTTTACAGCAAACGAGCCACGGGGCCAGAAACTTACTACATTACATTCTGCGAGAACTACAGCTATCCAAAAGGCTACGTACGAGTAATTTACCCGAAATGTGAAAATGTGAAAATTAAATTTTTAGAATTAATTGACATTAACAATTAGGTAATTATTAGCATGTATCAATATATCATTGGCTGAATCAAAAGGAAACAATGACGTTATTTTCATTAAACGGATCGTTCCCAAAACTTTGTCCTCGCACACATGCATCCGTGCATCTATTTTGGTCTTTTAACAGCCCTCGGTGCGCTAGGACAACAAAACAAATTACACGAAATGCCTAAAGCGTCAGACCAATGTGCACATAAGGTTTACTATTTCTTACATTTAGTTTTAGACGAATACCTTTTATTTGTAGGTTAACAAAACTATATTTATGACCAGGTGGATGGATGGATGGATGGAACTTCATTACATTCAGGTAATTATTTAGTAATGTCCACCCAAAGCAATGTCTTGTTTGTTTAGCCTCTTCCTCCACCGAACTTCGAAGCATAAACTACTCGTGTTGATCAAATTCGTATTCTGTCAAGTATTTTCCAAAAATAATGTTCATGCAGTCTACAGAAATAAATCGTCAGAATTCTTGTTCATATTCTCTCGCTTGCTCTTCTCGTATCGGAAATTCCACTTATCACCTTAAAAAGCAGATGTTTAATTTTCTTCTGTATTTTTTACAAGCTCTAGATGCCTCATACTATGGTGGCATTGTAAGCGGAGCAAATAACTTACATAATTCATTATTTGTTTTATGAATACAGAGCTCACAGAGCCAAGTCAGCAGCTCTTATTTTCCATCTGTGCAATGTTTTTTATCTGCATATTCTTTTTCTTTCTCTGTACCTTCTCATTCTCCTCCCCTTTCTCAACGTGGATTTTCTCCTTGGTATTCCAGCTGATAGTAATACATCAAAATTGAAGGAGCTGCCCCAACACGAGCTTGCAACGCATAAACGTCAAGAGTTGCCTAATGAAGCGCTTGGCAGATGTGGCTGAGGGACATTCGAGGCAGTGCCCCACCAGTGGTATAGGTCGTAAGCAACTTATGTTCCTAATATGAAGATATTTATTGTTCTTGTCAGTTCGTCTCTATTGCGCTTTTACAACTCGACGTTCAGGCAGTTCCTGTGTGGAAAGGTGGAAGAGGATAGGCGACTACGGTGGCAAGGTGGTGTGGCTACGTGTGGAAAGGTGGAAGAGGCGACTACGGTGGCAGGTAGTCGAGCAATAGGGCTGCCTCTGCAATTGCAGCAAGGCATAAGAAGCAGTCAAGTGCGAAATAATGGCGCATTTATGGCTGTTCCTCTACCTGAAGTGTATCGGCACCTCTGATACAGTTCTTCCCTTATCTCGAGGCTATTTTCCCCGACTTGCCTTGACGCTCCTTCAGGGCAGCCATTTGCATTCGCGCAGACGTTGAACGCGGGAGACGAAAACCCTTAGGGTGTGGTGCTGCCAGTTACTCGCGTTGAGGTTCGAGAAGCAGCCAGTAGCACCGAGAAGCGCTGATGGTGTGAGAGAGAAGCTGCTGTCCTCTTAGAGATCCCCTGGCGCTCTCCGTCTGAATAGTTCCCAGCTTGCTGGCGTCCGTGTGCGACAGTAAGTGATTCCCAAACACCGTCCCCAGGAGCCAATAGCCAATCTCTTCCCCCCACCCCCACCCTACTCAGGTGCCATAAATCCTAGTTGGGCGCCCCGCCACAGGGGCAGCACCGGCGCCTGGTAAAGAACGAGGCGGAGACATAAATGAGGACAGAAGATGGAAGAAAGGAGGGGAAAGGCGAATGCCAACGAATCCTGGACAGAAGAGAGATGTAAAGAAACTGGGATAAAAGATGAGACGTGGGAAGTAAATGGATGCAAGAATCACGTAATACGTCCTAAGAAACAATATGAACGTACATTTTATTGGAAGGGCATTTTAATACTTTTACTATTTGCTTTGGAAAATACAAATACATAGTGTCGTTTATTTACTGTTATGTACGTTTGGTTTCCACTCTTCACTTATTTACTAGATCTAGTCCTTTCAATGCACACATAGGAAGAATGCTATGGCAGAAGTAATCTGTTTTCCGTGAGCAGAGCCTCGAGACACGACGCGCAGACTTTGTGGGGAGCACTTCAGAGATAGTGGGAGAGGGGAATGGGGGGTAGGTTGAGGGGGGATAGTCCTAAGCAAACAAGCGAGCAGCGCAGGCGCTGGGCGCAAAACTTTCGCTGCTCCTAATCAGCACCGCCCCCGAAAAACGGGACTCCACCACTCGCCCTTAACCTTTCGCCCTACAGCCTCCGCCCTTAAGCACTTAACTACCAGGCCTGCGACCGCTCTCTCCTTCGCCTAAATCTGTCAGACGATTTTCTCCGAAATTGATATTCCCAATCGCTCTAAACGAACTTGAAGCACTGCGAATTGTATTGGATATTTTGATTTTGTGGGGACCTTTACATGAAGACTTTAAATTTTCAAACTCTTCTCATAAATTACTCCAAATGGGTAAATTAAAGTTTGCTCTCGGATAGCACAAAGAACTCTTTAAAATGGCGCCGGTTTAATTTTCGTTGAAACCCACGAAGTTTCGAACATCGCAAAGTGAGAGCGCATGAGCTGTTGCAGCGCAAGTCGTTTGTTCTTGCGACCCGCGCCCAGCAGACGCATGGAGCGACAACGACAAGTGGCATCTCATCGACAAGGACAACACAGGAGTTCCAATGTGGGACTGGACCAAATCTACCAAATGTATCCTACAATCGGGTGGAATTTCTCAATTCTACTTGAATTGCAAATTTTCCTTGAACGAATGGAGATTCGCAACATTCATTGTTTTATTATCATCAGTATAGCTGAATAAAAGCACAAAGTAGCAAAAGTAGAGCCTTCAAAGATGGCAATTTCTGTGTAAAAAAAACGATAGTTAATTAGAAGGAATCGTAAAAAGCTCCCTGACTTTCCCAGTTTTCTCAGAAAGTGGTGCCCGCGAAGCTCCTGGATCCGCGCATCAGAAACGCCTCTGGTGGCAGCCGCAGCAACTTCCGCGAGAACAAACGAGGAGCGCACCGCGTGGATTCGGCTTTCGGCGCGCGATGGGTCACGTGACCCTTCCCGCAGAGGAGAGACTGCAGCAACAAGCTCATGACGTCCTTGAGCTCCTCCAAGCGATTACGCAATTGGGTCGGTGTGGACGCGGATCTGGCAGTGTGGATTCAAGTGCGAACACAAGTTGCGAGTGTTGTAATAGAAAATGATTGCAATATGCCTGTATAATACATACACATTGCAAGTTTTGGAAATTTGAATAGAGGCATGAAAGAAGAAAGAAGAGAATAATTGCAGCTTACGAATGTGCTACACAACAATAAGAACCCACGCAATTAACGCTGCGTTCACAAAGAATGATACATGAGCTCAGAAATCATCTTAAAAAGCAGAGAATTGATTTAATGTTCCTTATATATGCACTTCAAAAACGCTCTCTTTTATTCATTTTGAAAAAACATTAACTCAACAGATTATTTATGTAATTTCCATTTATAAACGAGTAAACTATTTGGGACAAAATTTACCTCACATGGAATGAGTAAGAAAAACTAAGTCTATATCTAAATATAACTCATTTAAAAGAAACCATCTAAACTATTAAATCAGTTTTCTGTAGTAAAAACAATTTACCTTATTGGAACTTCTGCACGTGTTTTCTGTACAAAACATTTGCGACTTTCAATGTCATTTCCATTCTAGCTGACAATGCAGAAGCGTAATTTTTCGACAAATAGCGCGAGACTTGCTCTCCGGAGAGAAGGGAGCAGCTGAGCCCGCAAAAAGCAGGAGACCAGGGCCCTGGGAGCTGCTAATTGGGCGACCCCAGAGCCCTCTGGCCAACGCGCTAATCCGCCCCGCCGCTCCTTTGTTCCTGCCACCCCACCCCCACCCTACGCCCTGCGACATAGCTCAGAAGCTCAAGGGAAAAGAGGCGGACGATGAGGGAAGAGGAGCGTCTGGAAGAAAACTAACAGGGGAACTGTTCACTCTACCTCGTGATTCAAAGATTCGAAGGCGATGTTTTGGAAGTCAGCTCTGTCACGTGACAGAAAGTAACGCGTGATGTCTTGTTTCTGCGTAATCTTTACCGTGTTTTCGCCACGTAGAATGACGTAACATTCGATGCATGCAGGCAGAGGCTTTCATATCGATGCTACGAAGGAGGAATATTCTCCGCTCCAAAGAGAAAACTGGTGCCCTAAGCATTATGGCGCGACACTTTTTTAATTTGGCTCCCATTATCGGGTGTTTGGCGCCTATGCTGTCAACACATGCAAACACTAGCGGGCGGTAACAAAATGTTACAATACTTACGAGGCCAATGCATTCTCTCATGTTGGGTGTGTTTCTCGTGCCTATTGCTATACAAACTTCCTTTGATCGTTTCAAAACGGTTCTCATTTCCAAATATATCTTTGAAGAAATGAAACTTACGAAGCCACACCTCGTTCGTCGAAAAGCAGCTTCAAATTCCCCAGCAACACAAAAACACCCATCTCTCTAAAATATGGCTTTGCATTATACACTCGTTAGTGCACTCAAGCGGACGTTTTACGCTTCTCATCACAGCGCAGAACGTAGGTCAGACACTCCCCGCACCATTTCAGGTGCCCGCGGAGGAAGGGTCGCGAAGTCCATTTGGGGGAAGTTTAACTCGGAAGGGCCTCGCTAGGAGGCAGCGCATGATGCGCAGCTCGCGCTCGCTATTCTAAAATCCTTCAGACAACCCTCACCATCGAGTGCTTGTAAGTGGATAGTGCATTCTAAATATGAATCAACTGTTGTCAAGGTGAAAAATGTCATTTCAAATATAAATATGGTTCTCTACATTTCTTACCTTGAAGTTACACTAACAAAGGAATGAAAATAACGAAAATTTCAATACAGCGACTCATTTCATTTCATAATTAATCTTTTGTACTTGCAGCTAATCGTGTTATTGTCTCACATGCACCCACGTTAAAGAGATTATTGCACTCATGATCTACGATGTAAAACGTGAATATTTCCCACTTACTAAATACTTCATCCTTTCGTACAGAGTTAGATATTAGGGCCTGCATTCAATAAATAAAAAGGGTACTTTGAAAACCCACAACTCGCGTTTCTAATTAATACAAAGACAAGGATTATTTTAAGTTCCATTTTTTCCAATCACACAGAGTGATAGATTTTTATACACCGCGCGTAAATAAAGTTGGTATTTTGTTAAGAATTCTGCAAAACGTGATAAACGTGAAACAATAATTTTGCACAGTAAAATGATGTGACTGTGTAAACATAACATTTTCGAACAAGTGTGGCGAAAGAAGATACTGATTTAGTTTGGATAATCCTGAACAGTAGAGTGGAAAAAATGATGCGAAATAGAAATATTTTTGTGAATAATTAGATGATATTTGGGGCAATTCTTGTTGCACTGACACGAGATTTGCTGCGTTTCCGATGTTTTATTTTACTTTTACAAAACTCATTCCTTTCCAAACATTCTCACTTTTACAGCACACGAGACACTTCCGTTACCTAACATTCTCACTTTTACTACACGCGAGGAACTACCGTTACCTATTATTCTCACTACACACGTGACACTTCCATTTCCTAAAATTTACACTTATACTAAAAACGAGACACTTTCTTTACCTAATTTTCTCACTTTCACTACACACGAGGCACTTCCGTTACCTAACATTCTCACCTGTAATTAACACGCGACATTTCCATTTCCTAGAATTTTCACTTTTACTAAAAACGAGACTTCCGTTTCCTAACATTCTCACTCTTACTACACACGAGGAACATTCGTTTCCTAACATTCTTACTTATACTAAAAACTAAACATTTCCTTTACCTAATTTTCTCACTTTTACTACACACGAGGCACTTCCGTTACCTAATTTTCTCACTTTACTACGCCCGAGGCACTTCCGTTACCTAGCTTCCTCACTTACTACAGACGAGGCACTTCCGTAACTTAATACGCCCGCTTGTACTAAAGCGAGACCTATGAGTTTCGTAACAGTCACAATTTTACTACACACGTGAGACCTCGCTTTCATATGATTCGCACTTTCACTACACACGCAACACTTCGGTTTTCTATCATCCCCACTTTCACTACACACGCGACACTTTCGATTCCTAACATTCGCTATTTTACTACACACGCGTCACTTCGGTTACCTAACATTCTCTCCTTCATCACACACGCATGTTAGGAACAGTCCGTTTCCTAACATTCGCAGATTTACTACACAACACTTCTGATTCGTAACATTAGCACTTTAACTACACACGCGACACTTCGGATTCCTAACTTTTGCACTTTTACTACACACGCGACACTTCGGATTCCTAACATTTGCAATTTTTTGTACACGAGACTCTTCCGTTTCCGGCCTTTCCATCTTTCACTGAATCTGTAGTTTGTTACACAAATTGCTCCGCTTTTAACCAAATAATTTAATATTTTATGTCCTCTTAAAAATATCAGAAACAAAATATTACTTGTTGGGCGTAAGTTGATAACTACCAAAAAAAGAGATATTTGTAACTTATCGCTTCGAGACATTTTTCAAAACTGCAAATTTCAAAATACTTGAATCAGTCTAATGTCATAATAACGAATTATCATATTATCACTGTCGTAGATTTTAGGTATCATAGCATTTAATTTTATAATCTCTGACTGTAGCTTAGTTGATTTAATTGTTATAATTGTTGACTTGTTATAATTTTTAAAGACTTCAGAAGGGTAACGCATCTTTACACATGATTTTAGATCCCCATTGCTAGTTCAAATTCCACACCAAAAAATATTCCTTCGCCAATACATATCTCTTAAGACCAGAAAAATTCGAGTTAAAAACAGAAAATAAAAGATGAAAAACAATATTACCATGAGGCAAACCTTGCAGGTAAAACCGCTTGGGATAAATATTCACTATGTTATTTATACTGACTTCTGTTTGATTCTCTGAAAAGCATGAAATACACGAAGATAATAAATTTTCAAAAACTTCTGTACGATCATTCTTTCCATGTATTTCGTTTTTCTCTATTGCTGACCATATGAGTGTAACCTGTCCTTTGCCTGCTATCGTATTCTTTTATGGCAGTGATTTGGCAAACCAAATTGCAAAGCAGCTAACGTCGTCTCTCGTGTTTTTTGAAAGCACAGCTCAAGCGAAACAGCTTTCATTTGAAATACAGGTTACAGTAAATTCCAGATATTCATTTTAGCCAAAGACAGATCTATTTCCCTTTTCCATTTCCTCGTTTCACAGAAATCCCTAATCCTTATATTAATGAAAGAGTTTTAAAATGCATGGGAGTGGGTTTATTAATGAGAGAATATTGCTAGTGCAGCTAAAGGAAAAATAGAAACCTTGATTGTTCCTCACATATTGTTTACAATTGAGAGTAAAGAAGCCTAAAAATTCAAATACGCAGGAATGAAAAATACAGATGAAATGAATTTTAACTTACAGTAAATTACTAAATATTTTGCGTTTAATTACATAAGAGAACTCTATAATTTACCACTTAGGAAAGGAGCAAGAGCTAAAAATCGTTCGAATGTATGTGTCTTTACAGGAATGTGGTACAAATAGATTTTATGACTAGTTACAGCAGTGTGTGCAAAACTTGTAAAATTGTGATTAAATTCAACTTTTTACTTCTCACGTGACACTTAGGTTTCTTCACATTCTCATTTTGACGTCAGACGCAACACTTCTGTTTCCGAACATTAATACTTTTACTAAACACGCGACCCTTCCTTTCCCTCACCATCTGATTGTGTAGTAAACACAACAGACACACTTCGTTTTTCTAACATTCACATTTTTACAACACATGCGAAATTTCATTTTCCTAACACTTCCTATTTTACTACACAGGCAACACATTGGTTTTCTAAGATAATGATTTTTATTACATACGCTACACTTCAGTTTCCTAAGATCTGTTTTCCTACACACAAGACACTTCGGTTTTCTTACATTCTTACTTTTACAATATACAAATCACTTTGGTATCCTTACATTCTCAATTGCAAAACACATGTTACACATTCTCATATTTACAACACAAGCGACAGATAGCGTTTCGTACATTCTCAGTACTACAACAAACAATCACTTTGGTTTTGCGCACTTCCTCATTTTTACTACACATATAAGAATTTTTTCTAACATTCTATACCAGAGTTTTTTTAACATTCTAGTTTTTATAACACATGCGACTCATCGGTTTCCGAAAATTCTGATATTTACAACACACACTACACTACAGATTTTGAATATTCTCATTTTTATTACAGACGAGACACACTTCGATTCCTAACATTCTCACTTTTACTACATGCCCCACACTTTGCTTTCCTTGCATTTTTATTCTTACTACACACGCCACAGAACGATTTTTTATCATTTTGGTTTTACAACGCGCGCAACACATCGGTATCCTAACAATCTCATTTATACTGTACCCGTGATTCTTCGGTTTCCTAATATACCATTTTTACTACTCACGGACACACTTCGGTTTCATTACATTCTCATTTTACTGACCACGAGACACTTCCGTTTCCTAACATTCTCAGTTTTAGTACACACGCGACACTTCGGTCTCCTTTCATTCCCATTCTTACCACACACGAGAAACCTCCGATACATAACACTCTCGTTTTTACTGCACACAAATAACTTCAGTGTCCTCACGTTCTCATTTATATAACATGCGAAACTTCAACTTACTAACATGCGCACGTTTACTACACACGCGACACTTCGGTTTCCAAACATTATGACTTTCACTACACAGGCAACATTTCGGTTTCCTAACATCCGCACTTGCACTAAACACGCGACGCATCGGTTTCCTGACATTCGCAATTTAGTTAAACATGAGACACATCGGTTTCATAACATTCTCACTTCCACAACACACGCGACGCTTCTGTTTCCTAACATTCGCACTTTCACTACACACTAAACACATCGGTTTCCGAACATTCGCACTTGCACTACACACATCACGCTTCGGTTTCGTCAAATTCTCTTTTATTACACATGCGACCAAACAGTTTCCTAACATTACAATTTCACTACACACGCGACACTTTGGTTTCCTAATATTCTCTCTTTTATTACACACTAAACACATTGGTTTCCTAATATTCGCACTTTTATTACACACTAAACACATCGGTCTCCTAACATTCGCACTTGCACTACACACGTCACGCTTCGGTTTCGTAATAATCTCTTTTATTACACATGCGACCGAACGGTTTCCTAACATTGCACTTTTACTACACACGCGATACTGTGTTTCCTAATACTGTAACTTTTTTATACACGAGACTCTCCCGTTTCCGACCTTTCTCTCTTTCACCAAAACCGTAGTTTCCTACCCAACTTGTTTCGCTTTTAAAACATTAAATAAATTATTTTCCTCTTGTGAATATTAGAAACAAAATATTACTTTTTCAACATAAATAGATTACTACCACAATCACATGAAGTATGTATACTATATTTTGCCTGCAAATTATTTTGTAAAATTCCAAATTTAAAATTATTTCATCTATGTGTGAAATAAATGAATTAACATAGATATCATTATAACATTACTGTTGTAGATTTTTGGTATCATGTTATTTAAGTATACAGGGTGGAACAGCTAAGTGTTAACACCCCTTGTATCTCCTCAACCGCGCAAGATACGAAGATGCCGATTGGACAGTCGATTGATTGAACAGGGGCTACTTGATTACAGCACACTTCGTCTTCCGCGAGGATTTCACCCTACATTGAAAAAAACTTCCACGGAGAGAGAACGAGCGTCGCAGCGATTGCAATGAATGCCCGCATTGAAAAGATGACGGAAACCGAATGACCGTTAATATAGGTAAAGCAGGTTGCATCTTCTTCACTTCTCGGGCTAACAGGTAATTAAATTTTCATATTAACTGGTCGTAAGGGGTTTGTTCATGTTTTTAGTTTCTTGGTTGGTATTACTTGAATCTGTAAAATATACTTAATGTTTTCTGTAGGCCAAGACGAATTTCAAGATGTATTCAGGATTCATGAGCGAGTTGGTTATGTCAGATGGTCACGTTGAAAAGGTAGTTTTTGAAATATTATTCGTAACAATAAATATTTGTGATTTTTGTTGAAAGAAGAGAAGAAGTGCTACAGACCTCTGTTATCGGTTCTATTACATATTAGAGTGTTCTTCGGCTGGGACGGGGCGCCTCGGGCGGAGAGACGTGGAGGGGGAAACCGCCGCCGTCGGCGCCGAACGATTCGTTCCAGCGGGAGAGAACATCGCTACTTCCCGGGACATAGGATGCACTACACTTACGGGACCGATGACCTTAGTAGTTGACGAAACAATCGATCGTTGAGTAGACAGGAACGGCTACAGGTACTTGCTGTTCTGTTAAATAAATAACAGAATGACCATCGCGGTTACGAATATTTTGTGTACATGTTACTAATTCACGTTGCTCCAGTGTGGATCGCTCTCAATGGCCTCGGGGTGATCGGGAGAGCCCTGTGGAGGGGGCGGGTCATGCGGTGAGGGAGGGGGCGGTGATCGAAGACGCACTGGCGCGGCGCCGCACGCGCTCCCTGCGGCGATCGCCCAAACAATAACAATGGGCGCCCTCCACGCGACACATGACCGCAACAACAACAACAACAACAACGAACACGACGAGGACCGGAGGAGGGCGGGAACGACGGGTTTTGGCGTCGTGTGGCCCTTCACTACCAGCGGATTCATATCATCGACCTCGTGGGCTGGGCGGATGGTCCTATGTCGGCTCCAGATAGCACTCACTTCCGAGTGGTTTCACAGTGGCGAATTTAGAGTGGAAACGGACATTTGCCAATTTAAGCACGTAGTTTTACCCCTAGTTCCCTACCACAGTTTTCAGATATAGTAAATATGCTGTAGTTTCTACAATTTATTATATATTTGCTTTGATCAAGTGTAACCAGCCATTGTTCTCATTTCATTTGCTCCTATTATATTGTTGAAGAAAACCAGAATTATAATGTATTAACATTGGAGTTGTGACTATTTTAAAACATAAATGTAAGTATAATTTATCTGAAGGCGACTATATGTGCGAAAGATAAATAAAAATGCATTAATTGTAACTTCCTGCACACTATATGATCATTGACACCATCCAGTCGTGAGTCTGACTTAACAGAAATGCTGAAGGATAGGAACCAAAATTAAAGTTTCCACTGAGTCAATAGGAAGCTCACAACAGCTAATTCGTCACAGACAGAAACTTTTATTTAATTTCTGTTACTTCCGAGGTAAAAGTCAGTGCTTCAATGCTACGTATTTATCAACGCTCAGATTCTCAACCATCATGGAGTAAGGACTCCCTAGGAGACTTTATGACGTTGCTTCTTTTAACCCCTCAGTGCGCCAATTGCAGTTGCGCGACGTGGCTCGAGAGCGCGCGGCGAGCGGCGACGCCTCGTTCAGCTGTTTCTGCGCTCACTTCTCCTCTGCGGCGCCCCCTCCCCTCCCCCCTCTCGGGGAAGTTGCACTTCGCGCGACGCCCGGGGAGCGCGCGTGTCGCTCTGTTTGTGCACAAGAGGGCAATTCCCCATTCTGAGGGGCCGCCGTCACTGTATCTGATTGGCCTCTTCACGTCGTTGGCCCCGCTCGACCTATCGATCACCCGCGCGCTTTCGACCTCTCGAAATGCGACAGCTTGGGAAGGTAGCATATGCTCTCTCGAATATGGAGATATCGATACGAACAGCCAAGCTGACGTTGCTTGCAGTTTCATCTCTTGCTCACTAGGCGAGACACCAAAGCAGTAGATTCACATTCCTGTTCTGAGGTACTCTGCGTACATTTATATAAGACAAAAACATTGAAGAACAAGAACATTTCATTTTATTACTGTTATATATCACTACAATTATGTGAGCAAGGAAAAAATATTTGAAGGAGTGACATTGCTGCTAATGATTCAAAACCGTCAAATTATATTTTCATAATAGGACACGACTTTAATGAAAACTGGAAAATGGCATTGTATTGTAATTTAAAATAAATGTGCACGTAAACAGTTTAAGTTAGCAAAAGTTATGAATGGTGAGTCTACACTTACCGTTGAAGATATACATTTTTCTAAGTTAAGTGTCAATACACAAAGGCTAGTAATAAAATGCGAGAATACGAGAATCTTTGTGCAAAAACATTTACAGTTATTGTTATAAAAATAAGCCACAGTTCTAACACAATACTGCTCTCAAAGAATCCCCATTACTTACTGGTGTTCGTCAAAACTGATCAGAATATCATGAAGGCGACATTTTGTAACTTGGTTGATTCCTCATTTTCGAGGACATTGACGGTGAGTACACGTATGGTATCTGTTTCGAGAATACTCGAAAGTGAATTTGTTAACTTTAAGAAAGTCAAACATACTTTGAACAGCAATTCTGTTTTTGGTATTAATGCGTATGTGCTGAAACTTAATATTGGTTTTAAATGCAATGTCTCTAAAATGAGGCTCCTTAAGTGTAAAGGAGAGTGCGTTCACAATGGGAAAACCTAATAATTCCCCCTAACCCTGGAGGGGACGTCATGAATTAGAGTTAGTCGACGGGAGTTAGATTTAATTCATCAATGGATTCGTAACGTCGACTTGAATTACGAACATTTTTTTAAAAATTTATTGTTGTTATTTCAAGCAGATTGTATGGTTCAGTTTTGACAACTTTGTCACATGCATTGGTGCCTTAAAACTAGATAGTAACCACTTACTTACAGCTAAAACAAGGATTGGGGGAACCTTTTGAGGCAGCTGTGTTCCATTTCGGAAAATAGTTTAAAGAAATCATGAAATGGATATTCGTTTTTAACTCTTGTATTGTGGATTGGGTCTCGGCACAGCGTGAATTCGGAGAGAGAGATCGTGTTTGTAAAAGGTTTATATAAAAGTTAGAGAAGTAAGTGATGTTTTGAGCTGAACATAATTTTAATTTTTTTCACAAATAATGGAAAAAACTAAGACCACTCTGACTTATTATTTACCTCAAACGTAATGCTGTTTTCTAACTTCTGCGTCTACAGATGAATGGGAACAAATATTCTATGTGGAGTATAGTGATTTCAATTCATTCATTCATATTGCCTATTATTTGATATTTTATTGCTTAATCCTGAAAAGCAGTTGTTCTTAAATTTTTCGAAAAATAAGAAATGCTATTAATGCGTATTTATTATAGTTTTTAAATTAATTTGAATTGATTACATTTCCGTTTGTGATATCACAATTCATTTTAGATAATGGAATTAAAAGTATTATTTATATTTAATGGAAATAATAAAAATAAAAAACTTTGTTTCTACTTTGTTTAAGAGTGAACAAAAACGGTATGTTTAGTAACTCAATTTGTTCTGATATTAATTGCTTTTTTAGTTATTTTGATATCGAATCGAAACTTAGGCTATCTTAAATTTCAATTCATAACAACTCAATGTTCGGAAATATCCTGAAAGGAAATCTAATTAAATGTGCACGAGCGCTTAAATCTATCAACAATTCCTTTCGAATAGCTGAGGACTTACGTGACACCAAAACTGGAGAAATCCCATAAGAAACATATTCAACGTCCTGTTCGTTAGAAAAAGAGGGAGGAAGTTGTAATGACCCAAGTTTCTGCCGAGCGACCGTTCCGTAGTTCGACCAACAGCAGTTCAGGAATCGGAACTCGGGACAGAAGTTGGGAAAGGACATTTTCTAAAGCCCCAACGGCTTCTTTCAACTATTGCGAAGTGCACAACTTAGTGTTACGCAATAACTAAATTACAGTCGATTTGTCCTCGACCTCCAGTATTTCGAACAGTTGTCGATTCGTTCATATATATAGTCTCGTAATACGAGATGTATGCGGAACTGGCTCTCCTCCTCATGGGAGATTTTTCCTCATTATTTTTCACATTTTTACAGGTTTATGAGTGAATTTATATATCAATAAATAGCGAGTGCTACTGTATTGGCTGAAATCATTCTTTAGTACACTAGAGTTGAAATAAAAACGAACTACATTTTTAAGTTCATTTTATTAACTGTAGATTGAAAATGATTAAGACAATTATTTTAAAGCTGAAGAAGAATATTGTAGAACTAGAATTTGATTCAAATTGTGAAACACTTTTCATGAAGCAAAAATAAATCAGTATTCTGCTCCTGGTAACTTATGCTGCGTTCCTTTTCTTTCCTGTAAAGTTACCTTACACTAATTTGTACCTTCACCATTTGAATCAAATCCAGAAGAGTTATTTTCAGCTTGCAAGTCATTTAATTTATTATTTCTTCTCTAAAGGATTAGAAATTAAAGTGAAATCGTTATTTTTTTTTCTTACAAATGTTTAATAAGATACTGTGTTCGGTTACGAAAGGACGTGGTTAGTGCTGAGTTTTAAGGCCTTGTATTCAGCTTCCTATGTAATGTTTATGGAACTAAGGATAATTCAAAACCTTTTAAATTCACAATGCTATTAAATCACAATGCTAAAGGGATCATAAGATTAAAATATAATTATTTAATTTTTTAAACGTCAGTTGTGCTTATACCGTTTCTGCGGTTTCAGGTGAATGATCATCCTTCACCATCTACTACCAATCCTAACTAAAAGGAATATCATCATCATATTATGAGGGACTTGAAGTTTTAGTCGCAGCAAAGTAAATGTGAAAACCCAATGATGTGTGAAGAGAGGTCGATGATGAAATGAAATTGTATGAGTCATTATCACAATCGATCCTAATTAAATCATTCGCTTTTAAAAATTTATAATGTTAAACATAATAATAAGTGGGTAAATGAGCAACATTTCAAGCATATTAGAATGAATTTTAATTAGCCTCTAAGAATTGTTTAATTTAATGTAATTGATATAGTAAACGTACTGATATTCAATTTGTTTAGTCTGGAGCTTATCTATATGAGAGGAAGTTTTCACTAATTTTAGTACCTTATTATTGTGTTATTTTTGAAACAAGATTTGTAGAGTTATATTTCAAATATACACAAAATATAATTTTTTTAAAGCTGAATTTCTTTTTAAAACACTTTCATAACAAAGTATTTATTTTTCTGTATTTTTTGCACAAAAATTTTAACAAAAGTCATTGAGTATTATTAGACCATATAAGCCCATTGTGCATGTTCAGAACGTAGAATTTTCAGGATAGATTTGACTGATTTTGTGTTTAAAGTAGTACATGTTTTTATAAATCTGTGTAATGGAAAGCTCTTGAAAAGTGATTTTCAGGAAAACTAGTATCGTTTCGAGATTCTGCTCTGAATTAACTGGTTTTTGCAAATTAAACATTTCTATGAAAAGTGAAACAAAATATTTTCGAATAACTAATCAAGCAGATCACATTGAAACTTCATAGTAAAATGAATACGGAAATTCCTAGAAAATATTATTTATCGGAATCACCTCACAAATTAAAATAGCAAATTATTAAAATTGTTAATTGACATCAATAATATATAATGCTTAAATTCAAATTGTATAATTCAATATAAAAATAAAAAGTTACCTTAGGCAATAAAAGAAAATCTGTAAAACGCTACTAATGAATTAAAGTGTATAATTTGTCTATTATCGTCACAGAATAAAATTATTTATGCCTCGCTCGTTAATATTTCATCAGTGTAAGGTGTCATATTTCTTGGGTCTTGAGGGGTCAGTATTACCGCCCGCTAGTAGTGTCTTCAGTGCTGCACAATTTACACCATACGCAGTCGCAGAAGAATCGAACACACCTTGTTATTTGATTATTCCTATCTCCCAGTACAATACTAACTACAAAAAGAACCTGTGCTCTGGCGATTACGTCTATATCCTTTCGACATTGAAACTTATTCAAACGAAAGATCTGTATAACAAAATACTGCATCTTTATTACACAATGTATTTATTTCCCCCTATATTTTCTATTTAATTATATTTTTATTATTATAGCTAAAGTCTTTTGCAAAACCTTCTTTATTCATCAAAATGAAAGATTTTGCGAGTAGAAACCGAAGGGCTAATATGAAAGGGACAACAAAGACAAAGGAAATCTATTGCAATTTTAAAAATGTTAATATCTCGATTTTGTTCAAGTGTGGTTGCTATCCTAGGTCTTCACATTTGTGAAGAGATTGTGGCAGTAATGGGACATGCTTCGACCCAAATCGTGATTTTAATATCAACAGCGGGAGCTTGCTGGGGCTGGGGTGGGGCTTATCTTCTTTACCTCGTTAAAGCACATCTATAGATTCACGGTACGTACGGCAGGAAAAACAATCGAAACGAAACATTTGACGAAACCTGCATGAGGAAGAAAATGTGTATTTTCTTTCTGCGTGAAAACAGTTGAGTAACATTACCATTCAAAAATAGCGTTTTTTGAAGAAAAAATTTAATTTACTAGTTTTTGATGATCTAAGGTTCACTTTTCAACAGTATTCAGAACGGTCCGGCTGACTGTCATTTTCGTCAGAATGACACAAATTGTGTGCAGGGGGCGGGTAAGGGGCGCAAGAGCGCCTTCAAATTGCAGGCAGGAACCAAAAAGTACATCCCATTATGGCTGTTGCCGCACGAAACGGTTTCGGTTTTTCTCGCAGTTGGCGGCGCATTCACGGCTTGGGATGTGGCAGACTATTCAGCCAAGGCCCTCTGCATCTGCTGCTTGCGAACGCCGCCTCCGCAACGCCGGCCCGCGCTCTTAAAAGCGGCAACGCCGCGCCCTTAGAAAGGTTCCCATGAAAGCACGCGACCAAATTGCGCGATGCCTGGTGGGGAGGGATGGGGAGAGGGTGGAAGGTGAAGAACGAGGACGAACTGCAGAGGGGAGGAGAGTTGGCTGGAGAGCAAGAGCAAGGTCACAGTGGGACTGACGGTCGCATGGGAGGGGAGAAAGGAGAGGTGGAAGGGATGGGAAGAGTGGAAGAAGCTGGAGGAGATTGGCGGATTTACGAAATCTCACTTTTGGGTTCACTCTCCGGATAATTGTCATCTGCAAGGGGGTAATAAATGTACCAGATGCAATAGTACTTCAAAACTCTGGCTTCAAAGGTTTATGCTTTAAACTGATCAGTTCCATGTTGTATTGGCCAAATATATACATAAAAATTAAATGGAATCGTCAATAAACAGTATTTTATCCGTTTGTTTTAAGAGTACTATTAAACTCATACCGAAACTATTTTAGTGCTAATGTTATCTTTCATTAATTTACACGATTTACACACGTGACGAGCTGTCTTTGATGTAAAAATGAACAAATAAATTACTTGTGTAGTTTGTAATACTTTAATTTCGTCTTCACAGTAGAGCACATTTTTATTTATAATATCGAGAGCAATATCCACGACCACTATCCAAAAACGTTGAAAGAACACAACGGTTCCAAAATAAACTGTACAATGTCGAAGATTGAAAAACAAGGTTCAATAATATGATTGTAATAAGACAAGATGCAATAAAAATAACAATTTTAATAATAATAATAATAATAATAATAATAATAATAATAATAATAATAATAATAATAATGTGCAAAAATGTGTAAATATGTCCAAGGCATAGAAGAACTGCAACCTGATGCTGCTTACAAATACCTCGGAATACAACGAAATATGAAACTTTACCACAGCAAAATTAAACACGAGTTTACCGAAAAGTACAAGAAGAGGGTAACCAAAATACTAAATACAAAGCTAACTGGAAAAAATATAATTACGGTCATCGACAGCTAGGCTGTACCTATGCTGATGTAGATTTGGTATAGTAAAATGGTATGATGCGGATCTAAATTCATTCGATAAACTTACGAGAGGGCTTCTTACAAAATTCAGATGTCTGCATCCTAACTCTTCTGTTACCCGTTTATATATATATATATATATATAATATATATATATACACACATACAGGGTGAGTCACGTAACTTTAGCACCCTCTGAGAAACGCTGTACTAAGGTCTCATGATTCCCTCAAGCAGGTGGTGAGTGCTGACAATGGATACACACCAATTAACTTACGCACACAGGACACGAATATTACAGTACCAACTCTAAGGGAGAAAATACAAAATTGGCAACAAATGATATTTCATGGTAAATTTCCGAACTCTCTGTTGGACCCTACGATTGACAAATCTGCGTCCTTGAACTGGTTGAGCAACGGTTCCTTGTACCCGGAAACTGGAGGTTTTGTAGCAGCAATTCAGGACAGAATAATAAGGACTAAAAACTATGAAAAACAAGTGATATCGACAAATGTAGAAGCTCCAGCATATTCCAAGTATGAATCAGATGCTGTACTCGAGACTAAGACGCTCGTCTTATACTGGGATCGGCCTATTTTTACGGATAAAACAGTTGATGACCGCCGTGACATCGTCATAATAGATAAAGAAAAAAAAAAGCTTCTATAATCGATGTTGCATTCCCATGACTCACAACTTGCGGAAGTCCGAAGCGGAAAAATTCTAAAGGGAATGCTTAAATAGCTAAAGAATTCTCAGAAGCTTTTCCAGCAATGACAAAGATTCTGAGAGATATTCGTTCAACTTCGAGGATATAAAAATTGTTTTTGTATTATTAAAATCTAGACGAAAACTTTAAAGACAATTCTTCAGCTCCTAATTAATGCTTATACATTTTTTTGAAATTTGATTTTGTTATAATTATTATTATATGGATTTTCTTCAATGGAATTTTAATAGTTTTTATAGAAAAAAACCTTACCTCAAACTTGTTATTAATGAATATAATCCTAAAGTTATATGTTTACAAGAGACAAACTTCAAAAATCACCATTGTGGAAAACTTAAGGCGATAAATTAACATTCACAAACAGAAACAACTCTCATAGCAAGTAGAGGAGCGGCAATTTTTATAAAATCAGGGAATTTATGACACTATATTCCCATAAATTCTCAATAAGTAGTTACAACACTTCAAAAAAAAAACTTCAATATTACAATTTGTAATATAGATCTTCCTCACACCCAAGATACTAATATAGAAGAATTCAACAATACATGGAATCAACTTCCAAAACCATTCTGATTAGTGGGAGATTCCAACAGTCGTTAATCCCTTATGGGGTTCTCATAAAACAGATGAACGTGGATAATTAATAGAAGAATGGATATCAAATTACAATGAATTAATTATCTTAAGTACTGTTAAATTTACTCATTTTAATATAAGTAAGTCTTCAGAAAGTGATGTTGATCTTGGTTTTGTTTCAAAAAATATTGATTTTTATATATCATGAAGCTGTAGCGAAAATTTATGACAGTGACAACTTTCACCAAATGTTTATCAATTTAACTACAAATTTACTAATAGTAGATACAAGAATTCATTCTAAATGAATGAAATAAATAAATAAATCAAGAAAAGTGGCCTTTATTCACCCAAGATATAAAACTAAATGTTCCTAATCTTTCTGTACCAGAATTATCTCCATCTTATACTATCCATAACATCATCCACAATTGAATTAATTTATTATTATCTTTCGCAAAACCTTCACTCTCTAAAAGATCTGGAATCATCCGTAAACATCAATTTATGGTGGAATAAGGAATGTAATTCCACAAATAAAATTAAAAGAAAAGCTTTCATGAAGTTTAAAAAACAACAAACTCTAGAATTGAAAATTGAATTTGAGAAGGCAAGAGCAAAATCTAGATTGATGTCCTATGATTAAATCATTCCAAGAATTCACTTCATCTATTAGAAAACAATCTTCCATTTCCCTTGTATGGAAAACAATTAAATCTTTAACTGGTAATACTACTCCACTTCTCCCACCATACTTTCTGATGAACAAGGAATTAAAATTTATGGATTCCAAATAATTAGTATTTTAATATCTAGAACTTTTGCTAACAATTCTCGCTTCAAAATTTACGACACCAATTCTCTTCCTCTTTCTACCCAAAATATTTTAAGTCTTTGAGATTCATTATGCGAAGTATTAATGTTAATGATGATTTTAATAAACCATTACTTATAGAAGAGTCATTCCAGTTTTACAAAATAGTACCAACTTTTCTCTTGGTCCCGATGATATACCGAATTCCTTTTTGAAAAATTGACCTGAATCTGGAATCAAACACTTATTGCATATTTTTAATACAATTTCGATTTCTCAATCTTGAATCCCTTGAATCTTGAATCGGAAAATGGCTGAAAGAGGAGTCCTAATCTCCTCTAACCCTAAGCAGGATAATCCTGCAGCACTAAAAGTGCAAAGGGTAAATTAATTAATTTCTCAATCTTTCCCCTCTCAATGGACTGAAGCTATTGTTTTTCCTATCCCTAAACAAAATAAAGATCATACGAATTCTTTAAATTTCTTACCAATTTCTTTAACATGCACTATGTGTAAGTTAATGAAAAAATTAGTAACAGGCTTAAATGATAACTAGAAACATATAACCTTCTCTCTCGTTTCCAAAGCGTTTTTCGACCCTTTCGCTCAACTCATGATCATCTAGTGAACATAGATACTGAAATTTGTAATGCCTTTACTCAAAATCATGTGTTATTGGTGTCATTGGATATAGCAAAAGCCTACGAAATAAAAACCTACGATCTAAAATTCGTCTTCTTATGATTATACGGACAATGAAAATTACTGGCAATATGCTAGCTTTTATGAACAACTTTTTAATTAGACGATACATCAAAGTACGATGTAATGATAGTACTTCCCCCAAACTGGTTTACCTAAAGGGTCAGTAATTAGTGTTATCGAATTTTTATTCGCGATTAATGAAGCATCGACTGTAGAAAAATTACCAATTAAATTGTTTTTATTTGCGGATGATATTACACTTCCTTGTACTGGTAACAATTTGAACTTAACAGTTCAATTACTGCAACAAACCCTCAATAAACTTACCTCTTGGGCAAGAGATTCAGGATTTATTATTTCAAAATATAAATTTGAATTTATTATATTCTCAGAAATCAGAAAATTCTTTAATCAACGGTGCAGTTGAGACCTTCTCTTGAGACCTTCAGAAAACCACTTCTGCTATCAATATTACGAATAAGGGATTTGAAACTGAAATTAAAATAATCAAAATTACATCAAGTTAGGAAATCAACACTAGATGCCCCTGTTCCCCTCCTCAACTTCAAAAGAAAATATCAAGTAGTTTTATCAAGACTCCGAATTGGGCATTTTCATTTGAGTCACTGTCATATATTCAAAAAGACAATCCAGATCCATATCCAAATTGTGGTGAAAGTTTATTTACATCGCATTTATTGGTTCATTGTCGTTTTACAACTTATCGCAGGAAAAATTTTAAACTTGATACTAATATTTATTCTCTATTAAATTACACTTCACAGGATGAAAAAATTATTAAAAGCTCATGTGACACAAAATTAGATAAATATATATAATAGTGCCTTTCTTGTTAGAAAACAAATCACATACTTGTAAAATCGAATGTAATAATTGTTGAATGTTGTATATTGTTTAAAGATAATGTTACGAAATATTGCATTTTAAACAAAAATGTAAATTTTATGTAAAACTGTAAAATAGATTTTGATTTCTTATGCCCAAGAATTTTCACAGCGATCTCAAACAAATTAAAAAAAAATAAGAACGAAGTGATACTTTTGGCACTGTTAACAAGTACAAATTATAGTATTCAGCTACCAGGTTTCAAAAACTTCTTCTTGCAGAAATAATAAATATATATTATTAACTTATAACAAATTGTTACCTCTGAAGAGTTCCACAATGTAGCATGAAATATTAGCATTGCATTATGAAAAAAAAAACGTTTTGAAAGTTGATAACTTGTATTTTGATTCACAAAGTAATTACCCTTATAAATGTTTATTAAAATAAACATTTATAAAACAACAAATTGTATCTTTGCGTCTTAACTCACCATCGTCGGCACCTTTCAGCAGCTGTCCTGTCTCTCGCCCTCGCCTGCAACAGTCACACACACACTCGTTGATGACTCCATTCGTGGTAAAGTTGTTAATTGTTAGACTTGGAAATACTGATTTGATTTCATTTACTTCGGCAAAAAACTTAAAAATTTGTTAATGGCATGTTGGGGAAAGTATTAATCTGAGCATTTTTTTAACTCCAGTGCCCTCACTCCTCTCTTTTGCTATTTGACGTTGGATGTTCAATAAAAGTACCAAAAAAGTGAGTTAAGCAACATCTCAAAATTAGTAATTTTCGCACCAGAGGAGTTGAAAATCATTAGAAGTAAAACTTGTAACGCCTTGTCTTGTAAACAGAATTGTATATCTTTGAGATTGTCGAGCGAATGGAAATAATGTGAATTGGGGGAGTAACATTATCTCATCTCCATCCTGAGCCTGTATTTTGCATTAGGCTTCGACATGTGGGAACACATACAAAGCGATAATGTAGATCTCCTTTTTGAATTTTATTACATGAAAACAATTCTTGTTATATTTCGAAAGAGCTGTTTACTGAACCTGGAATACTACTCTAATGTATTTGCAAGGCTAGCGCAACACTTTCTCGAAAAATGCTGGTAATTTCTTTTGAATTCTTAATAACTTCAGTTCTTAATGATCCTTATAAAACTCACACTCAATGTTAAACCACTGATTATTTATTTAAATGAGTATTATGTGGCCATTAATCAAATATATTATTATGCATATCATATACAAATGTATAAATTACGAATTACTGCTTGACTCACCGAAGTCCCAGTCGTCGAAACTGATGCAGGCTCCTTCCTTCTGTGCTCCAGTCACCTCATCGTGTGGCGCACTCATCAAATTAGTTTTCTGCTTTTCAAACAGAGAAAATATGAGTCAATCAGAAAGAAATAGTGTTGTATTTTCGTAGTATTTTAAATCTTCCGTAGAAAACTTAAAATGTTTAAAAATATTTTTGAGAAATATGACCTCTGTGTTCCCGTGAAATGTGAGATCATACGTACTTCCTTGCCGAAGCTCACATGTGGAGCTGCACTCAACATCTTTATATTATCTGTTTGCAATAATAAACTCGCATACATGTTATATTCAGTGAAATTAGAATTGAATATTATTTAAAATACTATTTTTATATTAATTTGTCTGAGCTGAATGTCGTCTAGTATGGTATCTGTTACACGTCTGGTAATATTACTATTTAATTATCCTCTTCCTTTCTTAAGTAAGGAAAATAGAACGTTCTCACATTTGTTTAATCTGGGACCCAAGGCATTATTATTAGTGATTTTACTCAAATTATTCAAATCATTACCAGCTTATTGATCGAACTACACTCACATTTATGCTAAGAGTTAAATAGTACATCATTTCAAAAAAACATATTTGGATGTCTGATTGGAAATTGCCTTACATCACCCACAAAAACTGAATCCACAACAAATAGTCTCCCATTACTTTTACACTCACAAGCTGATACTTCTTACCAACACTCAATCTCCATGATGAAGCGCACTAATTTGAGAAATAAGTTATATAATTTGAAATTGAAAAGTACATCAGTTTTATACTGGAAAATAAGAGTTAAGAAACACCAAATTTGCATTCTTTCGGTAGCACGCACTTACACATGCCTGTCATCCAGTAATGGCAGGCACTAATTATCACAATTGATTAGCTAATAATCAACACCAAAAAGCTATAATGCGGCTGGAAAATGAAATACACTTTTTGATTAATCTTAGAGCACGTCAATTCGTGCTATATCAAAATAATATTTAATCTTGTTAACAAATTGCATCAGCATTTCGGTATTAAGAATTTATTATAGAAATAGTTATGTAGAAAGTATATTTGTCATTTTGTTAATGACAATTAACTAGGTTTATAATTTAGTTGAAATTATTTTTAAAATTTATCACTTTTTTATTACCCGAAGAAAATCAGTCTGTAAACAAATTCACACTAAGATGGAGAACATCCATTAATGATTAATAAATAGCACGGAAACTTTCATTCATAGAATTTATATTATACTAGCAAATTTATAAGAATATTTTGCGATCACCAATTACAAAATTTTACAATCCTTCTTCGGTATCTCGGAAATAACTTCGCTCACGTAAGATAGTTTTAGTAAAATGAAAAGAAGAACGTACGCATACCTCTTTGCAATCGATGGCTATCAGGAAGCCGAGGAGAGCTCCAAATATTGATCAGAATTCGATGTCTTGTGGGAGCCAACGTCGCGCGCGTGCGCAGAAGGGAATTCTCTCCTTGGCGCAATCGGATGATCCGAGGTCAGCGGCTGCCAGGCGCACGCTCCCTCCCGTCCGCTACCCCTCCTCCCTTCCCCCCCACCCCCACTCCTCTTCCCACTCCCCTCTTCCCCCCAACCCTCGCCCCTCCCCCCCTTGCCCCCCCGCAGCGCTCACGAGCCCCTGGCACCGTCGTGGCTGTCCCGCGTTGAAGCCCCTGGGTGCAGGCATGGACCCCCGCAGCACAGAACCACCTCCCTACCCCAAACACGAGAAGCAAAGCGTTTGCGTGTTTAGTATTCTCTAATGCATATTACATTTAAACGGGTATTGAAACCTACATATGCTGTTTGTGCATCTTGTCCGGATGTTTGAATTGCTTAAAATGTGAAATTATTAATTCGTTTCCAAATCAACTGAAATGAACTCAGGAGTTTGCTAGTTACTGCTAAACAATTTACTAATCCGCTGCTGAATCAAACGAGAAATCAATACATTTTGAATTGGTTTTAACATTAAATGTGAAAATACCTGTTGTAACCGCCAGTTGTCAACATGACGAAAGATAAAGAACACAGAGTGCATATATAATTAGTTACTATTGTATACTCGTACAGGTTGGTATTTGCACAGGTTGTTTCCTGAAAAACAAATCATTTGCATCATCAGAAGTTATTACACGCTGAAGTTTTCTTGATCCCTGGAATCGTACCCACTCCTTTACTAACTATTAGTTAAATTTAGAACAAATGACAGTAACGAGGGTGATTCACAAAATTCTGATAGTCATAAAATATTCACTTCCCATGTAACAGAAAATATTTTGCATTAAGAAAAACAATCTACCAGACTTGATATAAATAGTCCTGTCGCCGAAATAACAAAACCCCCATTCCTCTATCTAAATCTAGCGAATTGAAAGCTCAAGAAAACGGGATCTGTTATCTACCTACAGAAGTTGAAAAAAATGCTAAAAAAACGGACAGAGCTTCCAGTAATATCTTGAGAAACATATCAAAATGAGTTGGATAGAAAACCACATTGTGATCTGCTTAATTGGAACGCTACGTTTAGCATTTACTTTATTTGCATCTACTGCCGAAAGAGTTTTTTAACGATTTCATTATATTAAAAAGAAAATTTCTAGGTAGTAATGCTAATCCAGACGCTTTTTAAAAATGTAAGACTAACAGTGAAATCAGAACGACTGATAAAAATTTTAAAATCAAGGAAATATTTCTAAGTTACAATTTTCACCGTTTTAAAAAAAAATATATTTACAAAGTTTTTTTTATTATTTGAGCATTAAGCCATTTCTATATTTAATTTATTGTATTTTTCTGTCTATTAAGTTTTATTAACCGAATTCGTAAAAAATGACCGCCATTTGTTGTTTTTGGAACGGAGCGGGCATAACAAAAGTACAAGTACCACTTTCTTAGTGATTTAAAACATCATGTAAAAACGCTTCCTTTTGATTGTATCTTATGATAGACATGATTATTTTGCAAGTAATTTCAGAAAGAAAATAGAACTATAAGAGTTTACTTATTCCTCTGAACATCTTCTAAACCACGAGCATTGAACAGGGATGAAGCTGCTATGAAAATTAGGATTAAACTAAAGAAATGTACAGGAATGGTAAACTTTGATAAGCATAAGTCTTATAAAATTAACTAATGCAAAATAATGCTTAATTAGTAATTATTCATGAAGAGTTGTACATAAATGCCATATTTTTTTATGAAAAATAGATAGGGAAGAAGGAAAAAATGAAACAGAAACTAATTCTTACCTACAAATGAATATAAGAATTAGTTTTAAAATTTAATGTTTTAAGCATTTTGTTTGAGAGCAAAATAGGGTACATGTAACTTTATTAAACTTGGGGTCAACAATGAAAACGGGTATTAATTATGTTACTTATTAAAAGTAGATAAAATGGTCCGTAATATAAAGTTTCAAAAGAATTAAATGCAATTTAAATTGTGTCTTCGATAAAGGAGGAAGTTACATTTCCATTGCCAAATGGTGACCAGAAAACCGGAACCAGTTCACCTTTTCAAATTGTGAAAATTTCATTGCAAGAGGAAGCCAGGCAATTAACACTAGGATTTGGACTGTTTAGGTTTTACAAAGCCAAGCAAGCTAAACATCCAGGCAATAGGAAGATATGAAGAGAGTTATGTAGAGCTTCCTGAGAACTGTGTAACAGTAACACATGGATACAAGTGATTCCACATTACTTGAGAAGATATATGTGCACATGTAATGTGAAAAAATAATAATTTATAATATCTCCAAGAATCTTGTTTTTTCTTAAAATGTCCTTAATAAATGATTTACTACTATAGTAATTCATGTAATAATGGCAATATTCAATCTCTGATGAGAAACCAGTACAGTCAGAAAATCCACATTATTTTGCTTACAGATCAACTCCTCATGAATAAATGTTTTATAATGAGGAACATTATTTAGTGACTTACCCACTGTGTCCTCTCTGATTATTTCACTTCAATCAGGGTCGCCAATAATCTCGTACCTGAAACATACATTACTCAATTTGAGAAACAGTTGAATCTCATAAATGAAAATGTTATTTGCTTGAGCAAGTAGTTCATCTATACAACTAATCACAATTAAACTAATAATAAAAATAATATATACATAAATTACTATTTTAGTTTTATTCATCATCATAAGAATATTTATAATGACCGAATTAGTAACACGAAATTAAATTTTCTCAAGAGCCGATAAATGATGAGGAACCATTCTCTGCTTGTAACACATGAGATGCCACGTTTACTGACAATTATTATCCGCTATTACCTCCCTCAACTGCTGAATCACCTCAACTTTATTCCCAGAACTTGAAACTCAGAAGATTCACGAAATCTGTAGAATATAATTTTCATTTTTCCTACTTGTCTTAATATATACCTAATTATTAATTTTTAATTACTCATTAACATGCATTAACTAACATGAAAAAGTTGTTAGCTCATTAAATGTATTTATTTTTTTCGCAGTCAAATTAAAAGATAATTTCACTGTGATTCAAGAAGTAAATACGTAATTGCGTAATTAAATGCGTACGCAACTAATTTTTCTAAGATTTCACTTTCAAGAAAATGTTACGCGAGCACGTTGCAATTGTTTCAAATAAGTAGGAATATTATTTCTCTTGCACTTTGTTCATAATAAACATATTCTAATTAAACCAACTTATTTCAGTTAATCGATCAACCTCCTTCACAGAAATAACGTGAAGTAAACATCAAACCAGCCGAATATCAATATAGAACAGCATGCACATGTTGATTTATCGAATTGAAGGAATATGAATGAATATGTCTTTTAGTGTTCCATATTTACGAGTTTTGCAACTATTTTGCTGGAGAAGTCAAGTTACTGAGGCAACGAATTGAACACCACCTGAAAATTCTCACCTGGAGAAAACTGCCAGTTACTTACAAGATGGCGATATTCATTAATCAATAATACGAGTATCTTCATTCACCAAATTTACATGATTACGAGCGAATTTATGAAAAAACTTTCCTTGCGCGAAGTACAAACAGTTTACAGTTATTATCTTGATTATTAAGATATTTACACTTACGTGAGAATTCCTCAGTAAAGTTGAAAAAACGACGAAGGTACTCGTGGCTGCCTTGGATCCATCGCCTGGGGAATCAAAGAGAATTTCGATTTTAAATCGTTTCCTGCACGGCCACCTGATACGCATGCGCAGAACGAGAGAGGAGGCTATTGGAGCAAACGGTTCCAGAGCAGCACGGTGCTCTAGCAGTTCGCGACCCTCCTACCCCCTCCTTTCCCTCCCCCCACCCCTGGCGACCGACCGCTCCTGCACCCGCCGAACAGTTGACAGGCGACGGTCACAAAGCAGCAAGTTGGAACAAGGCGAGAGGGAAATCAACAGGTGCCAAAGAATCTACGTAGTTCGCACACTGTGAAATAATGGATCTTATATAAATGTCTTCCTATTGTTCAAAACGACTATATAAACAGATGGGAAGTTTATCTTGACGATGGTAGAAAACAAGTTTATTTGTGATTTGTCGCAACATGTGAGAGAAGGGGGGATTTTTTATCTTGTCGACAGGACTATTAAATCAAGTCTGTAGCTCGTTTTTCGGTGCAACATTATCATATCAGTGCATATCAAATTAGCGTAACAAAAAACATAATAGAATAGCAATAACAAGGAGAAAGAAAAAGGAATGTTGTGAAAAACAGTTAAAAATCGATGTTAAACAGTTGTGAGAAGTTAAATAAAGGCCTTTTTTTAAAGAAAAAAGAGACATGAATGAGGGCTGGGGATAGGCAGTCTCCACGCCTCATGGGAACTGTGCAATGAATTTTGTTGTCCAATTGCTCTTTACCCTCGGATGCAAACGTGGGGTCAATCTGACCTGAGTATCTGTTTTTCTGGTTGGGGTAATCTACAATTTATTTATCCGAGATCTGAACCTTCGTGTCATTTTTATTTCAGTCTTATTAGTCTCAGCTGTCTTAGGAGTCTCAGCTGTAATGGATGGGAGACGATGGTTTGAATGATCGTAGAGCACTGGTGGAATGTCTGCCGTGATCTCTCACTTTCAACCGCAAAATCTCTTTTGCATCGCCGTATATTGGAAGCCCGGGCCGGCAGTAGGGCGACATCCTCGTGGAGCCCCCAGCGATCAGAAGTGCAACCTCTCGACAGCCTCCGTGCGTCTGGGCTGAGGGAGAGCTGCCTACTTGAGCGCAGGAGACAAATGCCGGCGCCCTGTGTCCTCTCTTTTCTTCTCCTGTGCTCTGGCTTTGCCACCCACCGCGGGCTCTTAGATTGCCTGTTAAACATTAAAATATTAAACATCTGAACTTTATTGGAACTCATGTAATAAGCCGTTGAATATTTAGTAACCCTTGTTTGTTTGTATCGCGTTATTCCTGTAAAAACAACTTGCTGTAATATATATGAGAGACACCTCTTTACAACTTTGAACGGCTCGAAAGAGCGTGCCCGTCGTGTCGTGTCTGCGTTCTGCTCTATTTTAGATTCGCAGCTG
>JAHLJT010002630.1:33972739-34100950 GCA_031308135.1 Acheta domesticus
TCATTTTCTCCCCGTTCGTTGCCGTGCCCCCTCCGCCATTAGTGTCCGCATTCAATCTGCGCTTTTGCACGTCGGTGGCCTCGCTTTACGCCCCTCGCTTTTTTCTCCCTCGCTCTCCTGGGGCTGTGCTGTTGCTCCTGCCGCCCTCCGCCCCCAGAGGGCGATGGGGGACGACTCCTGTCCTCGCACTCCCAAGCAGAAGAGTTTGCCTCACTGCAAACGGGATTCGCAAGCCTTTGTTGTGCGCCGGCGCCAAATTCTTCACCCGTGGCGCTCCGGTTTATGTTCTCTGTTTAATCGGATTTTAAAAAAATTCTCGTGTGAATGAAGTGGATCCTCATTCAGTTCTCACATACTCCGTCTAAGCACCTTCTGCATTCCTCCAATGCAGAGGAGAAGTCGTCTATACGTTGAAAGACACAGGAAACGTGCGTGGGCAGGGCGTGGCGGAGGCGGGGTGAGGCGCAGCGGGGCGGGGCGATTCGCGTCCGGGGAAGTTTCTTGCAGAGCGAGCTCCTGCTGAAGAACGCGCAGCGCAGCTCCATTCCCAGAAGGCGCCCGCAGCTTCACGAACGCTCCGACAACAGCGCTCCCAGCGCCATAAAAAAGGCACCTCCCGCCCCGCGCAGTTAAATTCCACTATCCCGAAATCAGCCGTTGTTCAGCACCGCATGTCAGCGGCAAGGCAGACCAAACACAACGACTCGCAAATCCGATTTGCGCTGCAAAGTCACTTGCGTCGCTCGTTTAGAGATTATTTTTCAAGTCGTTTTATGCTTTAAAACTTGTGACTATCACCATTTGTTTACAAACAATTGGTTAACAACTAGTGAGAACCCGTGCGATTAAATCGCACGGTTAGTCAAATAACCAAACTGTTTTCTGCTTAAATTCTTTTTTTGTATTCCAGCATTATAAACGACCTAACCTCACTAAGATCACTAACTTCTCATATTTCAAGATTTCTATTCAATGTAGAAAATCACGTTCAACGTGCTTACACAACCTACACTCAATTGAAACAAACAAAAATGCTTGAGATTGCATTTCCCGCCACCGTCCGAGTGTAATTTTCTTCCGATAGATCGCGCGGCAATCAGATATTACAGATCCCGAATTACTCCTTTTTTTAATATTTAGGTATTTTTAACAGCCTTTTTCAATACGAATGTCCCATGTGCAGGGTGAAAACGAAACACGATTTTTCAATCCATTGCTTCTTTATACAGATCGGTTTCGTATGTCGCCCAATTTATTGAAAAGACCAAACAGCCCTTTGAGAAATAATATATAAGATATATTCTCAGTCGTCGTTGTGTTACTTGGTATCTGAGTAGCACAGAGTAGAGAGATGTAAATCAAAAGCAGGTGCTCCCCTGCCCAAGCAACTGTGTGGCGCCTGAGCGTTGGGCTGCCCGCGCCTTCCAAGGCCCCCTCTCCTCCCAAGCGCCTTGTGCCAGCACAACAACCGCCTCCGCCTGCATCAAGCAGCTAAGCCAATTAGCTAGCGGGGTCTCCAGGGGGCCGAGAGGGGGGTGGGGGGACAGCTTGACAGGCGGCAGGAAGATGCTCGGGACTTGCTCCTGGAGAGGCCTCACAAACACTAAACAATGCACCACTGCGTTCATGCTCAACGAGCCCTCCCTCACCAGGTGCCTTCAGACAGCGAGCAAACGAACCATACGCTTACTACATTACATTCTGCGAGGCCAACAGCTTCACAAAAGGCTACTTACGAGTAATTTACCAGAATTGTGAAAATGTGAAAATTAAAATTTTAGAATTAATTGACATTAACAATTAGGTAATTATTAGCATGTATCAATGAATCATTGCCTGAATCAAAAGGAAACAATGACGTTATTTTCATTAAACGGATCGTTCCCAAAACTTTGTCCTCGCACACATGCTTCCGTGCATGCACACATGCATCTATTTTGGTCTTTTAACAGCCCTCGATGCGCTAGGACAACAAAACAAATTACATAAAATGCCTAAAGCGTTAGACCAATGTGCACATAAGATTTGCTATTTATTACATTTAGTTTTAGACGAATACCTTTTATTTATAGGTTAACAAAACTATATTTATAACCAGGTGGATGGATGGATGAAACTTCATTACATTCAGGTAATTATTTAGTAATGTCCACCCGAAGAAATGTCTTGTTTCTTTAGCCTCCTTCTCCATCGAACTTCGAAACATAAACTACTCGTGTTGATCAAATTCGTATTGTGCCAAGTATTTTCCAAAATAATGTTCATGTAGTCTAAAGAAATAAATCGTCAGAATTCTTGTTTATATTTTCTCGCTTGCTCTTCTCGAATCGGAAATTCCTCTTGTCACCTTAAAAAGCAGATGTTTAATTTTCTTCTGTATTTTTTACAAGCTCTAGATGTCTCATACTATGGTGGCATTGTAAGGGGAGCAAATAACTTACATAATTAATTATTTCTTTTATGAATACAGAGCTCACAGAGCCACGTCAGCAGCTCTTATTTTCCATCTGTGCAATGTTTTTATCTGCATATTCTTTTCTTTCTCTGTGCCTTCTCATTCTCCTCCCCCTTCTCATCCTATATTTTGTCCTTGGTATTCCAGCTGATAGTAATACATCAAAATTGAAGGAGCTGCCCCAACACGAGCTTGCAACGCATACACGTCAAGCGAGTTGCCTAAAATGAAGCGCTTGGCAGATGTGACTGAGGGGCATTCGAGGAAGTGCCCCACCAGTGGTATAGGCGATCCCCTGGCGCTCTCCGTCTGAATAGTTCCCAGCCTGCGGGCGTCCGTGTGCGACAGTAAGTGATTCCTAAACACCGTCCCCAGGGTCGTAAGAAACTTATGTTCCTAATATGAAGCTATTTATTGTTCTTGTCAGTTCGTCTTTATTGCGCTTTTACAACTCGACGTTCAGGCAGTTCCTGTGTGGAAAGGTGAAAGAGAATAGGCAGCGACGACGGTGGCAGGTAGTCAAGCAATAGGGCTGCCTGTGCAATTGCAACAAGGCATAGAAAGCAGTGACGTGCGAAATGATCGCGCATTTATGGCTGTTCCTCAACTTAAAGTGCGTTGGTGCCTCTGATACAGTTCTTCCCTTATTCTCGAGGCTATTTTCCCCGACCTACCTTGACGCTCCTTCAGGGCAGCCGTTTGCATTCGCGCAGACGTTGAACGCGGCAGACGAAAACTCTTAGGGAGTGGTGCTGCCAGTTACTCGCGATGAGGTTCGAGAAGCAGCCAGTAGCACCGAGAAGCGCTGATGGTGTGAGAGAGAAGCTACTGTCCTCTTAGAGCGATCCCCTGGCGCTCTCCGTCTGAACATTTCCCAGCCTGCGGGCATCCGTGTGCGACAGTAAGTGCTTCCTAAACACCGTCCCCAGGGGACAATAGCCAATCTCCTCCCCCACCCCATCTCACTCAGGTGCCATAAATCCTAGTTAGGTTCCCTGCCGCAGGGGCAGCACTAGCGGCGGATAAAGGACAAGGCGGAGACATAAATGAGGACAGAAGATGGAAGAAAGGAGGGGAAAGGCGAATGCCGACGAATCCTGGACAGAGGAGAGATGTAAAGAAACTGGGATAAAAGATGAGACGTGCGAAGTAAATGGGATGCAAGAATCACGTAATACGTCCTAAGAAACAATATGAACGTACATTTTATTGGAAGGGCATTTTAATACTTTTACTATTTGCTTTGGAAAATACAAATACATATTGCGTTTATTTACTGTTATGTACGTTTGGTTTCGACTCTTCACTTATTTACTAGATCTGGTCCTTACAGTCTGCACATAGGAAGAAGGCTAGGGCAGAAGTAATCTGTTTTCCGAGAGCAGAGCCTCGAGACACGACGCGCAGACTTTGTGGAGAGCACTTGAGTGATAGTGGGAGAGGGGAGAGGAATAGAATGGGGGGTGGTTGAGGGGGGATGGTCCTAAGCAAACAACCGAGCAGCGCAGGCGATGGGCGCAAAACTTTCGCGGCTCCTAATCAGCACCGCCCCCGAAAAACGGGACTCCACCCCTCGCCCTTAACCTTTCGCCCTACAGCCTCCGCCCTAAAGCCCTTAACTACCAGGCCTGCGACCGCTCTCTCCTCCACCTATATCTGTAAGACGATTTTATCCCAATTGATATTCCCAATCGCTCTAAACGAACTTGAGGCACTGCAAATTGTATTGGATATTTTGATTTTGCGGGGACCTTTACATGAAGACTTTAAATTTTCAAACTCTTCTCATAAATTACTCCCAATGTGTAAATTAAAGTTTGCTCTCGGATAGCACAAAGAACTCTTTAAAATGGCGCCGGTTTAATTTTCGTTGAAACACACGAAGTTTCGAACATCGCAAAGTGAGAGCGCGTGAGCTGTTGCAGCGCAAGTCGTTTGTTCTTGCGACCCGCGCCCAGCAGACGCATGGAGCGACAACGACAAGTTGCATCTCATAGACAGGGACAACACAGGAGTTCCAATGTGGGACTGGAGCAAATCTAACAAATGCGTGCTACGATCGGGTAAAATTTCTCAATTCTTCTTGAGCTGTAAATTTACTTTAAACGAATGGAGATTCGCAACATTCATTGTTTTATTATCATCAGTATAGTTGAATAAAAGCACAAAATAGCAAAAATAAAGCCTTCTAAGATGGCAATTTCTGTGTAAAAGAACCTCGATACTTCATTAGAAGGAATCGTAAAAAGCTCTCTGACTTTTCCAGTTTTCTCAGAAAGTGGTGCCCGCGTAGCTCCTGGATCCGCGCATCAGAAGCGCCTCTGGTGGCAGGCGCAGCACCTTCCGCGAGAACAAACGAGGAGCGCACCGCCCCTCGACGCCTCGTGGGTGGATTCGGCGGTGGATGTGTCACGTGACCCTCCCCGCAGAGGAGAGACTGCAGCAACAGGCTCATTACGTCCTTGTGCTCCTCTAAGACATTGCGCAATCGGTACGGTGTGGACGCGGATCTGGCAGTGTGGAGTCAAGTGCGAACACGAGTTGCGAGTGTTGTAATAGAAAATGATAGCAATATGCCTGTATAATAAATACACATTGCAAGTTTTGGAAATTTGAATAGAGGCATGAAAGAAGAAAGAAGAGAATAATTGCAGCTTAGGAAGGTGCTACACAACAATAAGAACTCACGTAATTAACGCTGCGTTCACAAAGAATGATACATGAGCTCAGAAATCGTCTTAAAAAGCAGAGAATTGATTTTATGTTTGTTATATATGCACTTCAAAAACGCTCTCTTTTATTCATTTTGAAAAAACATTATCTCAACAAATTATTTATGTAATTTCCATTTATAAACGAGTAAACTATTTGGGACAAAATTTACCACACATGGAATGAGTAAGAAAAACTAAGTCTATATCTAAATATAACTCATATAAAATAAACTAAACTGTAAAATCAGTTTTCTATAGTAAAAACAATTTACCTTATTGGAACTTCTGCACGTGTTTTCTGTACACAATATTTGCAACTTTCTATGCCATTTCCACCCTAGCCGACAAAGCAGAAGCGTAATTTTTGGACAAATAGCGCGAGACTTGCTCTCCGGAGAGAAGGGAGAAGCTGAGCGCCCAAAAAGAAGGCGGCCGGCGCAGGGCCCTGGGAGCTGCTCATTGGGCGGGGAGACCCCAGAGCCATCTGGCGGCCCGGCCAACGCGCTAATCCGCCTCCGCCGCTCCTTTATTCATCCCCCCACCCCCACCCCGACATAGCTCAGAAGCTCAAGGGAAAAGAGGCTGACAAAGGAAGGAAGAGGAGCGTCTGGAAGAAAACTAACAGGGCAATTGTTCACTCTACATCGCGATTCAAAGATTCGAAGGCGATGTTTTGGAAGTCAGCTCTGTCACGTGACAGAAAGTAACGCTTGATGTCTTGTTTCTGCGTAATCGTTACCGTGTTTTCGCCTCGTAGAGTGATATGACATTCGATGCACGAAGCAAGAGGCTTTTAAGAGGCCCTAAGCATTATGGCTCGACACTTTTATAATTTCGTCACTAGGAGGCAGCGCATGATGCGCAGTTCGCGCTCACTATTCTAACGGAAATCAGACAACCCTCATCATTAAATACTTGTAAGTGGATAGAGCATTCTAAATACGAGCCAATTAATGTCCCGGTGAAAAATGTCACTTCCAATATAAATATGGTTCTCTATCTTTCTTACCTTGAAGTTACACTAACAAAGGAATAAAAATAACGAGAATTTCAATACAGCGACTCGTATTTCATTTCATAATTAATCTTTTGTACTTGCAGCTAATCAAGTTATTATCTCACATGCACCCACGTTAAGGAGATGATTACACTCATGATCTACGGTATAAAACGTGAATATTTTCCACTTACTAAATACTTCATCCTTTCGTACAGAGTTAGACATTAGGGCCCTCATTCAATAAATAACTAGTGGTGCTACAACAGCACTTACTTTCCCGTATTAGAGGAAACAGCTAAGTAGTACTGTAATATTGCACTTTATGCACTACTAACATCTTCGCTTGGAACTCACTATTTCCATTGCAGTGTTGTCAGAACTATGTGAATTCTACAACTTCACAAAAATACAATGCAAAAGTTTTGTAACCCTGTATTGGAAAAAGAAGCCTGATACCCTGGAAATATAGAAATGACTTCCATTGCACCATGATTAGGGAAGAGTATTTTAAAACCATGCAACAAATTCTCTACTCACTACAAATGGTACAGCATTTGGTGGAAAACTAAATATTTGCCGGCAAATATCAACATAAATTAGACAATTATAACTCCTTTTCATACAGCTCCATTAGGTCACAACAATGACACTAATTCACAGATATTCGCGAGCGCAAAGTGAATTCCATTGTTGCAGACCCTGCATTGTCGCTATTCTGAGAGCTATTAATTCTTTTTACTTATTTCAAATATTTCAAAATAAACAATTTCTAAAATATTAATGTGTAAGTCTATAACAAAGTTCGAATGTAAGAAACGAAGAAAGAAATAATATACAAAATTGCACATTCTAATTTACGACGCATCCAGCTGTCCGAAGCGCAGTAAATTTACAGCGGCCTATTACGTTTGTCACAAAATTAAAGAAAAACTACTCGTATTTTGAAAAAATTAAGCATGACCGTATTTATTTATTTATTTCTCAAAAAACAGAAACAGAATGGCACAGACTTTCCCGTATTAGTTTTCTATTTTCCTGGGTCTTCGCTCGCTATTCGGAATTGCCACATACTCTTTCTTGCCAGCTACCATCTATCATCGCCAAAAGTACATTTTTTTGTCATTTTCTTAATTTTTCGGTTTCCTATTGGTAGAACAGAAACATTAATTTTAGAATATTAAAGAACACAAAAACCTAGCCGTAAATGGCAATTTTCTTTTAAAAATTATGTGCCGTTTAAGAGAAAATGGCGTTTTAGCTCTACTAAAAATGCGAAATTTGAAGCTCATTTTCACAGAAAATGTTTGAGTTTTCAAAATACTTTATTTGAAGTTATTTGAAGCACTTACACTCACAAATATAATCATCTTTACAAATTGCGGATAATGTGCATATTAAAGATGTGAGAGATCTTTCAAAAAATTTACATTTATATAATTTTTGAAAAAAACAAAAAAAACTCAAAATAAACTTCACGCTATACTAATGATTGTAATTAGCACTATCCGTTACAAAAGTTTCAAGAACAAAATTGCAGCCATATACGAGAAAACGACGTTTGAGCGTTTCTGAAAATGCCGAAATTTGAGCTACTTTTCACAGAAAACGGTAGTGTTTTCGAGAAACTTTACTTGACATTATTTAAAGCATATATACTCGTAAATATAATAATGTAAAAAAATCGCCGATAATGTAAATATTAACGACGTGAGAGACATGTAAAAAATTTACATTTTGGTAATTTTTGAAAAAACCAACCGATAGACCAAAATGGCTTTTATGTCATTGATAGAGTACATTTACCACTATCCCTACCAAAAGTTTAAAGAAAAAATTTGGAGCCGTTTTTGAGAAAAGTTTGTTTTTGTAATTTTTTAAAATTGCACATATTGCACGAAAACTACCAAACTTGTGAAAAACATTTACATGACTTTTATTAAAGAACTCAATATGCAGAACAAATTTTTTTTGAAGAAAAAATCTCTATCTTCAATTTTGTAGTTGGAGAAAGACGCCGAAAAAAATTCAAACTTTCACAATTTTCGAAAATTCAGAGCTGTACCTGAAAATCGGACCTATGCCATGTTAAAAAGTGTATTTTACTCTATTCATACAAGAAATGTAAAGAAAAAATTTGGAGCCGTTTTTGAGAAAATGTTGAAAATCCCCGAGGGGCTTAATATAAAGTACCCCCAAACTTTAAAGAATCTTTTTCAAAATCACAAATCTTCGACTAGAATCAGATCGACTGGGGAATATCAATTTTGAAGAAAATCGACCGAACGGTTTAGGCGCCAGCGTTGACCACAGACGGACAGACGGACGAAATGCCGTCAATCGATTTTTAAGTATAAAGAAGCAACAAATCATGGATTTTGACCACACCACGAGAGAGAGGATTTTTTTTTCTTAATTTAGCAACTGGTTTTATCCACTTATTCGTTTTCACGGCCCGGCAATTAATTTTTTTCCGCCGAAAATTGGCCATTTTTTCGCGCAGCATTACATAACTTTCCCTATACTACGTATATCACTCCGTGTATACGTACGTATACGGGAAAGTAAAAAGGGTACTTTGAAAACCCACATCCCGCCTTTCTAATTAATATAAAAAGAAGGATTATTTTTAGTTCCATTTTTTCCGATTGCACAGAGTGAAAGATTTTTATACATCGCGCGTAAATAAAGTTTTCTTTTGTTAAGACATCTGCAAAACGTGATAAGCGTGAAACAATATTTTTGCACAGTAAAATGATGTGACTGTGTAAACATAACATTTTCGAACAAAGTTCGCGAAAGAAGATACTGATAGAGTTTGGGTAATCCCGAACAGTACAGTGGAAAAATTGATGCGAAATAGAAATGTTTTTGTGAATAATTAGAAGATATTTGGGGTAATTCTTATTGCACTGACACGAGATTTGCTGCGTTTCCGATGTTATATTTTACTTTTACTAAACACATTCCTTTCCAAACATTCTCAATTTTACAGCACACGAGACACTTCCGTTACCTAACATTCTCACTTTTACTACACGCGAGGAACTACCGTTACCTATTATTCTCACTACACACGTGACACTTCCATTTCCTAATATTTTCACTTTTACTAAAAACGAGACACTTTCGTTGCCTAACTTTCTCACTTTCACTACTCACGAGGCACTTCCGCTACCTAGTTTGCTCGCTTCTACTAACACGAGACATACGAGTTTAGTAACAGTCCCAATTTTACTACACACGCAAGACCTCGGTTTCATATGATTCGCACTTTCACTACACACGCAACACTTCGGTTTTGTATCATCTGCACTTCCACTACACACGCTACCCTTTCTATTCCTAACATTCGCTATTTTTCTACACAAGCGTCACTTCGGTTATCTAACTTTCTTTCACCACACACGCAACACTTCCGTTTCCAAACATTCGCGCTTTTACTACACACGCGACATTTCTGTTTCCTAACATCTGCAGTTTTACTACACTCGCAACACTTCCGTTATCTATCATCCGCACTTTCACTACACACGCGACACTTCGGATTCCTAACATTTGCACTTTTACTACACACGCGACACTTTGGATTCCTAACATTCGTACTTTTACTAAACACGCGACACCTCGGATACCTAACATTCGGACTTTAACGCAACAAGAGACACTTCGGTTTTCTAACATTCGCAGATTTACTAAACACGCGACACTTCGCATTTCTAACATTCGCACTTTTACGACATACGCGACACCTCGGATTCTTAACATTCGCAGATTTACTACACAACACTTCTGATTCGTAACATTAGCACTTTAACTACACAAGCGACACATCGGATTCCTAACTTTTGCACTTTTACTACACACACGACACTTCGGAATCCTAGCATTTGCCTTTTTACTACACACGCGACATTTCGGATTCCTATAATTTGCACTTTTACTACACACGCGACACTTCGGATTCCTAACATTTGCACTTTTTTGTACACGAGACTCTTCTTTTTCCGGCCTTTCCATCTTTCACTAAATCTGTAGTTTGTTACACAAATTGCTCCGCTTTTAATCAAATAATTTAATACTTTATGTCCTCTTAAAAATATCAGAAACATAATATTACTTGTTGGTGCTAAGTTGATAACTACCAAAATGAAAAGGGATACTTGTGACTTATCGCTTAGAGACATTTTTTCAAAACTGCAAATATCAAAATACTTGAATCTATCTACTGTCATAATAACGAATTATCATATTATCACTGTCGTAGATTTTAGATATCATAGCATTTAATTTATTATCTCTGACTGTACCTTAGTTGATTTAATTGTTATAATTGTTGACACTCTTATAATTTTTATAGACTTCAGAAGGTTTAATGCATCTTAACACAGGATTTTAGATCCCCATTGATAGTTCAAATACCACACCAAAAAATATTCCTTCACAAATACATCTCTCTTAAGACCAGAAAAATTCGAGTTATAACCAGAAAATAAAAGATGAAAAACAATATTACCATGAGTCAAACCTTGCAGGTAAAACCATTTAGAATAAATATTCACTATGTTATTTATACTGACTTCTCTGAAAAGCATGAAATACATGAAGAAAATAAATTTTCAAGAACTTCTGTACGATCATTCTTTCCATGTATTTAGGTTTTCTCTGTTGCTGACCATATGAGTGTAACCTGTCCTTTGCATGCGTATTCTTTTATGGCAGCGATTTGGCAAACCAAATTGCAAAGCACCAAACGCCGTCTCTTGTCTTTTTTGAAAGCACAGCTCAAGCCAAAAAGCTTTCGTTTGATATACAGATTACAATAAATTCCAGATATTCATTTTAGCCAAAGGACGGATCAATTTCCCTTTTCCCATTTCCTCCTTTCTCAGAAATCCCTAATCCTCATATTAATGAAAGAGTTTTAAAATGCAAGGGAGTGGGTTTATTAACGAGAGAATATTGCTAGTGCACTACAACAAACAATCACTTTGGTTTTGCGTACTTCCTCATTTTTACTACACATGCGAGAAATCGTTTTTTTTAACGTTCTTGTTTTTACAACACACGCGACACATCGGTTTCCAAAAATTCTGATTTTTACAACACACACAACACTACAGTTTTTTAACATTCTCATTTCTACTACAGATGAGACACACTTTGATTCCTAACATTCTCATTTTTACTACATACCCCACACTTTGCTTTACTTACATTCTCATTCTTACTACAAACGCTACAGATAGATTTTTTATCATTTTGGTTTTACTACGCGCGCAACACTTCGGTTTCCTAACAATCTCATTTGTACTGCACCCGTGACTCTTCGGTTTCCTAATATTCCATTTCTACTACTCACGACACACTCCAGTTTCATTACATTCTCATTTTACCAACCACGAGACACTTCCGTTTCCTAACATTCTCAGTTTTAGTACACACACGACACTTCGGTCCCATTCATTCCCATTCTCACCACACACAAGAAACTTCCGATACATAACACTCTCGTTTTTACTGCACACGAATAACTTCAGTGTCCTCACGTTCTCATTCATACAACATGCGAAACTTCAACTTACTAACATGCGCACGTTTACTACACACGCAGAACATCGGTTTCCAAACATTATGACTTTCACTACTCAGGCAACATTTCGGTTTCCTAATATCCGCACTTGCACTAAACACAAGACGCATCGGTTTCCTAACATTGTCACTTCCACAACACACGGCACGCTTAGGTTTCCTAACATTCGCACATTCACTACACACGCGAAACTTAGGTTTGCTAGTATTCGCACTTTCACTACACACTAAACACATCGGTTTCCTAACATTCGCAATTTAACTAAATACGAGACACATCGGTTTCCTAACTTTCTCATTTCCACAACACACGCGACGCTTCGGTTTCCTCACATTCGCACTTCACTACACACGCGACACATCGGTTTCCTACTATTCACACTTTTAATACACACTAAACACATTGGTTTCCTAACATTCGCACTTTCACTACACACGCAAAACTTCGGTTTCCTAATATTCGCACTTTTATTACTCACCAAACAATCGGTTTCCTAACATTTGCACTTTCACTACACACGTGAAACTTCGGTTTCCTAATATTCGCACTTTTATTACCCCCCAAACACATAGGTTTCGTAACATTCGCACTTTCACTACACACGCGACGCTTCGGTTTCCTAACATTTGCACTTTCACTACACACGCGACACTTCGGTTTTTTAGTATTCACACTTTTATTACACTCTAAACACATAGGTTTCGTAACATTCGCACTTTCACTACACACGCGAAACTTCGGTTTCCTCATATTTGCACTTTTATTACACTCTAAACACATAGGTTTCTTAACATTCGCACTTTCACTACACACGCGAAACTTCGGTTTCCTAATATTCGCAATTTTATTACACTCTAAGCACATAGGTTTCGTAACATTCGCACTTTCACTACACACGTGACGCTTCGGTTTCCTTATATTCGCACTTTTATTTCACTCTAAACACATTGGTTTCCTAACATTCGCACTTTCACTACACACGTGACACTTCGGTTTTTTAGTATTCACACTTTTATTACACTCTAAACACATAGGTTTCGTAACATTCGCACTTTCACTACACACGCGAAACTTCGGTTTCCTCATATTTGCACTTTTATTACACTCTAAACACATAGGTTTCTTAACATTCGCACTTTCACTACACACGCGAAACTTCGGTTTCCTAATATTCGCAATTTTATTTCACTCTAAACACATAGGTTTCCTAACATTCGCACTTTCACTACACACGTGACACTTCGGTTTTTTAGTATTCACACTTTTATTACACTCTAAACACATTGGTTTCCTAACATTCGCACTTTCACTACACACGTGACACTTCGGTTTCCTAGTATTCGCACTTTTATTACACTCTAAACACATTGGTTTCCTAACATTCGCACTTTCACTACACACGTGACACTTCGGTTTTTTAGTATTCACACTTTTATTACACTCTAAACACATAGGTTTCCTAACATTTGCACTTTCACTACACACGCGACACTTCGGTTTCCTAGTATTCGCACTTTTATTTCACTCTAAACACATAGGTTTCTTAACATTCGCACTTTCACTACACACGCGAAACTTCGGTTTCCTTATATTCGCACTTTTATTTCACTCTAAACACATTGGTTTCCTAACATTCGCACTTTCACTACACACGTGACACTTCGGTTTTTTAGTATTCACACTTTTATTACACTCTAAACACATAGGTTTCCTAACATTTGCACTTTCACTACACACGCGACACTTCGGTTTCCTAGTATTCGCACTTTTATTTCACTCTAAACACATTGGTTTCCTAACATTCGCACTTTCACTACACACGTGACACTTCGGTTTTTTAGTATTCACACTTTTATTACACTCTAAACACATAGGTTTCGTAACATTCGCACTTTCACTACACACGCGAAACTTCGGTTTCCTCATATTTGCACTTTTATTACACTCTAAACACATAGGTTTCTTAACATTCGCACTTTCACTACACACGCGAAACTTCGGTTTCCTAATATTCGCAATTTTATTTCACTCTAAACACATAGGTTTCTTAACATTCGCACTTTCACTACACACGTGACGCTTCGGTTTCCTTATATTCGCACTTTTATTACACACCATACAATCGGTTTCCTAACATTCGCACTTTCACTACCCACGTGACGCTTCGGTTTCCTAATATTCGCACTTTTATTACACACTAAACACATCGGTTTCTTAACATTCGCACTTTCACTACACACGCGAAACTTTGGTTTCCTAGTATTCGCACTTTTATTACACTCTAAGCACATAGGTTTCGTAACATTCGCACTTTCACTACACACGTGACGCTTCGGTTTCCTTATATTCGCACTTTTATTTCACTCTAAACACATTGGTTTCCTAACATTCGCACTTTCACTACACACGTGACACTTCGGTTTTTTAGTATTCACACTTTTATTACACTCTAAACACATAGGTTTCGTAACATTCGCACTTTCACTACACACGCGAAACTTCGGTTTTTTAGTATTCACACTTTTATTACACTCTAAACACATAGGTTTCCTAACATTTGCACTTTCACTACACACGCGACACTTCGGTTTCCTAATATTCGCAATTTTATTTCACTCTAAACACATAGGTTTCTTAACATTCGCACTTTCACTACACACGTGACGCTTCGGTTTCCTTATATTCGCACTTTTATTACACACCATACAATCGGTTTCCTAACATTCGCAATTTCACTACCCACGTGACGCTTCGGTTTCCTAATATTCGCACTTTTATTACACACTAAACACATCGGTTTCTTAACATTCGCACTTTCACTACACACGCGAAACTTCGGTTTCCTAATATTCGCAATTTTATTACACTCTAAGCACATAGGTTTCGTAACATTCGCACTTTCACTACACACGTGACGCTTCGGTTTCCTTATATTCGCACTTTTATTTCACTCTAAACACATTGGTTTCCTAACATTCGCACTTTCACTACACACGTGACACTTCGGTTTTTTAGTATTCACACTTTTATTACACTCTAAACACATAGGTTTCGTAACATTCGCACTTTCACTACACACGCGAAACTTCGGTTTCCTCATATTTGCACTTTTATTACACTCTAAACACATAGGTTTCCTAACATTTGCACTTTCACTACACACGCGACACTTCGGTTTCCTAATATTCGCAATTTTATTTCACTCTAAACACATAGGTTTCTTAACATTCGCACTTTCACTACACACGCGAAACTTCGGTTTCCTTATATTCGCACTTTTATTTCACTCTAAACACATTGGTTTCCTAACATTCGCACTTTCACTACACACGTGACACTTCGGTTTTTAGTATTCACACTTTTATTACACTCTAAACACATAGGTTTCCTAACATTTGCACTTTCACTACACACGCGACACTTCGGTTTCCTAGTATTCGCACTTTTATTTCACTCTAAACACATTGGTTTCCTAACATTCGCACTTTCACTACACACGTGACACTTCGGTTTTTTAGTATTCACACTTTTATTACACTCTAAACACATAGGTTTCGTAACATTCGCACTTTCACTACACACGCGAAACTTCGGTTTCCTCATATTTGCACTTTTATTACACTCTAAACACATAGGTTTCTTAACATTCGCACTTTCACTACACTCGCGAAACTTCGGTTTCCTAATATTCGCAATTTTATTACACTCTAAGCACATAGGTTTCGTAACATTCGCACTTTCACTACACACGTGACGCTTCGGTTTCCTTATATTCGCACTTTTATTACACACCATACAATCGGTTTCCTAACATTCGCACTTTCACTACCCACGTGACGCTTCGGTTTCCTAATATTCGCACTTTTATTACACACTAAACACATCGGTTTCTTAACATTCGCACTTTCACTACACACGCGAAACTTTGGTTTCCTAGTATTCGCACTTTTATTACACTCTAAACACATAGGTTTCGTAACATTCGCACTTTCACTACACACGTGACACTTCGGTTTTCTAGAATTCACTCTTTTATTTCACACTAAACACATCAGTTTCCTAACACTCGCACTTTCACTACACACGCGACACTTCGGTTTCCTAGTATTCGCACTTTTATTTCACTCTAACCACATTGGTTTCCTAACATTCGCACTTTTATTACGCACTAAACACATTGGTTTCCTAATATTTTAACTTTTTTATACATGAGACTCTCTCCTGTTTCCGGCCTTTCTCTCTTTCACCAAAACCGTAGTTTCTTACCCAACTTGTTTCGCTTTTAAAACATTAAATAGTTGTTTTCCTCTTGTGAATATTAAAAACAAAATATTACTATTTGAACATAAATAAATTACTACCACAATCACATGAAATATATATACTATATTTCGCCTGCAAATCGTTTTTTAAAATTCCAAATTTAAAATTACTTGCATCTATGTGTGAAATAAATGAATTAGCATAGATATCATTATAACATTACTGTTGTAGATTTTTGGTATCATGTTATTTAAGTATACAGGGTGGAACAGCCAAGTGTAAACACCCCTTGTATCTCGTCAACCGCGCAAGATACGAAGATGCCGATTGGACAGTCGATTGGTTGAACAGGGGCTACTTGATTACAGCACACTTCGTCATTGCGCTATTTTTACTATGAAGATATCAGGTCAATGAAGAAGTAAGATAAAAGTGCGGAGTGTCGTCCTCGGCGAGGAGTTCATCCACAACCGAAAAAGTCTCTTCCTCCGAGAGAGAACGAGCGTCGCAGCGATTGCAATGAATGCCCGCATTGAAAGGATGACGGAAACAGAGTGACCGGTTATGGAGGTAAAGCAGGTTGCATCTTCTTCACTTATCTGGCTAACAGGTAATTAAATTTTTATGTTAACTGGTCGTAAGGGGTTTGTTCATGTTTTTAGTTTTTTGGTTGGTATTACTTGAAGCTGTAAAACATACGTAATGTTTTCTGTATGCCCAGACAAATTTCCAGATGTATTTAGGATTCATGAGCGAGTTGGTTATGTCAGATTGTCACGTTGAAAAGGTAGTTTTTGAAATATTATTCGTAACAATAAATATTTGTGATTTTTGTTGAAAGAAGAGAAGAACTGCTAGAGACCTCTGTTATTGGTTCTATTACATATTAGAGTGTTCTTCGGCTGGGACGGGGCGCCTTGGATGGAGAGACCTGGAGGGGGAAACCGCCGCCGTCGGCGCCGAACGATTCGTTCCAGCGGGAGAGAACATCCCCACATCCCGGGACAGAGATGCACTACACTTACGGGACCGACGACCTTGGTAGTTGACGAAACAATCGATCGTTGAGTAGAGAGGAACGGCTACATGTACTCTCTGTTCTGTTACATAAATAACAGAATGACCATCGCGGTTACGAATATTTTGTGCACCAGTTACTAATTTATGTTGCCCCTGTGTGGATCGCTCTCAATGGCCTCGGGGTGATCGGGAGAGCCCTGTGGAGGGGGCGGGTCATGCGGTGAGGGAGGGGGCGGTGATCGAAGACGCACTGGCGCGGCGCCGCACGCGCTCCCTGTGGCGATCGCCGCAAACAATAACAATGGGCGCCCTCCGCGCGACACACGACCGCAACAACAACAACAACGAACACGACGAGGACCGGAGGAGGGCTAGAACGACGGGTTTTGGCGTCGTGTGGCCCTTCACTACCAGCGGATTCATATCATCGACCTCGTGGGCTGGGCGGATAGGCCTATGTCGGCTCCAGATAGCGTTGTGTTTGATATTGCTACACTCACTTCCGAGTGGTTTCACAGTGACGAATTTAAAGTGGAAACGGACATTTGACAACTTTAGCACGTAGTATTACCCCTAGTTCCCTACCACAGTTTTCCGACAAAATAAATATGTTGTAGTTTCTACAATTTATTATGTATTTGCTTTGATCAAGTGTAACCAGCCATTGCTCTCATTTCATTTGCTTCTATTATATTGTTGAAGAAAACCAGAATTATAATGTATTAACATTGGAGTTGTGACTATTTTAAAACATAAATGTAAGTATAATTTTACCTGAAAGCGACTATATGCGTGAAAGATAAATAAAAATGCATTAATTGTAACTTCCTGCACACTATATGATCATTGACACCATCCAGTCGTGAGTCTGACTTAACAGAAATTCTAAAGGATAGGAACCAAAATTAAAGTTTCCACTGAGTCAATAGGAAGCTCACAACAGCTAATTCGTCACAGACAGAAACTTTTATTTAATTTCTGTTACTTCCGAGCTAAAAGTCAGTGCTTCAATGCTACGTATTTATCAACGCACAGATTCTCAACCATCATGGAGTAAGAATTCCCTAGGAGATTCTATGACGTTGCTTCTTTTAACCCCTCAGTGCGCCAATTGCAGTTGCGCGACGTGGCTCGAGAGCGCGCGGCGAGCGGCGACGCCTCGTTCAGCTGTTTTCTGCGCTCACTTCTCCTCAGCGGCGCCCCCTCCCCTCCCCCTCTCGGGGAAGTTGCAGTTCGCGCGACGCCGCGGGGAGCGCGCGTGTCGCTCTGTTTGTGCACAAGAGGGCAATTCCCCATCCTGCGCGGGGCATCTGATTGGCCTCTTTACACCGAATGGAGCGTCGTTGGTCCCGCTCGAACTATCGATCACCCGCGCGCTTTCGACCTCTCGAAATGCGACCACTTAGAAAGGAGGCGCTGCTCTCTCGAATAGGGAGATATCGATACGAACAGCCAAGCTAACGTTGCATGCAGTTTCATCTCTTGCTCACCAGGCGAGATACCAAAGCAGTAGATTCACATTCCTGTTCTGAGGTAATCTGCATTCATTTATTTAAAACAAAAACATTGAAGAACAAGAACACGTGGTATTATTACTGTTATATATCACTACAATTATGCGAACAAGACAAAAATCTTTGAAGGAGAGGCATTGCTGCTAATGGTTTAAAACCGTCAAATTGTATTTTCATGATAGGACACGACTTTAATGAAAACTGGAAAATGGCATTATACTGTAATTTAAAATAATTGTGCACGTAAACAGTTTAAGTTAGCAAAACTTATGAATGGTGAGTCTACACTCACCGTTGAAGATATACATTTTTCTAAGTTAAGTGTCAATACACAAAGGCTAGTAATAAAATGCGAGAATATGAGAATCTTTGTGCAAAAACATTTACAGTTATTGTTATAAAAATAAGCCACAGTTCTAACACAATACTGCTCTCAATGAATTCCCATTACTTACTGGTGTTCGTCAAAACTGATCAGAATATCATGAAGGCCACATTTTGTAACTTCGTTGATTCCTCATTTTCGAGGACATCGACGGTGTGTACACGTATGGTATCTGTTTCGAGAATACTCGAAAGTGAATTTGTTAACTTTAAGAAACTCAAAAATACTTTGAACAGCAATTCTGTTTTTGGTATTAATGCGTATGTGCTGAAACTTAATATTGGTTTTAAATGCAATGTCTCTAAAGTGAGACTCCTTAAGTGTAAAGGAGAGTGCGTTCACAATGGGAAAACCTAATAATTCCCACTAACCCTGAAGGGGACGTCATGAATTAGTGTTAGTCGACGGGAGTTAGATTTAATTCATCAATGGATTCATAACGTCGACTTGAATTACGAACATTTTAAAAAAAAATTGTTGTTGTTATTTCAAGCAGATTGTATGGTTCAGTTTTGACAACTTTGTCACATGCATTGGTGCCTTAAAACTAGGTAGTAACCACTTACTTACAGCTAAAACAAGGAATGAGGGGAACCTTTTGAGGCAGCTGTGTTCCATTTCGGAAAATAATTTAAAGAAATCATGAAATGGATATTCGTTTTTAATTCTTGTATTGTGGATTGGGTCTCGGCACCGCGTGAATTCGGATAGAGATGGTATTCGTAAAAGATTTATATAAAAGTTAGAGAAGTAAGTGATGTTTTGAGCTGAACATAATTTTAATTTTTTTCACAAATAATCGAAAAACTAACACCATTCTGAACTATTATTTACCTCAAACGTAATGCTGTTTTCTAACTTCTGCGACTACAGATGAATGGGAACAAATATTCTACGTAGAGTATAGTGATTTTAATTCATTCATTCATATTGCGTATTATTTGATATTTTATTGCTTAATCCTGAAAAGCAGTTGTTCTTAAATTTTTCGAAAAATAAGAAATGCTATTAATGCGTATTTATTATAGTTTTTAAATTAATTTGAATTGATTACATTTCCGTTTGTGATATCACAATTCATTTTAAATAATGGAATTTAAAGTATTATTTATATTTAATGGAAATAATAAAAATAAAAAACTTTGTTTCTACTTTGTTTAAGAGTGAACAAAAACGGTATGTTTAGTAACTCAATTTGTTCTGATATTAATTGCTTTTTTAGTTATTTTGATATCGAATCGAAACTTAGGCTATCTTAAATTTCAATTCATAACAACTCAATGTTCGGAAATATCCTGAAAGGAAATCTAATTAAATGTTCACGAGCGCTTAAATCTATCACCAATTCCTTTCGAATAGCTGAGGACTTACGTGACACCAAAACTGGAGAAATCCCATAAGAAACATATTCAACATTCGGTTCGTTAGAAAAAGAGGGAGGAAGTTGTAATGACCCAAGTTTCTGCCGAGCGACCGTTCCGTACTTCGACCAACAGCAGTTCAGAAATCGGAACTCGGGACAGAAGTTGGGAAAGGACATTTTCTAAAGCCCCAACGGCTTCTTTCAACTATTGCCAAGTGAACAACTTAGTGTTACGCAATAACTAAATTACAGTCGATTTGTCCTCGACCTCCAGTATTTCGAACAGTTGTCAATTCGTTCATATATATAGTCTCGTAATACGAGATGTATGCGGAATTGGCTCTCCTCCTCATGGGAGATTTTTCCTCATTATTTTTCACATTTTTACAGGTTTATGAGTGAATTTATATATCAATAAATAGCGAGTGCTACTATATTGGCTGAAATCATTCTTTAGTACACTAGAGTTGAAATAAAAACGAACTACATTTTTAAGTTCATTTTATTAACTGTAGATTGAAAATGATTAAGAAAATTATTTTAAAGCTGAAGAAGAATATTGTAGAACTAGAATTAGATTCAAAAGTGAAACACTTTTCATGAAGCAAAAATAAATCAGTATTCTGCTACTGGTAACTTATGCTGCGTTCCTTTTTTTCCCTGTAAAGTTACCTTACACTAATTTGTACCTTCACCATTTGAATCAAATCCAGGAGAGTTATTTTCAGCTTGCAAGTCCTTTAATTTATTATTTCTTCTCTAAAGGATTAGAAATTAAAGTGAAATCGTTATTTTTTTCTTACAAATGTTTGATAAGATACTGTGTTTGCTTACGAAAGGACGTGGTTAGTGCTGAGTTTTAAGGCCTTGTATTCAGCTTCCTATGTAATGTTTATGGAACTAAGGATAATTCAAAACCTTTTAAATTCACAATGCTATTAAATCACAATGCTAAAGGATAATAAGATTAAAATACAATTACTTAATTTTTTAAACGACAGTTGTGCTTATACCGTTTCTGCGGTTTCAGGTGAATGATCATCCTGCACCATCTACTAACAATTCTAACTACAAAGAATACGGTCATCATATTATGAGGAACTTGAATTTTTAGTCGCAGCAAAGTAAAAGTGAAAACCTAATGATGTGTGAAGAGAGGTCGATGATGACATGAAATTGCATGAGTCATTATCACAATCGATCCTAATTAAATCATTCGCTTTTAAAAATTTATGATGTTAAACATAATACTAAGTGGATAAATGAGCAACATTTCAAGCATATTAGAATGAATTTTAATTAGCCTCTAAAACATGTTAATTTAATGTAACTGATATAGTAAACGTACTGATATTCAATTTGTTTAGTCTGGAGCTTATCTATATGAGAGGAAGTTTTCACTAATTTTAGTACCTTATTATTGTGTTATTTTTGAAACGAGATTTGCAGAGTTATATTTCAAATATACACAAAATATAATTTTTTTAAAGCTGAATTTCTTTTTAAAACACTTTTTATCATACAAAGGATTTTTTTTGTTGCACAAAAATTTTAACAAAAGTCATTGAGTATTATTAGACCATATAAGCCCATTGTGCATGTTCAAAACGTAGAATTTTCAGGATAGATTTGACTGATTTTGTGTTTAAAGTAGTACATATGTTTTTATAAATCTGTATAATGGAAAGCTCTTGAAAAGTGATTTTCAGGCAAACTAGTATCGTTTCGAGATTCTGCTCTGTATTAACTGGTTTTTGCAACTTAAACATTTCTATGAAAAGTGAAACAAAATATTTTCGAATAACTAATCAAGCAGATCACATTGAAACTTCATAGTAAAATGAATACGGAAATTCCTAGAAATTATTATTTATCGGAATCACCTTACAAATTAAAATAGCAAATTAATAAAATTGTTAATTGGCATCAATAATATGTAATGCTTAAATTCAAATTGTATAATTCAATATAAATATAAAAAGTTACCTTGGGCAATAAAAGAAAATCTGCATAACGCTACTAATGGATTAAAGTGTATAATTTGTCTATTGTCGTCACAGAATAAAATTATTTATGCCTTGCTCGTTAATATTTCATCAGTGTAAGGTGTCATGATGCTTGGGTCTTGAGGGGTCAGTCTTATAGACCGCTAGTAGTGTCTTCAGTGCTGTACAGTTTACACCATAGGCAGTCGCAGAAGAATCAAACACATCTTGTTATTCGAATATTCCTGTCTCCCAGTACAATACTAACCACAATGGAAACCAGTGCTCTGGCGTTTACCTCTAGATCCTTTCGACATTGAAACTTATTCAAACGAAAGATCATGTGTATAACAAAATACTGCATCTTTATTACACAATGTATTTATTTCCCCCCCAATTTTCTATTTAATTGTATTTTTATTATTATAGCTAAAATCTTTTGCAAAACCTTCTTTATTCATCGAGTGAAAGATTTTGCGACTAGAAACCGAAGGGCTAATATGACAGGGACAACAACAGACACAGGAAATCTCTTGCAATTTTAAAAATGTTAATATCTCGATTTTGGTGAAGTGTGGTTGCTATCCTAGGTCTTCACATTTTTGAAGAGATTGTGGCAGTAGTGGGATGAGACATGCTTTGACCCAAATCGCGATTTTAATATCAACAGCGGAGGCTTGCAGGGGCTGGGGTGGGGCTTATCTTCTTTACCTCGTTAAAGCACATCTATAGATTCACGGTACGTACGGCAGGAAAAGCAAGCGAAACGAAACATTTGACGAAACCTGCATGAGGAAGAAAATGTGTATTATCTTTCTGAGTGAAAACAGTTGAGTAACATTACCATTCAAAAATAGCGTTTTTTGAAGAAAAAATTTAATTTACTAGTTTTTGATGATCTAAGGTTCACGTTTCAACAGTATTCAGAACGGTCCGGCTGACTGTCATTTTCGTCAGAATGACACAAATTGTGTGCAGGGGGCGGGTAAGGGGCGCAAGAGCGCCTTCCAATTGCAGGCAGGAACCAAAAAGTACATCCAATTATCGCTGTTGCCGCACGAAACTGTTTCGGTTTTTCTCGCAGTTGGCGTCCCATTCACGGCTTGGGATGTGGCAGAGCATTCAGCCAAGGCCCTCTGCATCTCCCGCTTGCAAATGCTGCTTCCCGCAACTCCGCTCCCGCGCTTTTAAAAGCGGCAACGCCGCACTCTTGAAAAGGTTCCCGTGAAAGCACGCGCCCAAATTGGGCGATGCCTGGTGGGGAGGGATGGGGAGAGGGTGGGAGGTGAAGGACGAGGACGAACTGCAGAGGGGAGGAGAGTTGGCTGGAGAGCAAGAACAAGGTCACAGTGGGACTGACGGTCGCATGGGAGGGGGAGAAAGGAGAGGTGGAAGGGATGGGAAGAGTGGAAGAAGCTGGAGGAGATTGCCGGATTTACGAAATCTCACTTTTGGGTTCACTCTCCGGATAATTGTCATCTGCAAGGGGGTAATAAATGTACCAGATGCAATAGTACTTCCAAACTCTGGCTTCAAAGGTTTATGCTTTAAACTGATCAGTTCCATGTTGTATTGGCCAAATATATACATAAAAATTAAATGGAATCGTCAATAAACAGTATTTTATCCGTTTGTTTTAAGAGTACTATTAAACTCATACCGAAACTATTTTAGTGCTAATGTTATCTTTCATTAATTTACACGATTTACACACGTGACGAGCTGTCTTTGATGTAAAAATGAACAAATAAATTACTTGTGTAGTTTGTAATACTTTAATTTCGTCTTCACAGTAGAGCACATTTTTATTTATAATATCAAGAGCAATATCCACGACCACTATCCAAAAACGTTGAAAGAACACAACGGTTCCAAAATAAACTGTACAATGTCGAAGATTGAAAAACAAGGTTCAATAATATGATTGTAATAAGACAAGATGCAATAAAAATAACAATTTTAATAATAATAATAATAATGTGCAAAAATGTGTAAATATGTCCAAGGCATAGAAGAACTGCAACCTGATGCTGCTTACAAATACCTCGGAATACAACGAAATATGAAACTTTACCACAGCAAAATTAAACACGAGTTTACCGAAAAGTACAAGAAGAGGGTAACCAAAATACTAAATACAAAGCTAACTGGAAAAAATATAATTACGGTCATCGACAGCTAGGCTGTACCTATGCTGATGTAGATTTGGTATAGTAAAATGGTATGATGCGGATCTAAATTCATTCGATAAACTTACGAGAGGGCTTCTTACAAAATTCAGATGTCTGCATCCTAACTCTTCTGTTACCCGTTTATATATATATATATATATATATATATATATATATATATATATATATATATATATACACATACAGGGTGAGTCACGTAATTATAGCACCCTCTGAGAAACGCTGTACTAAGGTCTCATGATTCCCTCAAGCAGGTGGTGAGTGCTGACAATGGATACACACCAATTAACTTAAGCACCCAGGACACGAATATTACAGTACCAACTCTAAGGGAGAAAATACAAAATTGGCAACAAATGATATTTCATGGTAAATTTCCGAACTCTCTGTTGGACCCTACGATTGACAAATCTGCGTCCTTGAAGTGGTTGAGCAACGGTTCCTTGTACCCGGAAACTGGAGGTTTTGTAGCAGCAATTCAGGACAGAATAATAAGGACTAAAAACTATGAAAAACAAGTGATATCGACAAATGTAGAAGCTCCAGCATATTCCACGTATGAATCAGATGCTGTACTCGAGACTAAGACGCTCGTCTTATACTGGGATCGGCCTATTTTTACGGATAAAACAGTTGATGACCGCCATGACATCGTCATAATAGACAAAGAAAAAAATAGCTTCTATAATCGATGTTGCAATCCCATGACTCACAACTTGCGGAAGTCCGAAGCGGAAAAATTCTAAAGGGAATGCTTAAATAGCTAAAGAATTCTCAGAAGCTTTTCCAGCAATGACAAAGATTCTTCGAGATATTCGTTCAACTTCGAGGATATAAAAATTGTTTTTGTATTATTAAAATCTAGACGAAAACTTTAAAGGCAATTCTTCAGCTCCTAATTAATGCTTATACATTTTTTTGAAATTTGATTTTGTTATAATTATTATTATATGGATTTTCTTCAATGGAATTTTAATAGTTTTTATAGAAGAAAACCTTACCTCAAACTTGTTATTAATGAATATAATCCTAAAGTTATATGTTTACAAGAGACAAACTTCAAAAATCACCATTGTGGAAAACTTAAGGCGATAAATTAACATTCACAAACAGAAACAACTCTCATAGCAAGTAGAGGAGCGGCAATTTTTATAAAATCAGAGAATTTATTACACTATATTCCCATAAATTCTCAATAAGTAGTTACAACACTTCAAAAAAAAATACTTCAATATTACAATTTGTAATATAGATCTTCCTCACACCCAAGATACTAATATAGAAGAATTCAACAATACATGGAATCAACTTCCAAAACCATTCTGATTAGTGGGAGATTCCAACAGTCGTTAATCCCTTATGGGGTTCTCATAAAACAGATGAACGTGGATAATTAATAGAAGAATGGATATCAAATTACAATGAATTAATTATCTTAAGTACTGTTAAATTTACTCATTTTAATATAAGTAAGTCTTCAGAAAGTGATGTTGATCTTTGTTTTGTTTCAAAAAATATTGATTTTTATATATCATGGAGCTGTAGCGAAAATTTATGACAGTGACAACTTTCACCAAATGTTTATCAATTTAACTACAACTTTACTAAGAGTAGATACAAGAATTCATCCTAAATGAATGAAATAAATAAATCAAGAAATGTGGCCTTTATTCACCTAAGATATAAAACTAAATGTTCCTAATCTTTCTGTACCAGAATTATCTCCATCTTATACTATCCATAACATCATCCACAATTGAATTAATTTATTATTATCCTTCGCAAAACCTTCACTCCCTAAAAGATCTGGAATCATCCGTAAACATCAATTTATGGTGGAATAAGGAATGTAATACCACAAATAAAATTAAAAGAGAAGCTTTCATGAAGTTTAAAAAACAACAAACTCTAGAATTGAAAATTGAATTTGAGAAGGCAAGAGCAAAATCTAGATTGATGTCCTATGATTAAATCATTCCAAGAATTCACTTCATCTATTAGAAAACAATCTTCCATTTCCCTTGTATGGAAAACAATTAAATCTTTAACTGGTAATACTACTCCACTTCTCCCACCATACTTTCTGATACTTTCTGAGGAATTAAAATTTATGGATTCCAAATAATTAGTATTTTAATATCTAGAACTTTTGCTAACAATTCTCGCTTCAAAATTTACGACACCAATTCTCTTCCTCTTTCTACCCCAACTATTTTGAGTCTTTGAGATTCATTATGCGAAGTATTTAATATTAATGATGATTTTAATAATCCATTACTTATAGAAGAGTCATTCCAGTTGTACAAAATAGTACCAACTTTTCTCTTGGTCCCGATGATATACCGAATTCCTTTTTGAAAAATTGACCTGAATCTGGAATCAAACACTTACTGCATATTTTTAATACAATTTCGATTTCTCAATCTTGAATCCCTTGAATCTTGAATCGGAAAATGGCTGAAAGAGGAGTCCTAACCTCCTCTAACCCTAAGCAGGATAATCCTGCAGCACTAAAAGTGCAAAGGGTAAATTAATTAATTTCTCAATCTTTCCCCTCTCAATGGACTGAAGCTATTGTTTTTCCTATCCCTAAACAAAATAAAGATCATACGAATTCTTTAAATTTCTTACCAATTTCTTTAACATGCACCATGTGTAAGTTAATGAAAAAATTAGTAACAGGCTTAAATGATAACTAGAAACAAATAACCTTCTCTCTCGTTTCCAAATCGTTTTTCGACCCTTTCGCCCAACTCATGATCATCTAGTGAACATAGATACTGAAATTTGTAATGCCTTTACTCAAAATCATGTGTTATTGGTTGCATTGGATATAGCAAAAGCCTACGAAATAAAAACCTACGATCTAAAATTCGTCTTCTTTTGATTATACGGACAATGAAAATTACTGGCAATATGCTAGCTTTTATGAACAACTTTTTAATTAGACGATACATCAAAGTACGATGTAATGATAATACTTCCCCCAAACTGGTTTACCTAAAGGGTCAGTAATTAGCGTTATCGAATTTTTATTCGCGATTAATGAAGCATCGACTGTAGAAAAATTACCAATTAAATTGTTTTTATTTGCGGATGATATTACATTTCCTTGTACTGGTAACAATTTGAACTTAACAGTTCAATTACTGCAACAAACCCTCAATAAACTTACCTCTTGGGCAAGAGATTCAGGATTTATTATTTCAAAATATCAATATGAATTTATTATATTCTCAGAAATCAGAAAATTCTTTAATCAACGGTGCAATTGAGACCTTCTCTTGAGACCTTCAGAAAACCACTTCTGCTATCAATATTACGAATAAGGGATTTGAAACTGAAATTAAAATAATCAAAATTACATCAAGTTAGGAAATCAACCTTAGATGCCCCTGTTCCCCTCCTCAACTTCGAAAGAAAATATCAAGTAGTTTTATCAAGACTCCGAATTGGGCATTTTAATTTGAGTCACTGTCATATTTTCAAAAAGACAAATCCAGATCCATATCCAAATTGTGGTGAAAGTTTATTTACATCGCATTTATTAGTTCATTGTCGTTTTACAACTGATCTCAGGAAAAAAATTAAACTTGATATTAATATCCATTCCCTATTAAATTCCACTTGAGAGTGTGAAAAAGTTATTAAAATCTCATGTGACACAAAATTAGATAAATATATATATAATAGTGCCTTTCTTGTTAGAAAAAAAATGCACATACTTGTAATATAGAATTAATAATTGTTGAATGATTTATATTGTTTAAATATAATGTTAAGAAATATTGCATTGTAAACAAAAATGTAAATTTTATGTAAAATTGTAAAATAGATTTTGAACTCTTATGACCAAGAATTTTCACAGAGATCTAAAATAAATTTTAAAAAAATATGAACAAAGTGATACTTTTGGCACTGTTAACAAGTAAAAATTATAGTATTCTGCTACCAGGTTTCAAAAACTTCTTCTTGCAGAAATAATAAATATACATTATTAACTTATAACAAATTGTTAGCTCTGAAGAGTTCCACAATGTAGGATGAAATATTAGCATTGCATTATGAAAAAAAATAAAACGTTTTGAAAGTTGATAACTTGTATTTTGATTCTCAAGTTAATTACCCTTATAAATGTTTATAAAAATAAACATTTATAAAACAACAAATTGTATCTTTGCGTCTTAACTCACCATCGTTGGCACCTCTCAGCAGCTGTCCTGTCTCTCGCCCTCCCCTGCAACAGACACACACACTCGTTGAAGACTCCATTCGAGGTAAAGTTGTTAATTGTTAAACTTGGAAATAGTGATTTGATTTCGTTTACTTCGGCAAAAAACTTAAAAATTTGTTAGTGACCTGTGGGGGAAAAGTATTAATCTGAGCAATTTTTTAACTCCAGTGTCCCCACCCCTCTCTTTTGCTATTTGTCGTTGGATGTTCAATAAAAGTACCCAAAAAGTGAGTTAAGCAACATTTCAAAATTAGTAATTTTCGCACCAGAGGAGTTGAAAATCATTAGAAGTAAAGAGTGGTCAACTTGTAACGCCTTGTCTTGTAAACCGAATTTTATAACTTTGAGATTGTCGAGCGAATGGAAATAATGTGAATTGGGGAGTAACATTATCTCATCTGTATCCTGAGCCTGTATTTTGCATTAAGCTTTGACATGTGAGCACACATACAATGCTGTAATGTAGATCTCCTTTGTGAATTTTATTACATGAAAACAATTGTTGTTATATTTCGAAAGAGCTGTTTTATTGTAACCCGGAATACTACTCTAATGTATTTGCAAGGCTGGCGCAACACTTTCTCGAAAAATGCTCGTAATTTCTTTTGAATTCTTAATAACGTCAATTCTTAATGATCCTTATAAAACTCAACACTTAATGTTAATACTTATTTAAATAAATAATCATTTGTTTAAGTGGCCATTAACCAAATATATCATTGTGCATATCATGTATAAATTACGCATTGCTGAATGACTCACCGAAGTCCCAGTCGTCGTAGCTGATGCAGGCTCCTTCCTTCTGTGCTCCAGTCACCTCATCGTGTGGCGCACTCATCAAATTAGTTTTCTGCTTTTTCAAACAGAGAAAATATGAGTCAAATGTCAGAAAGAAATAGTGTTGTATTTTCGTAGTATTTTGAATCTTCCGTAGAAAACTTAAAATGTTTAAAAATATTTTTGAGAAATATGACCTCTGTGTTCCCGTGAAATGTGAGATCATACGTACTTCCTTGCCGAAGCTCACATGTGGAGCTGCACTCAACATCTTTATATTCTCTGTTTGCAATAATAAACTCGCATACATGTTATATTCAGTGAAATTAGAATTGAATATTATTTAAAATACTATTTTTAATATTTAATTTGTCTGAGCTGAATGTCGTCTAGTATGGTATCTGTTACACGTCTTGTAATATTACTATTTAATTATCCTCTTCCTTTCTTAAGTAAAGGAAAATAGAACGTTCTCACATTTGTTTAATCTGGGACCCAAGGCATTATTATTAGTGATTTTACTCAAATTATTCAAATCATTTACCAGCTTATTGATCGAACTACACTCACATTTATGCTAAGAGTTAAATAGTACATCATTTCAAAAAAACATATTTGGATGTCTGCTTGGAAATTGCCTTACATCACCCCACAAAAACTGAATCCACCAACAAATAGTCTCCCATTACTTTTACACTCACAAGCTGATACTTCTTACCAACACTCAATCTCCATGATGAAGCGCACTAATTTGAGAAATAAAGTTATATAATTTGAAATTGAAAAGTACATCAGTTTTATACTGGAAAATAAGAGTTAAGAAACACCAAATTTGCATTCTTTCGGTAGCACGCACTACACATGCCTGTCATCGTAATGGATGGATAATTACAAATTGTTAGCTAATAATCAACACCAAAAAGCTAATAATTCGCTGAAAATGAATACTTTTGATTAATCTTAGAGCACGTAATCGTGGTATCAAAATAATATTTATCTTGTTAACAAATTGCATCAGCATTGCTGTAATTATATATTTATTATAGAATAGTCATTAGAAAATTATTATTTGTCATTTTGTTAATGACAATTAACTAGTTTATAATTTAGTTGAAATTATTTTTAAAATTTATCACTTTTTTATTACCCGAAGAAATCAGTCTGCTAAAAGAATTCACACTAAGATGGAGAACATCCATTAATAAATAGCACGGAAACTTTCATTCATAGAATTTATATTAATACTAGCAAATTTATAAGAATATTTTGCGATCACCAATTACAAAATTTTACAATCCTTCTTCGGTATCTCGAAATAACTTCGCTCACGTAAGATAGTTTAGTAAAAATGAAAAGAAGAACGTACGCATACCTCTTTGCAATCGATGGCTATCAGGAAGCCGAGGAGAGATCCAAATATTGATCAGAATTCGATGTCTTGTGGGAGCCAACGTCGGCGCGTGCGCAGAAGGGAATTCTCTCCATTGGCGCAATTGGATGATCCGAGGTCAGCGGCTGCCAGGCGCACGCTCCCCTCCCGTCCGCTACCCCTCCTCCCTTCCCCCACCCCCACTCCTCTTCCCACTCCCCTCTTCCCCCCAACCCTCGCCCCTCCCCCCCTTGCCCCCCCGCAGCGCTCACGAGCCCCTGGCACCGTCGTGGCTGTCCCGCGTTGAAGCCCCTGGGTGCAGGCATGGGACCCCCGCAGCACAGAACCACCTCCCTACCCCAAACACGAGAAGCAAAGCGTTTGCGTGTTTAGTATTCTCTAATGCATATTACATTTAAACGGGTATTGAAACCTACATATGCTGTTTGTGCATCTTGTCCGGATGTTTGAATTGCTTAAAATGTGAAATTATAATTCGTTTCCAAATCAACTGAAATGAACTCAGGAGTTTGCTAGTTTACTGCTAAACAATTTACTAATCCGCTGCTGAATCAAACGAGAAATCAATACATTTTGAAATTGGTTTAACATTAAATGTGAAAATACCTGTTGTAACCGCCAGTTGTCAACATGACGAAAGATAAAGAACACAGAGTGCATATATAATTAGTTACTATTGTATACTCGTACAGGTTGGTATTTGCACAGGTTGTTTCCTTGAAAAACAAATCATTTGCATCATCAGAAGTTATTACACGCTGAAGTTTTCTTGATCCCTGGAATACGTACCCACTCCTTTACTAACATTAGTTAAATTTAGAACAAATGACAGTAACGAGGGTGATTCACAAAATCTGATAGTCATAAATATTCACTCCCATGTAATAGAAAATATTTTGCATTAAGAAAACAATCTACAGACTTGATATAATAGTCCTGTCGCCGAAATAACAAAACCCCCATTCCTCTCTAATCTAGCGAATTGAAAGCTCAAGAAAACGGGATCTGTTACTACCTACAGAAGTTGAAAAAAATGCTAAAAAAACGGACAGAGCTTCCAGTAATATCTTGAGAAACATATCAAAATGAGTTGGATAGAAAACCACATTGTGATCTGCTTAATTGGAACGCTACGTTTAGCATTTACTTATTTGCATCTACTGCCGAAAGAGTTTTTAACGATTTCATTATATTAAAAAGAAAATTTCTAGGTAGTAATGCTAATCCAGACGCTTTTTAAAAATGTAAGACTAACAGTGAAATCAGAACGACTGATAAAATTTTAAAATCAAGGAAATATTTCTAAGTTACAATTTTCACCGTTTTAAAAAAAATATATTTACAAAGTTTTTTTTATTATTTGAGCATTAAGCCATTTGCTATATTTAATTTATTGTATTTTTCTGTCTATTAAGTTTTATTAAACCGAATTCGTAAAAAATGACCGCCATTTGTTGTTTTGGAACCGGAGCGGGCATAACAAAAGTACAAGTACCACTTTCTTAGTGATTTAAAACATCATGTAAAAACCTTCCTTTTGATTGTATCTTTATGATAGACATGATTATTTTGCAAGTAATTTCAGAAGAAAATAGAACTATAAGAGTTTACTTATTCCTCTGGAACATCTTCTAAACCACGAGCATTGAACAGGGATGAAAGCTGCTATGAAAATTAGGATTAAACTTAAAGAAATGTACAGGAATGGTAACTTTGATAAGTCTATAAGTTACTAATATAGTACAATATAGTCTTATAAATTAACTAATGCAAAATAATGCTTAATTAGTAATTATTCATGAAGAGTTGTACCATAAATGCAATATTTTTTTATGAAAAATTAGATAGGCGAAGGAAGGAAAAAATTAAACAGAAACTAATTCTTACCTACAAATGAATATAAGAATTAGTTTTAAAACTTAATGTTTTAAGCATTTTGTTTGAGAGCAAAATAGGGTACATGTAACTTTATTAAAGTTGGGGTCAACAATGAAAACGGGTATTAATTATGTACTTATTAAAAGTAGATAAAATGGTCCGTAAATATAAAGTTTCAAAAGAATTAAATGCAATTTAAATTGTGTCTTCGATAAAGGAGGAAGTACATTTCCATTGCCAAATGGTGAGCCAGAAAACCGGAACCAGTTCACCTTTTTCAAATTGTGAAAATTTCATTGCAAGAGGAAGCCAGGCAATTAACACTAGGATTTGACTGTTTAGGTTTTACAAAGCCAAGCAAGCTAAACATCCAGGCAATAGGAAGATATGAAGAGAGTTATGTAGAGCTTCCTGAGAACTGTGTAACAGTAACACATGGATACAAGTGATTCCACATTACTTGAGCAAGATATATGTGCACATGTAATGTGAAAAAATAATAATTTATAATATCTCCAAGAATCTTGTTTTTTCTTAAAATGTCCTTAATAAATGATTTACTACTATAGTAATTCATGTAATAATGGCATATTCAATCTCTGATGAGAAACCAGTACAGTCAAGAAAATCCACATTATTTTGCTTACAGATCAACTCCTCATGAATAAATGTTTTATAAGAGGAACATTATTTAGTGACTTACCCACTGTGTCCTCTCTGATTATTTCACTTCAATCAGGGTCGCCAATAATCTCGTACCTGAAAAATACATTACTCAATTTGAGAAACAGTTGAATCTCTTAAATGAAAATGTTATTTGCTTGAGCAATAAGTTCATCTATACAACTATCACAATTAAAACGAATAATAAAAATAATATATACATAAATTACTATTTTAGTTTTATTCATCATCATAAGAATATTTATAATGTAACACGAAATTAGTAACACGAAATTAAATTTTCTCAAGAGCCAATAAATGATGAGGAACCATTCTCTGCTTGTAACACATGAGGTGCCACGTTTACTGACAATTATTATCCGCATTACCTCCCTCCAACTCAATCATCTCAACTTTTAATTCCCAGAACTTGAAACTCAGAAAGATTCACGAAATCTGTAGAATATATTTTCATTTTTCCTACTTGTCTTAATATATACCTAATTATTAATTTTTAATTACTCATTAACATGCATTAACTAACATGAAAAAGTGTTAGCTCATTAAATGTATTTATTTTTTTCGCAGTCAAATTAAAAGATAATTTCACTGTGATTCAAGAAGTAAATACGTAATTGCGTAATTAAATGCGTACGCAACTAATTTTTCTAAGATTTCACTTTCAAGAAAATGTTACGCGAGCACGTTGCAATTGTTTCAAATAAGTAGGAATATTATTTCTCTTGCACTTTGTTCATAATAAACATATTCTAATTAAACCAACTTATTTCAGTTAATCGATCAACCTCCTTCACAGAAATAACGTGAAGTAAACATCAAACCAGCCGAATATCAATATATGAACAGCATGCACATGTTGATTTATCGAATTGAAGGAATATGAATGAATATGTCTTTTAGTGTTCCATATTTACGAGTTTTGCAACTATTTTGCTGGAGAAGTCAAGTTACTGAGGCAACGAATTGAACACCACCTGAAATTCTCACCTGGAGAAAACTGCCAGTTACTTACAAGATGGCGATATTCATTAATCAATAATACGAGTATCTTCATTCACCAAATTTACATGATTACGAGCGAATTTATGAAAAAACTTTCCTTGCGCGAAGTACAAAAGTTTACAGTTATTATCTTGATTATTAAGATATTTACACTTACGTGAGAATTCCTCAGTAAAGTTGAAAAAACGACGAAGGTACTCGTGGCTGCCTTGGATCCATCGCCTGGGGAAGTCAAAGAGAATTTCGATTTTAAATCGTTTCCTGCACGACACCTGATACGCATGCGCAGAACGAGAGAGGAGGCTATTGGAGCAAACGGTTCCAGAGCAGCACGGTGCTCTAGCAGTTCGCGACCCTCCTACCCCCTCCTTCCCCCTCCCCCCACTCCCTGGCGACCGACCGCTCCTGCACCCGCCGAACAGTTGACAGGCGACGGTCACAAAGCAGCAAGTTGGAACAAGGCGAGAGGGAAATCAACAGGTGCCAAAGAATCTACGTAGTTCGCACACTGTGAAATAATGGATCTTATATAAATGTCTTCCTATTGTTCAAAACGACTATATAAACAGATGGGAAGTTTATCTTGACGATGGGGTAGAAAACAAGTTTATTTGTGATTTGTCGCAACATGTGAGAGAAGGGGGGATTTTTATCTTGTCGACAGGACTATTAAATCAAGTCTGTAGCTCGTTTTTCGGTGCAACATTATCAATATCAGTGCATATCAAATTAGCGTAACAAAAACATAATAGAATAGCAATAACAAGGAGAAAGAAAAAGGAATGTTGGTGAAAAACAGTTAAAAATCGATGTTAAACAGTTGTGAGAAGTTAAATAAAGGCCTTTTTTTAAAGAAAAAAGAGACATGAATGAGGGCTGGGGATAGGCAGTCTCCACGCCTCATGGGAACTGTGCAATGATAATTTTGTTGTCCAATTGCTCTTTACCCTCGGATGCAAACGTGGGGTCAATCTGACCTGAGTATCTGTTTTTCTGGTTGGGTAATCTACAATTTATTTATCCGAGATCTGAACCTTCGTGTCATCTTTTATTTCAGTCTTATTAGTCTCAGCTGTCTTAGGAGTCTCAGCTGTAATGGATGGGAGACGATGGTTTGAATGATCGTAGAGCACTGGTGGAATGTCTGCCGTGATCTCTCACTTTCAACCGCAAATCTCTTTTGCATCGCCGTATATTGGAAGCCCGGGGCCGGCAGTAGGGCGACATCCTCGTGGAGCCCCCAGCGATCAGAAGTGCAACCTCTCGACAGCCTCCGTGCGTCTGGGGCTGAGGGAGAGCTGCCTACTTGAGCGCAGGAGACAAATGCCGGCGCCCTGTGTCCTCTCTTTTCTTCTCCTGTGCTCTGGCTTTGCCACCACCGCGGCCTCTTAGATTGCCTGTTAAACATTAAAATATTAAACATCTGAACTTTATTGGAACTCATGTAATAAGCCGTTGAATATTTAGTAACCCTTGGTTTGTTGTATCGCGTTATTCCTGTAAAAACAACTTGCTGTAATATATATGAGAGACACCTCTTTACAACTTTGAACGGCTCGAAAGAGCGTGCCAGCGTCGTGTCTGCGTTCTGCTTCTATTTTAGATTCGCAGCTGGGCTTCTGCTTGCGCTGTTTGTGCCGCAGAGCGAAGTGCCGTTGGCGGCGCCCGAGCAGGAAGTGACGTCGCCTCCTTCGCTGCAGCGCTTGCGCCCCTGCGCTTCGCCTTTGTCTGCAGGAAGCTCATTTCCGGTCTGTCGCCTTCGTGCGAGATGACGTCTCTAATCGAGAGCTACATCGCCAGAGAATATTCGTTGTCAATATTGCAACGGATGTCATTATCTGTTCGAGGCGTTTAGATCTGCATGATTTCACATTCCGGATGTTCCTCTTTTATCGATTGGTGTTTCACATACGCATAACAAACGAGTTTATATTGTCAGGTAAATTCAAATGTATTATCAGATGCACTAAACTTTCTTGTTTAAAATGAAAAATTGAATTCCAAATTATCAGGGAGCAACAGAAACTTTTCTGGCCATGTGTATTACGTAGTGTTGTGCATTAGTGTATGTTTTCTGAAAAAAAATAATTTACGCTGAATTACAAATTAATTTTCATTTTTTGATTTGCGGAAATTTATAACGTATTAAATGTGACAGAATGTCTTTAGTTACAAGTGGAAAAAATAAAAAAATAAATATGGTAATGTGTGATTAGCCCGTTTGGGATGTTGAATGGTATTGGTGGTATTAATCAATATTGCGCCACTGGAAATAATATCAATAATATCACAGGCACAAAAAAATTAAGTTCTGAGACCCACACCTCTTACATATTTCTCTATGTATTTGGACATGCTGAATACGAATCTGAATCCAGAATAGCACCACCACCCTCCAATTTTTGTCAATTCCATAATCTAGCATCTGTTTTTAATACATATTGTTGCTTTAATGCCTTACTCCAAACGTGATTGGATTCTGCATATATCAACGTATTTATTTTTATTTCCATCATTTCTAAATGGAAATATACGATAGTCGTAAAACAAAATAAATGTCTGAGATGACAAAGTAGCTTTGTCTAGTGGTTTTGTTGATAATTACGGCATTATTGCAGGCATGTGAATGTTTAATATTTCAGATCCTACCTGCATAAACCCGGAAGATTTCCTGAAAAATATAACAAAACTTCTTAACTTCATTTGAAAATACTGTTTGTACTCCATTTGAACCTCAACCAATCAGACGCCCCGTCCCATTCACAGCCTTCTGAAACCGCTTGCCCACGCTCATCAATGCCTGCGAAAGTGAACGAAATGGAGTCCCCGTTCCAACAATGGCGTGGAGCGCTTGTTCATCAGAGGAGGAGACACTTGGCGGGGGGAGTTCGATTGTGTGCGCGAGGGTTCGGCCCTTTGTCTAGTGATCGAGGGCGGCGCGGTGCTGCGAAGCAACCTGTTGACGCCTCTTTAATCAGAGAGTGCGGGTTGCACCTCTGCCCCACCCCCACTTAGTTCCCCACCCCCTCCCCACACACTCCCTCCTCCCCTCCCCTCTCACCCCATCCTCTGGCCATCGTTTAATAAAAAATGTCAATAAATGTTTTGGCCGTCACTCAACAGAAAATGATGCATGAGAAATGTAAAAGGAAATTCAACAGAAAATGAAATGTGAAATGAAAATGAAGCTCGTGCCGTTGAGCCAGGTTGTGTATGGACTCTCGGCCTCCTGCAGAGGTTCAGCGCAGGTCTTTCTTCTTTAACCGCTGGCAGGGGGCGCTGGGCAGCCTCATAACATTTGAATTGCGTCCATTTTTTGCTTTCGCTGCGACCGCCGAAGCAATACGGCGCTTCAAACAGTCGCATTGGCGAGAGCGACGTTGCGCTGTGCGGTTGTGTCATTCACGAGCAACACGCAACAAAAGAAGAGCGCGCGGCGGGGCTGCTAGCTGCCTTCCCCTGCACCCCACCCCCACCCCCAGCCCCGCCGTTTCGCAACGTCGGAATAAACGGTAGTTTGGTTGGAAGCTACACCTTTACGACGCAGCGTAAACTATTCATTACTCTGCTAATTGAAAGGCGAGATCTCAGAAAAGTCCTCCGGGGCGAAACGTGACAGAGATTTGGTTAAGAAGAAGAGGCTGACGACAGTTGAGTTCCATTTGCGGAAAGACGAGAAGCAGGAAGCCGCCGCAGAAACAGCGCCCAGAGACGAATCTGCCGCATTTCGTTGATGGGCGTTGCAACCTGATAGCGACGTCGCAGATGAGATTAGATTGCAGCAAATGGAAAGGAAAGGAGAGAAGGATTGAAGGAGGCAGTATCTCGCATTGTTCTTCGACTCGATTTCCTTGAGAAAGTTTTGTAAGGGAGAAGAATGAAAGCCATTGGAAAGGAAATGGTGATTTTGGGAGGCGTAAAAAAGTCGTTAACAGAGCTATGTAACGGAAAACTGTAAGAAAGGAGGTAAATCGTGCAGTTAATGTTTTTGTTCACAATAATAGGCGTTTGTGTGTGAATATTCTGCTTTATGAAGGCAGTGCAGCAATTACAGTGTGTTGATAATCTGAAATCCTTTTTTTTATTTTAAAGATGTTTCAAAATAATGGAAGCCAGTTATGAATCGAAACGTGCACCACTCGAACCCGTAGCAAGCCCCTCTCTGAAGTGGTGGAGGGCCTTGGCCGGGGACCGAGGGCGGTGGGAGGGGGAGAACTAGCTGCCTGCTGCGGGGCACTTCGCTGCGCCAGGGACGTCGTGCGAACAGATGAAGCGCGCTGTGCTCCGCTCGTCGGCCACTCGCGGCGCTGGCGTCGACGGCCGTTGCAGCCCAATACACGAGCCACACAACACTGTACTGCAGCACGCCCTGGGTGTCGACGCCATTTCATCGACTTTCTATTAGGCATTTTTTTTGCACGCCGGTTTTCATCCATTGGAGATTAGTTATGCAAATGGCAGCCTCTTTTCAGTTCTCTTGAATTCGTGTTGGTATTACTGTTGCAAATACCTGTCAGTAATTGTATTGGGTGTATTTCATATTTCAACGCAGGAACAATACGTACGTACGTTTCCGCAAATTGGCTGAATTTTAGATAAGCTAAGTGTGATTGGACGTGACTCGCTGATTGCACTGTGAATCTATAATTATAAAAACCTTTAATATTCTTTTTAAAACTCACACGCATTAATGTTTAAATGAAGAAATTCTGGTTGCAAAGTCCCCCTTACTAAAGGCCAGATAGGCCCGCCCCTCCCAGCCCCTCCCCGCTTTCTGCTAGTGCTCTTTTGTAACGAGAAATAGTTTGAATCCAAAATCTATCCGCAGTTTAACAATAAAAAATATTAACATCTACAAAACTAATAGAATATAAATTTGCATATGAATCATTTTAAAATATCTTTATATACTTAAAAAGAGTGGAGATTACAAAGTCTCGTCCCGGGGGTTGCCCGGTCGGTTGGCTCCTGAATGCCGCGGGGGTGAGGGAGGGGGGAGTGGGAGTGGGGACAGCCAATGGGGGAGGGAAGAGTCTGTATGGTGGGCGAGGGTTCGGGGCGAGAGGGCGCTCACGGCCCCAGAAAGCTCTCTCCGCTCTCTCGCGGCCGCGCCACTCCCCGCTGCTCCAGCCACCTCCCCTCGCCCCCACGCACACGACAGAATGGGCTCGGGCTTACTGCTGATGGGAACAGTAGTAACCTCACAACACTTTCGTAACAGCCGCCGCTGCATCTTTTCTCACCGGGAGGTTCTAGGGTACGAGCACTGCCTGTGGTGGATTTTTATTTTATTCGTTGAATACCTTGGTCGACGTTAGATAGTGCCTGGAGGATGATTCTAGCGGCGACTGGAATGAAGATAGCAGTAGCTGAACTAACGGGATATGGACCGCGCGGGATCTTCCGTTCTCCATCCTCCTCCACTCCTTTTCTCTCACACACACTCCTTCTCTCTCTTCCAAGGACAACCACTTCCTACCAAATGCGCCGGAAGAGCGGTCTCGAGAGCTTACAGCCCTGTTGGCAGAGACATCTGGAGGCGAACGCCGCAAGCAGACGTGTAGGTCGATGCTAGATCTCGCGTTTCAGTGTTGGAGAAGCACCACCAAGCAAGTTTTTCTGGCCGTAACATGCACTACTCTCACGGGGCAATGACAAAAGCAGTTGGCGCAATTGGAAACGCGAGACACTCACTCACCATTTCCTTCTTTTGAGAAGAATAGTTTAAGTAGTCGCTTTCCGTGTATAATATTACTAAAACTGAAGGGAGAGTCCGCAGCCTGCCTTCCCTCCCCTGCGAGAGGCCCAGCAGGGAGGCGCTGGGCGGGCGGTCCTTGGGGAGGGGAGGGATTAACGGCGGAGCACGTGTGGGCAACTCTCCCCATTACTCCTCTCGCCGCCTCGAATACTAATTGGGCCATGCGTCACAACAAACAGTGCGAACAACTCTTGCGCCCCCAGCCACTCTGCACGTGCCCGGGGGGAAGAAGACTCGGGCTGTTTGAGAGCAAAGAATAAGGACCATGCGTGGCCTCTCAATGTACTTCCCCTCCCTCCCCAGCCTACCTGCGGGGCTGACGGGCCACACTGGTGGGCCGCAGTTAAGCCCTGGGCCACGGTACAAACAGGTACCCCGCTTCAACAGCCCCTTCTCGGACGGCGGTCTAAGAGCAAGTGCTGTGGAAGGTCTGCGATTCAATCCCCCGAAATTATCACAGGAGATTGCGGAAGAAATCAATGAAATGGGAATATAATACCACCAGTGTAATAGGAATGGGAAATTTCTTTTACAAACTCTTGTCAAATATAAACTTTGCTCCCAGTGTTCTCTTTCAATCCACGTCTCGTGTAACTAATGATTTGATGACAGATTTCGGCAGAATCAGTGTTTCGATCACGACCGAATTTTCCATTCGCCAGACCGGATCCTTTCTGAACGGCCCTTTAGGCAGCGGAGAGTTTTCTGCTTATTTCCCTCATTTCACTTGGCGATGCTTTTGGTCCAGCAGACCTGGTGGCGCCAAGATGGTGGACAGACCGCTCGCCGTCCGTCCCTGAAACCCGGGTTCAAATCCCGGACGATAAGTGCGCAACTTATGGTAGATTATGGCTGCTTTGCGTCAGTTTTTCTTAGGATTCTTTAATTACGCCTGACACCATTGTGGGAATAACGGTAGGGGTCGTCTAGACGGCTGAATGACAGTGAGAGGCGAAAGGTGAAGATTCAGATGTGACAGATTTTGGCCCTGCATAACTATCCCACAATTAGGGGTTGACATTGCAGTTGTATGTTCCGCAGTCTTTGTGCTGTGATCTCTAGAGTGCACATAAAATGCTGAAGAAGCTATCAGAATTAATAAGGAATCCCGTTTGCCTTATTTAAAAAGAGCCCGTTCTCTGCAAGGGGTAGTTCAGCAGTGGTGCCAACCCACCCCCTCCCGGAAAAGTGAAAAGTCCGCGCTCACCGGAGGCCATCAGCCGAAGTTCCGCTTCCGGTAGGGAGCAACCTGTGGCCTGGAGCGCTTCAGGAAGCCGTGAGACCTCCTCCCCCTCCCTCGCGCAACTTCACTCGCGACAAGGGCAAGATAAGCTCCGGGGCAACTTCGGCTCCGCCCGACAGAGCGCAGCACGGGACACGCTGTTTATGGACCCCCAAGGGTTTGGGGATTATTTAATTTCGTCTCCGTCCGTGAAAAATAAGATAGAGATCCAAACTTCGAACTACTCGTGTTTGGTGCGCAGATCTGGGAAGGTGTAGCTGGCAAATGAGATTCGTTTATGGCTAACGAGATAAAAGGAGCATCGAATAGAACATTTGTGTTCAAGGTAGCAGCACCGAGTAGTAATAAGCGCTTCCTCTGGGAAATAGATGCCATGAAAATTGGTAGATAAGGGAGTTATTGCATATATGATTTTCTTTATATCTCACATTAACTGTAATAGTTCCAAAATTAGCCACCTCTGCTAACCATTCTAAATATTAAAGAAAGTTTCCTGATTTTTGAGCTTCTTCGCTTCACTTACCTAGTCGGAACTCTCTAAAATTGCTGTTCTGGGTAGTATTTACCGTCAATGTTTTTTAAGCTCATGAATAAGTTAATTAACATTTACAAGTTCAAGAGTAACAAGTTCAAAGCAAAAGTAGATGAAATTAAAATGATGGTCATTTATTTATAATAAACATTTTTTAATAAATCAAAACCATTTTTCCTCTTATTATCTTACTTTCACACTAAATAATTTGAATCTTATTAACTAAGGCTTCTAATACTTTTTATCCACCGAAATTTACTGAAAACTAGTAAAAACATCATCTCCATTTAGAATGTTTCTCACGAAACCTAAAATTAATCACCTTTTTGAAAAAGCATTGGAAGCAATAATGCATTTAATGACATTGTCTCTGTTAGATATACTATTGTATATTCACAAAATACAACTAGACTACTTCGTATCCATGCTGTTATACACTACTCTACTTTTGATCTTGTCGAAGTCGAATGTTTAAATTTCGAAAATTTCTCCCTTTTGCGGTAATTTGTGTTGTGTTGGGATTATTTGGAATTTTACTTATTTTTTTAATTTTGAAATAAATAATTTAATTTTAGGAATACAATTGAAAACAAAAATATATCGTAAGTTACAACACCTATTCTGTTCCTTTGTATTTTGACATTTAATAGTTTCTATTTTAGTTTTATTTGTGTGGATGTGGCTGTTGGTCTAATATAGTGAAATAGCTCATGTTGCCAGCATTTTTATTTACGTTGAGAAGTTTAGATTACTTTTGTAATGTTAGATTGTGTTTTCTAATGTACGTTTCTGTAGCTTCAGAACCTACAGTCAGGTTGAGAATAATAAGTAATCATGTGTACAGATTTGTGAGCCGTAGCTATTGCAACAGCAAAATAAGACGAAACGTGAACACAGTAGCTGATACTTTAGATCTTTGGAACGACGTGACAGGCTTTCTTCGAGTGGAAACCATACGAGTTGCCCCGCTCCTCTTGTATCGCCTGCCACCTGGGTGTGCGTGAGGAGTGGCTGTTCTCTCCTCTCCTCTCTGCCTCTGCGCGTGGCGAGGCGTCTCTCTCCTGCGCCGCAACTTCTTCGCAACTCTTCTCTCGCGCAGAGGGCGCTGGTGACGAAGAACTTTGGGTCTTCTCCCTCCCGCGCCCTCGCTCTGCACACGCGCCCACGGAGCGGCCTGGCACCCGACACTCCCTGCCGCCACCACAACCAGACAAGCCCACCACCCTCACCCGTGGTTTTTACCTTCAGCGCCAGGCGAGTGCTGGGGCAGTATTTTAACAAATACTCACTTATACGTATGCCCACTGCTCTGTCACACATATCGGAGGTACCTGCAGTTGAAACTCCAGCAAGGGGACATGGCAAGGGTACAAGGAAAGAGACATAAAAAACTGCACTGTTTGATTCCGAACTTAACCAATTATTTCGCGGTCAAATACAATAATTGTCGGTACTATGATCTGGCTGACTTGTGAACTCTCTTGTTTCTAAAAATATGTTATTTTTCAAACATATTTTGATATCAACCTTCTTTTACTTTTTGCTTTTTTGTCGTAAATTAATCATACACTACTTGTTGCTTCAGAATTCGATTCCCTCACCCACCGATGTTTATTCATCTTAACGCTCTACGTATTTTCAATTTCATTTATTTTATTTCTTTCTGCAAACTTTCTTCTTTGTTTATTTTCCGTTTATATGCAACTATTAAGTTTCTATTTATAAACATCTTGTCCATAAATCTGTGCTCACTCTGGTCTCTGACTCCACGGAATACAAACAAGGCAAAATCAAGGATTTCAAAACTTCTTTGCCTCGCTCTTAGATACCACAGTAAGAAATTTAGTTCAAAATAAAAATAAGGTTTTTTGGGAAGTAACTCCTGAAGACGAGTAAAATAAGTCCACAAAACATAGATATGAAAAAATAATAAACATTTTAATAAAATTGCTTAATCTACATTATATTTTCTGGTAAATGTGTCTCTGTTACCAATGGCTTTAAAATTACTGTTAAAAAGTTCTGTTCAAAAAGCCTAAAAAAATATTTAAATGTCTCATTTACTTTTTAAAGTTTTCACGTAATGAAGTTCGTCTTATTTTCTGAACTCGAAAGCACAACATTACCTAGCCTTTCTCTTCTTAAGCCGGTGTCTGCCCGGGGGTGCAGTGATACATTCTCCGCCCGCCTTCTCGTGGCCCCTGCCGCAACGCAGGGAGTCTGTGCGAGGGAGGGGGGAGGGGAGGCAAAGAAGTTGTCGCTGTGCGCGGAGGCCCAACTTGGCTCGCGAGGGAGATAGCCCCTTCTTGCACGCCGCCGCTGCCCCAGGGGGCCGTGACTCCGCTTGGCGGCTCCCGGCGCAGATTCTCGCGATGACGTCAAAGAGGAATTGTTAAACTCTCTCAGGGCAAACGACGCCAGTGATGCTTTATGCGGAAAATTCTCATTATTTCTTGTCGATTTGCTTGGTATTTGATGAACTATAAGCATTTTACAGAAAAAAACCTGTAGATTTAATTTTGATACTACGAATACTAAGCTGTTTAACCAGCTTTTGTAAATCCGTAACGTAATTTGATGTAACGAATTTGTGACACAAATACACTACCAACGGCTAGGATATCGCCTTGGTTTACACATTTCAACCGCAGTTTACAGTTTTTTGTTGTTTATTGTCCTAGCAACGTTAATAGCAATTTCTGGTATTTTTCTCAACAAAATTACTGCCACAAAAATGTGAGGGGAATATGAATAACTAAGGAGAAATAATGAAAATAAAATTAATAAAATAAAATATGAAAACTCTAAATTTTTTATACAAGATCTTTGGTGCAGTATGAGAGCAATAATAAAAAAAGAAGACAAAATTAAACCCAAGTGAAATAAAAATTATCAGTCGTGCTTTAAAATGCTCTCCTAAAATACATTAAAAAAAGTGAATATATTCCCTATTCTCATACTCTTCGAATTTCCAATTATTTGAGAAAAATTGAGGCGGTTGACGTGAAAAGGGCACATATGCAAAGAAGCTGTTTTGAGAAAAGCGGTGTTCAAAGTTTTGTTTGTGTATATACAGTTTGTGACTTGATAACGAGATAATAATAACTGAAATATAAAAGTATTTATTCAACTCATGTTATAGACATAAAAAAGAAAGGCACAACTCATTTCTTGTATGAAAACAATAATTTTGATGCTTGGGCGTTTGTGCCCCTTTAACGGAGAACACGTTTTATTCAATAAAATGGAATAAAAGCGTCAAATACCTGGAATAATATCTTAATACAGAGTGAGTAATAGCTTTTAGATATATTTTAGACTATTCTGCACAAGAAGCTTAAATGTTTTCTTTGCAACAAAGACAATTTGCTTGACAACAATAAGTACGAGACTATGAAAGAAAAAAACTCATTCTATAATTCTTCTTTTAAAATCTTAACATATTTTTATGAGTCAACATCATCTTCAACTAGATCTCACTATAAACATTTTACATCAGCAACTTTCATCTGATTTACATCTGGACGTAGAGATTTTCTAGTAGAATGTCAAATCCTTGTGCACCAGGTATATGCTACAAAGTTTCGAGTATGTGCGAAAACACAGAACAGGTTCATTGATAAGGTATTTTATAAGCAGATAATTAATTATTCCGAATGGAGTTCACTTTTACAAATGGGCTTTCCATAGAAAAATGATGTCACTCTTGGAGTAAAATCCTTCTCCATTACAACACGAAGTGGGCCTTTTTGCTGTAGGATCATTACCAACTCGTACATCATTTATGTCACTATTATCACTTATTTCTCTCTAAACAAAATAGCGAAAATACCTTCACATTTGCAGCTACCTGCTTCTCATGTACTCTGCACAGCTGCTTTTAAACGTCGCAGTTTTCAAGATACACATTAGAAACGTCACCAAAATTCCCTAGAGACCATGGCAAACAAGAATAGCCATTCTGCGTAAAAATTGCATATAGGCTTATGTACTCTTTTTACGTCGACCGCCTCAATTATAAACGTTCAATATTTTTAGATTATTAGATAAATAATTACATCTGGCATTTGTAATAGAAATAGTGGGACACATGTTTGTAATAGGTGATGGTCATTTTATTGATTAGTTTACTTCTGCCGTCTAAGGGCTGCTGGCTGTGTTTTGTTTCGCTGTTTTTCCGTTTGCGGTCTGCATGTGGCCTTGAGCGGGCTGGCGTCCGCGGGGAGCGATCGTCGACTGTTCGGAACAGTTGTCTGACTGTGCAAGGAGTGGAGGGGGGGAGGGAGGGGTGATGGCTTGTGGCACCTGCCTCCGCATCCATCATTCCCTCTGCGCATGAGCAAAAGAAAACGATTTGTGATTGGCTCAGATTTCGAACGCATTCCTCCTTCAATCTCCGGCAGATCCGTTAGATTACAAGTTACGTGCCGTGTGCTTGCTTTGCTTGGCTGGGAAGAGCCTGGTTTCGTTTCGCTTATAAATTAACATTTTCGGTCGATATACTATTATTTCGGTAGTAGATTACTTGCTCTACTTTTGCGTTTTGACAAAGTAATGTTATATTGCGGAGATAATCATTTGTCGGTGAAATGGAAGAAAACTGCAAGAATAGTTGAGGCATCCCATGTTATACAGAAGCCATGTTGGAAATCACGTCGTTTCGAGAACGTAAGTACTTGCATAATAATGTTTTATGTATTTCTCCAATCAGGAAATATCAATATGTAATAGTATTAATTATGAGTGGTTGGGTGATAATGATAACTTACTTTTATTATTAAGAGGGGTTTTTGAGGACTACGTAATTACTTTCGACGAGTCACTTTAATGTTATCGAGTATATGCTGTATGCGAATTGCGTTCAGTGTTAGATTATCTAAAAGACATTTCATATTTTAACATTGTGTGATTTTTTTAAGAAAGCTTTCTTTGAAACTGGTTTCTGTTAGTTGGCGACATGGAAGACGTCCTGTTGGCTGCAAATAGTAATTTTTACACGAATCATTTGCAAAAACAAAATTGATAAAACTAAAGTAGTGGATGAAATGCAAACAAAAATAATAATGTGACTTTCATGTTATTGAGAGAGTATTTTGAAGTATTTGTAAATCGAATATAGCGAAATGTTTCGTTTAAATTGTATGAAAAATTTGGCAGGAGTATCTCTTGACATTGATTATGATCGCTAGAAGTATGCTACATAACATTAATGTAGTGATAATAAACGATTTTTCATAGAATTATGGAGTGTAATTCATGTAGAAAATGAAAAAAAAATTATAAAACTAAGGAATGTGTATTTTACTATATTGGATTTATTAATTATGGAGCTGAGTGTAGGAATGTAGTGGCAAATTATCTTAACTTTACCCAATTAAGTTTACATTGATCTACAACTAAATATTTTACAAATAATGGATAATTTCATTGTGTAATTCATCAAGCATCCCACATTGCCTCTGCTCTTAAATGATACTAACAATAATAATAATGAAAATAGTAATAATAGTAAAAATAATAGAAATAATGTTTAAACATCATCATTTACCTTTGTTAAAAGTAATAATTTTACATTACAAAATAGCTGCAATAGACAACGATTTAATGCATATGAGTACTAACTACTCATTTATTACTCATTTTTTGTATAATTTAATAACAATTTCTTTGTGTATCTTATATAAATTGCATTGTGGAGTACCTTTTTAGGGCTTGCTCTAAATGTGTAAGATATATATCTTATTTCCGTTGTCTAAATCGTTCTCTAATCCAGTGATCCCTTCTCTGTTTCAGGTACGTATCTTTGTCCAAAGCTTCTCTGCGTGCGTTCTCGGAGGCTTCTTGCAGAGCTGCCACCGAAGAGCTTAGCATTGTTGTGAGTAATTGTGTTGAGCCCCAGACACTTATTCCTTCATTTCTCATTGCCTTTAGAAATGCGGAGTTTACAATGATGATTTGTCGCATGTTGAATTTAGAACTGGCCCCAACTATTATAGAATCAACAATGCTTACGCTCTTACGCGGAATATACGATAATAATGCAATGTGAAGAAATCCACTTATTGCACTTATTAAAGTAAACAAAATATTTTTTTTACTTCTGCTATAAGGTAACGGGGGGTAGCATTGCCACATGTTTGTTTCTTCTAAAATTCTAGATGCATCAATTGTTACAATATTTATTTTGTCAATTTTATGCCACCTCAATTTATTTCCAAGTCTGGCAATGTAAAATGCGTGAGAGTTGGATAGGAAACGGAAACACATAAAAATGCATGAGAATGGATTTTAATATTTGACAGATTAAATACTCTAAACAGGAATAAATACTGCTTTGAGAACTTAGTCTACAATAAGTGTTATTAACTGTTTTACATTGTGATAAAATACCAAAGGGAAAAAGTGCTTTCTTCTTTTCATATTAGTTAGGGAAACTAGTCTGGGAAACTCAGCAACAATATTGTATTTTGGCATAACACACCCATCATTGTCATTTAAAGTGGACCTGCTAATTCCATACAGTTCAGTGGCTTTCTCCTGCTTAATTTTCCACTATTTACTTTTTCCATTGCCTAGTGCATTTTAGCTTAATCGTATGTTTGTAAATCATAGATATTGTATTTTTTATTTGTCTATCTGGCAAAGTTACACTGCAAGTATGGAGACTACAAAAAGTCATTTTACATCAAATGTAATTAATCAATGTTTAAAATGTATAAGTCAAATGCTTTAGAAATGATATATAAACTCACAAATGTCAATGGTTTCAAAGTAAGAATTTCTTCTCAAAGGATATAAATATAGGGGCAAGATGGACAGTATGGCAATATTACCCTGAAAGTAATATATTTTATTAATACATTTTGTCCTGTTTATAATAAATAATTATTAAGCCATGACATAGCATGCCTAGGAATGACATATTAACTTATCTATGTCGTTTATTTCAACTCAATTAATCCAAATAAACGAAGTTTCGATTACGAGATTTATCTGTATCACAATACATTATACATATTTACGGACATTTTAGATTACAACTGAAACCCAATGCAACAAACGAATGTATATAATGTTTCTAAGAAAGGGAGCTAACTAAAGGAACACAGCCTTCAAATAAATTTACAATACAGACTATGATACTTAATTTTTTTAAATTGTGGCAGTATTTCACACATGGCAATGATACCCGTCGTTATCTTATATAATGCGTTTTCTGTATTGTTTTTACGCATTTGTGTCTGAGATAAATGGTGAAAGAAGAACAGTAGTGTCTCAATTTCTATTTCTCTCTCCCTCTCTTTCCTTCTTCTCTCATCTCCCTCCTCTGCCCTTTCTCTTCTCTCCCCTCTTTGTCTCCTCTCCCATTTCTCGTCCCTCCAACCTTTCACCTATTTGCCCTTTTTTCCTTTATAATGTTGAGTGAGGTGAAATTTGGGTTATTAAAAACTCGTTGAGGTGTGTAAAACTCATCTGATGCTATGTATCGAAATGTTGAAGCTATTGAAATAGAAGATCGGTAAGAAAATCATAACACAAAATGTATATAAAATGCTGTTTTCGTTCAGAAAAAATAGGCTTTCTTCTCAACCACATTTCGTGAGTTTGCTTTAAATGAAAGGTAATGGACCTCGGATATGTTATCGCTTGCTATTTTTAACCAGTTCAGTAGTATAAGCACTACAGTTTAATAATGTATTACAATTAATATAATGAACGTTTACCTTCTCCGTTCATTATGTAATTTCCAAGTTCAACTACCAGCAGTTGGTTGTGGTGGTTTTATTGGGCGATTTGCTATCCATCAACCAAAAGCAATGAATGTTTCGTACCCCAAACAATCTTGTGTTACAGGTAGTCATCTGAAGATGTTTTTTTTTCAAGTTTTCACTTCTTGAAATTTACAATATTATTTATCATGATATACGTTTCTTTCTGCGTCTCAATTACGATCATAAAAGAAGTACATGACTAACGAATGCCTTTTTGTGTAAAGAAACTTACGAAAGTTCATTTAGTGCAATATTATGAATTGTTTTAACACCAATATGCTCTTGTTCTGTAACGAAATTGCTATCAAAATCAGTTTTTGGTTATCGAAATTCAAATTTGAAGGAATTGAGAACAGTTTCTTAATAAGAGTTATTAGAACAAAAATATTGTATTCTTCCTTGGCTTCCTGAAAATCAATATCAGTCTGTCATTTCAACGAAGATATTAGTTACTTAGAATTTTTACAAACAGGATAAAAAGTTGTAGGATATCCGTATCGCAGCATCTTATGACATTGCACGGTAGGTCATCGAAGTGTCCCGGTCTCCAATCTTGTCTTTTAAGATTATATTTGCGCTCCTTATTCCGTGAGTGAGGTGTTGTGGCTGCAGTTGGACGGACGTGGATTGGGGGTCAATTCCTTATGACGTGTTGTGAGTCAAAAAACGTGATAGGTGCATGTTCTCGATAATGTGTAGGGTAATGTGATTCAGATAAGTATGTCTTTGTATTGGGTTTAATTAACGTCTGCATAATATATGCGTATTGGAGGATTGACGACCAGCATTAAGCTGACCAGCATTAACACTTAAAAAATATTTGTATGTCACATAATTATATACAAAGTTAAAAAGTGAATGTTTATTTAGATGATTCAACGTCTCGACTGTTAGGTGTTTCTGAAGTGTTTTTTGATCGAACAAAGCTGCAGTGCTGGGGCTCCCATTTCTCATTCTCCGCCTTCTTCTCCTGCCCTCCCTGCCCTTTTCTCTCATGTTCCCGTCCCTCTTCCTCTCCTCTTCCGCCTCATTCTCTTCCTCCTCGTTCCCCTTCTTCCCTCCTAGGTCCTCTGAGCATCGTTCTGCCTCCTGGAGCGGAGCAGACTCGTCTCCACCCTGTGCTACGCACCTGGCCGTGCCCTCCCCTGCCTTCGCCTGTGTGTGTGAAGGGGGCGATCTCTGCAGCTAATTAATTACCTGGCGGCGCGTGCGCGGCCCCGGGCAGCTGCCGCCCCTCCCCCTCCCTCTCCCCCCCCCACCAGCGGCCAAACAGTGGGCGCAAGCGCTGTCTCTCACGTCAGCGCCTGCGACCACGCGCCTCACAAGTTGCCTTTTGGTTTAGTGGAATAGCTTCGGAAATTAGGCTAATTAACCAGAAACTTCGAAAAAATACTTCAAAATACAGAAGGCATTTAAAGTAATACACCTTCTTTGACCGCGAAATAAATAATCTCTTCTCAGAATAAAACCGTTTCCCTGCAAAATGACGATTTGTGAAATGCGTAACATTTTTTGCACCGATATAGGACGGCGGTGTAATATTAAAAGAATTTCATCGCGAAGATTGTCCTATATTTCAACCTTCTCTCTACGACTTAGTGATCATAAAGAATCCGACTTCTTCACGTACTGTATATAAATTCTAACGGTTTCGCAGCCCCGTTTTGTTGTGTAAATTGTCAAGAAACTGGATAATCGCTGAAGATTAACGACTTATTCTTACATCTATATTGTTGCTTTTTAAAGATTGCTGTGCCTAAAAGTTTTTCAGATTTCAAATAGCAAGCTCTCACGAATTTGTGTATTACATTACCATCTATAATAACATAATTAGCCATTATTAATTTTTATCGTAGATTTTTAGAACGGTATATGTAGATTTGAAAATATGTGTATTCTACAGCAGTTATTCAATTATATAAAATTAAATCCCAATCACGATAAATTTTGAAAAACAATAAAGATGAAAAATTGAATGTGTCTTTCTCAGCGCTTTCACCAAACGAAAAATAATTATCAAAACGAAAGTTTTCGTGTTTTTCTTCTCTGCTTGAATTATGACTATAAAAACATTTGTGTCTTCTCAACTGAGAAATTTTGTGAGGCCGACAGTGTTGCCCCAACAAGTACTCTTCCTTGAAAGCAAATCTGTTTCCGCGTTGTTCATGAAAGCGCTGAGAAAGACACATTCAATTTTTCATCTTTATTGTTTTTCAAAATTTATCGTGATTGGGAATCAATTTTATATAATTGAATAACTCCGAAATAAGTTTTAAATAGTTAAAATGTAAGGTGACTTTGTTCACCATTGTAGTTCATGTAAACTAAACCAAATAGGCGATTTGGTTTGTCCTCGATTACAAAAAAAGACAGTTTCATTACCTAACAGAAAAGAACATACGTTTTTGGGTCCGCAAAGGTAGACCTCTTGTCTCTATGGCATTTTTTCTATTTCATTATATGACCAAAAATCTGGTCCTTGCATTAAGGCCTTTACTTGTTGCTCTGTCACAGAGAACACTTAACTTGCCTGTAGAAACAGAAATCCTAAAGTAGTTATTGATGATACGAATGGTAGATGTTGCACTCTATTTTTCAAGTAGGAACGTTACTTACGAGATCAACAGGCCGAGGGATGCAATACTACGAGAAAAATAAAATCATTTTTACCACGTGCGTCATACACTACTTTTACTCAGCCTTACGGACTTAAGACCCACAAACATCGGTCAGTTGTGGGATAATATTAAGAGCAATTCTCCATAAGGAGAAATTCATAGAATTATCTCAACACTTCAGCATCGTCTTACTTTTACCATGTGTGTGAGGGGGGATGTGTGGGGCTGATTTGATGTTTTCTTTCAAGTATTTTCTTCTTTATGCTGAGTATAATATATATTTTAATTTGTTCACATATGTTAATATTTACAACTTTGATAATTCATGTATTGAAAGAATGACTTTCGTTAGAATAGAAAATGAGTAAAAGCTGTATTTTTTTTAATATGTATAAATTATTTTCGATTATATGAGTGGAGGGCTGAAGCAGATATTTTATTTACGTAGAATGAGAAACGCCTTCAACGTTCTAACAAAAATGAATGCCTTGCTGCTTCCTCAGTGCCGCATCGTATTCACTGACCTAATGAGGTGGCGGGCGCAGCTGGCGGGGAGGGTGGTGGGTGGGGCGGAGCGGGGGGGAGGGGTGTTTGGGGCGTGGTGTGGCTTTTGTTTCGTCATTAGCGCCGTGGGGACCTTGACCACCTCTCCCCCTCCCTCTCCGTCTCCCCCTCCTTCTCCCTTCCCCACTGCCCTGAGCTCCTCGCAGGCGGCCGTGGCCCAAGACAACAACCCTTCCCCTCCCCCACCCTTCACCGTACTTCGCCACAGGCTTCACCCCAATCCCCTCTACAGCACAGTCTCATCAAGGTATCAACTCGGAAGATTCTCTTTCCTCCACTGACCGCATTTCTCACGCTCTAACCGTTTTCTAGAATTGTGTTTACACAAATAGGAGGAAATCCTAATATACACATTATTCACCATAGCCTCTTAATACGAGTGCAATAAATCTAAATTATCCGCAGTTCATAACTGAAATTCTAATTTCCTGATTCCATCATTTCCTAACTGAAAATAAGTTCTAAAATTCGAAAAAATATTGTGCTGAATAAGTTAAAAATCTCAAAAGTGTATAAACTGCATCTTAGATAAAGTCTTACGTAGCATAATTGCATTAAAGTGTAATATGTTGTGCTGTTCCAATCATGAAACATAGTTTGCTCCAGACTTATCTGTCGAAATTATCCCTTAAAACACACTTTCGATATGTTGAGTGTAAACATTAACCAATTTCATTTAAAGTGCCAAATACTAACATTTCAGAAGGTGATCTCTCAATACAATTGTTTTTAAAGTTGTGTAAAGAGTAGCTTTTTAATTTTGCATTTATTTGTCAGAAATTCACATAATAATATTTGTTTTGTAGCTTCTTTACGTCGGCTTCCAATTTTTCTTTCTAGATTTTTAAATCATCATTTGCCATTATATATTTCTAAAATTTTATAGTGCTTCTTTTTCTAATTTATCTCTATTTCACTTCACCTCTTCAGATTTCCATTCTGAAATTTTTATCACATTCAAACTTTTCTCCTTAGACCTGTTTTTTATTCATTTTCATATTTTTGCTTCTCTCTTAAGCTGCCTTTCATTATTACCATCCTATTAGATTGAATTTAAATTTTTTATATCGCCGGCGCAACTTCGTGTAGGCTTTCCTGTTGTGTTTCGCAGCTCCTGGCATAATTGCGTGCTCCCCACCCCCGAGTGCAAAGCGCTTCCTTTCCCCGAAGGCGCCCGCTCTAACGAGGAGCGACTGCCAATTAGGCGGCGCTTTCAATGGCGAATCTCTGCTTCATTCGGGAAACGCTTAACGGCTCCAGATTCATAAAATTGCCGTGAATTATTTGGCGAGATCGAAACCATTCTGGAGACTATAAGCCACGTTCGGCAGGCGAAGTGCAATGAAAACACTTGAAAGGGCGAGTGATATTCTTTTGTTTTTGTTTTCTGGTAGATTCTCCTCCAGATGTAAATGCGTCTCGTTACGTAGGCTGTAACGTAATCAGGAAATTCTGGATTAATTTCAAGTGTTTTCATAGCATTGGCCTGCTTTCTACTTTTAATTATTTAGAAAAAAATCTTTGGAGCGTCTTCTTGAAAATTTAAATACTACATCCCTGACTATGCGAAAAAATAGATTTTTTCCCGTGCAGTTTCGCCCCTTCCAAATAAGCCATTGAAATGAAATAGTTCTTCCTAATTTTCTTTACAAACAAAAGTCATTCAATACATCAATGGGTTACTCTACAAATAAAAAATAAAACAAATAAATTCATAATTTTTTTCACTCACTTTTCACAAAGTCCAAAATCAATCGCAGAGCTTTGTTCCTATCATAAGGTTATTAACATAAAACAAGCTACATTTTGATCAATTCGAACCAATTTGACAAAATTTCTTGGTAGATTATTTCGAAAAAAATATGGTTTCGAGTGATTTTTGACCCGATTGCGGGAACGCAAGGGCTGTGAGGCTGAGTCTCTTTGCATCCCCCAGCCTTCAAGGTAGTTGACCGATTATGACCACGTAAAGGTAAAATTGCTACCTAGTGTCACGGGAGTAGCGTAGAGTAGATCTTCTTTCAGTGATGCAATATATTCTGCCGTGGGTTTTCAATGAGAACAATTGAGTGACATTTTTGGAAGCTGCTTGGTTCTTCACAATTATTAGTCATTAAATTATTTGAGAGTTCATTTCAAACTAGTGTAGAAAACCTATTTGGCATACGAATGTAATTTTGATGATGAGGCAACCATAGAAGGTGTTCAGATTTTTGAAATTAGAAATGTTCGTAAAATTTCTTTTCTTTGAATTGCCTCTACTATTTTCCTGTACAAATCATGCAAACGTGCATCTGTTATACTTTTTGTGTCGTCTTCTTTACGCGAGTCTTCTGCGATGCCGATGCCTGTCTCCCAATACTTTGTTCAGATTCCGGTTCCCAGTGTTTCATTTCCTTCGCGGTTCGTCCCCTCAAAATGCTGTTCCCTGTTCGCACACGTGAGGCGCTCACGTTTGCTCGTCAGTAAACAGCGGACGGTGCTCTGATAATTAATCAATTGATTCTGAACAAAAGAACAACAAACAAAACAGTAGTTTTACTTTACCTTGTCCCGCGGGCGTCACTTCGTCCCTTCCCTTACAGACTCGGCCGTAAACGTTCCAGTTATCTGTTAACACAAAACTGTGTTATAAGAGTACCAGTTCAGGTGTAAAACTGTTATACGAGTACCAGTTTAGGGTTAGCACAAATAAGTCTCGGCAGTAAAGGAGACGATCGCCGGGCGAAGGAGCGTCAACGCGTGTGTTGCGTGGTGTTTACGGGGCACGTGACGTCCGCGAGTGTGGGGAATGCTTCGAGCAGATGCCGGGCACTGAGTCCACCGGCGCCGAATGTTTCGGCTGTTTGGGGCTGTGGACGACTCGTCAAACACAGCCCCATTACCTCCGCACACAGGGAGGGAAGGTTGTGTCATGCAGAGGACATCTATCGGTCGTTAGCAGGGGGAGGGGGCGTTTGCTTCACCAATAGAGGCGCCACGTGCCCGGTCACGTGGGACGCCCCCCCCAATGCACTCTCGCGATGGGAATCTCATGGCGAAGAGGTGTCGCTCTCCCGCACTGCGCTTCAGCCGTCGAATTGGTGTGGAATAGAACTCTGCCAGCTCACTCGGCTCCGTGCGGTCTGAAGAAAGTTGAAAGAAGTGTTTACGTCACTTATTATTCTAGCAGCTTGGATTATCCTTCAGACAGAGGCTCATTTCGTCACAGCTTTGTAGCTAGTGCCGAAAATCGCCGCCGACGGGGCCTCTATACTCCTTAGGCGGCAGCACTTGTTCCCTGAGCCTCCTCAGCCGAGAGGTTTGAGTGGAGAGCACGAACGACTTTCTTAACGAAAACAGTTATTTTGAATTTTATTTGAATAAATACCTGCGCACTCGCAGTCATGAATGCAACCAACTCCAGTGACGCAGATCCCCTTTGAACGGCGTGGGCGCTTCCGTGCGCTGCTCGATGCTTCCTTGTCTGCGGTCGCTGTCCTTCCGCAGCGCGCGCGTGTGCGTGTGTGTGTATGTGTGCGTGTGTGTGTGTGGGGGCAGGAGTCGTCGGGGCATCCGGCACACGGCGGCCACGGCCTCCCGCGGCATTCAGCCCAAACAAAGGACGCGCGCAGAAACGATCGCGCAACAATGTGCCGCCGTCATTTGTTAGGGCGCAGAATGGCGGCCACAAATCTCGTGGGACGCGGCGGCAGACGCCCTGCGTGCGTGCGTGGGTGTGTGTGTTCGTATGTGTGTGAGTGTGTGTTCGTGTGAAGAGGCTGCGGTCTGCGGCGCAGTTTGCGCAGGATGAGTCTGTGGGCGGCGGTTGACTTGAGAGCTCTTGCGGGAACAATTGCTGTCTGCAACACTCTCAGAGATACGCTCGCCTTTGAGAATTCCCTCGAAAGACTCGTTGCGGTCTTCGAGGACACACGAATTTTAATGTGGTTGGCGGTTGTGTCGTAAAGAGTTAAAAATCCCTTCGTCAATGAAAGTGTACGATGCCTTTTATTATTCTTGCTTCTAATCTGCGTTTATACTTGCATTGAAGAAACTTCAATTGCTAATGCGACAACAGTCGATACTCTTCATATGGTCGTTTGTGAACAATAATGTGTGGGTTAGTATGCAAACAGATCTGAGCGTGTTATAATTATATTGAAATCTCTCTTGATAATTTCGCCACACACCACATTTGTGGGTTCAGGAATTATCACGCTATGGTGTCGAGACCCAAATGAATGGGAAATTCTTTTAGTATGACGTAGTACTAAAATTAGATAAACTTAACAGTGGTTTACTTTATCGGCCATAGTTCATGATGGAGCACTGGAAAATGATGAATTTTCGACTGATTAGCTCTTGATCCAGAGTCTGGTAACGAAAAAGTGAAACGCCTCTTGTTTCTGTATTTAGCAAATGAGTTCCTCCAACAGGTGACTGGCGTAAGTGTCTCACGACCTCAGTTGCTGTCAGTGCGGTGCCCGCGACCGGGAAGTCCTAGGGTTCGAATACCAACGCTGGAGGGAGTGTCGACAGCCGCTCTGTGGCGAGCGCCTCGCGGAGGCCGAGTGCCAACGCCCGCGGCTCAAAGCGCTTGCACCAGAGGCCTTCGACCAGGCGCTGCACAAGTAGATTGGGAAGGAGACCGCTTTCGGATCATTCGTCGTTCCGGAATTGATTTCACGCATTTGTATTTGTTTTTAAATATTTGATAATAGTTTTAGGAGTTTTATAACGTGTTTTACATATTATATTAGCACATTTTACAAGATTCTGAACATTCGATTAAGATAGAATTGTTAGTTTTGCCTTTCCAGACGGCAGTGGTGTCGGTTTATCTGATGAGATTTCGTTGCATCATTTTGACTTGCGATTCTTGAAAGTTAAAAGCTTCTGAAATGGTCTTAAATTCTGCAGGGTAATGGATGGATGAATAAATTGTTCGTTGAAATAAAAACGTTGATATAATTTTTGCAAAGATGCAAAAGGATTGATCTACTTTTTTATATCAGTGCCTCATAATACTAGTGTTTGTGTCGCCGATTTCTGCCACAGCACTTCAACAATTTCTCTTTACTACGTAAGAACATAGTGAGATGAGATACTGAAAATGGCGCTGTTGCAACCATACGTTTTGTCTATGTGAGTTCTCCTGCCAAGGGACTGTCAGATCGGTGGTCTAGAAAATTTTTAATTAAGTGTCAGTTCTCGTCCGTCGTGCAGAGCGGTGGCTGTGGCTGTGGCTGTGTCTGGCCGCGTGCATTCGCAGGGAAAAGCAACTTGGCTCTCGCAAATGCGCCGCGTCGCTTGTTGAGAGTTCCACGTTACTTTTCTTATTGAACCACTTCGCCCTATGTTTTCTAACCGTGCAAGGCAGTACATCCTCAATTTAGTCATTTCAAACTTTCTGTAATATTTATCTTCTCAACAACACATTTATCCTTTCCCTGTGTGGTATAATTGTTGACGCGATCACAATTATGTCCCTGTCTTTCTGAAAGCGCTTTTCTCTGGAGAGCGCGTTCTATTATTGGCGCCACTTCCCGACTTCCCATTGGCCGCCGGGGCGTTTGCCTAGCGCTGCGTTTGGACTGCAAAGATTACCCCTTCCCTGCCCTCCCGTGTTGGCGAGAGGGAAGATCATGTTCCTCAATTGTTTGCTCTCAGCGCCCCCGCAGGGCCAGAAGGTCAATTGGTGGGAGAGAAAGGGTAAGAGGAAAGAAGGGACGGGGACGGAAGCGAAGAACAAAGCTGCTGCGGAAGTGAATGGACTGATTTCGATCACGCGTAAAACACGGGGAACAATGTGGGAAACAATAGTGGACAATATTAAGATTGTCGCAAATTTTCCATTATAAATACACAATGTAGAGGTCGTTCGTGCTAATCGTGCAACTCTGCGTCGCGTGTAGTCAAGTGTTTTCCAAATCTCGGGTGCTCATTGTTTTTCGCCACTATTTTGTATCGGATTTTCAGATTAGTTATTCATGTGACGTTAACATGTTCGAAATTATTAGAGATATCTAAGAATAAGTGAATCAATTAGCTTTCACGGCAACATCATACTTTGAAACGTTTGAATATCATTGTTCCGCGTCGCACAGATAAAGACTTAGTCATAGGAGAGGAGGGGGCCTAAAGGAGGGAAAGGGAGGATAGGGAGGGGAAGGAAAAGGATAGGCAGGTGGGAGAGAGCTCGCGAGGAGGGAGGAGAGAGGGACTGGTGAGGTGTTACGAGAAGGGGAGGAGGAGAGAGGGTGGGAGGGATTGGAGAGGCAGGAGAAGAGTGTTGGTGGAGGGAGTGAGGGGGAGAGAAGGGGAGGGTGGGGGCAGGGGGCGAAGGGTATTTGCTTCCCCATTAGGGCATAAGGGCGGTGCCCTGCATGCGCGATCGAGGCTCATTACGAGCTCCCCTGCCCACCCGACACCCCCTCCCTCGGCGGGCACTGGGCTCTCAGTCCCTTACGAGGCCTTTAATACGAATCTCTCAGCCTGAGCACTTCGCATCTTCCATTATTTTTCACTAGTAATAATACGTACACACAGAAAATAAAAGTAAAATGCTTCAGTAAGACAACATTCAGTTTGAAAAAGAAAATGAATTAGCGTGTTGGAACTGTTACCTGCAATATATCTGAGGTGAGACAGCGCTCCCTTAGAGTTAACTCATAGCACTCGGTCATCACGCTCGCCCTCCCGCTTCCCGTCCCCTTCCCCTCCCCTTACTTCCCCATCCCCGCCCCCTCCTCGCTCTGACCGGCAGCAGTGCATTGCAAGCGGCGCTGTTTCTATATAGGAGAACATTTTGTACTCGCAAGCCAACTTTTTTTTCTGCCTTCTAAAATGTAGTCTACTGAACTTAAGATTATTTGCTCATGCTTGAAAGACGTTTTTGTGGAAAAATACTCGTTCTAATTTATGCGTATAATTTTTGTTAAGTGTTAAAATCATCTGTTTTAATAAAATTGGAGTATACAGTGTTTAACTAGTGGTAAAATGACTTTATTGCTGTTTCTGTGACTCAGTGCCTTTTGTGTAACTATTTTCTTTGTTTAGTGAAAATATCTATTGCATAATAAAGTCTTGACAAATGTGTCCCTTCATAATCTTCGTTTCCTTACCTAATCATATAAATTATATGTCCGTCTAGCTACGTTGCTTAAGGTTTTTTTATGATTTGCATCCAAATAGATGCAAATTCAGACTGATCTATTAAATATTTTTCGTTTGAAAATCAGGCGTACTTTCCACATTTAGTAACTCCAGCATGTTTCAGTATTGTTATGGACGAAAAATTGCGTTCAAAATTCTGATATAATTATAGACAATTCATATACAAATGTTACTTATTACTGTTTATCCGTAGTTACTTATTACTATTTATCCGTAGTTACTTATTACTATTTAAGTGTCGAACGAACTGTAATGCTGACATTTCTTGTGATGTTGAATTTTAATTAAAATAATAACTACGTTCAATCACAATCTAATGTTGTATCAACAACGCAGCTCGCAACATTTCTCCCAGCTGTATTCTCCTCACATTTTGTGTAGTAATTCGCTAATATGTTTAGTCTTTATGATCAGTTTCCTGCAAAAAGCCACTTCCCCCATTAGGGATAATTAGCCCTTTTGCTCATCGTGGCATCATGACTTCGCCCCCGTAGCGCGATGGCTCCGCCAGATGGGCGCGTGCGAATCGCTCATTCGCTGATTATTCTCTTTGGCTTTGGAGGCAGCACCAGCGCTGCTCGTGTCACTCATCAGAAGCTCAATCGCCGACAGGCGCTCGAGGAGACTCAGCCTGCGCTTTGGCTTTGCGCTCGACGCGTGGGCCTTACACGAATTCATTTTCATTGAAATGGACATCATTTACCTCTCTACCGGCTGAATTAGCTCAGAGGCAACATTGCAACTCCCTCTGCAGGGCTCTGGACGCGAGGTCCTAGGGTTCAAGCCCTGTACGTGGCGGATTTTCCAGGATCGCTCTATAACGAGGTCGAAGTCGGTCGCTGTCTGAGGGGGAATTCTAGCGGGGAGATGCCTGATCGGTTGTTGTCAGTGGATTCTACGATCTGTATCAGGCAAATGCTGGAGCTGTACCGAAACAAACAAGCTCATTTTCTTTATTTTTCTGGCTCCCTCCTTTTGCCTTAGACTCACACAAATTTCACTTGCATGCACTACACTAGCACTAGGGGGCTTGGGGTTAGTCCTGGCTTGGGTGGTGGTTTGGTAGGGCGGGCCGATGTCAAGTTATGCGCTGTATCTAATAATCCAGCCAGAGGTAACACTACCACCACCACCACAGGTATAATAACATTCACTACTTTAACGGGACTGATGATCATATCTGTCACCTGCGAACATCAGTCACTCAATTGACCTCTGCTGGTTGCGAAATTGAGACTTCAGATATCTTTCCGCCGGCGAGTAGGCCGTAGGTACGTTTATACAGATGGAAATGCGATGGTATTGAAAATGCACGTTTCATGTCTAATTACCCGTTCCAAGAAAAATATTATTTTTAATGAAAGAGTTTTAAAGTCGCGTCTCTCTTGATTCAAACTTTTTCGATATTTATTTTATCGATCGTTGGTCTCACATAGAATTGCGCCTTCATCAGATTCTCTTGCTCGGAGGGCGGATTCCAGGACCATTGGAGTGCTGGCCGTAGGGACAGCGCTTTGTGAGTGCCACATCGGACTACAGAAACAAACGTAAGTCATGAGAAGTTTAATACGCTCACAGCAGTATTTGTCAGTTTATCATTTTCCTAGCAGATTCTTTGGGCAGCGCAAATTCGGGGACGTTATTCAGCACAAAATATGAATTTCTAGAATAGGCCGAGTTTGGGTAGGTTACATGACGTAATGTATAAAGAATCGAAGAAAAATAGCGGTCAACCATTCAAATTGCACTACGGAAAAGTATCTGAGTTTATCTAGCAGTAGATTTAGGAATTTTTACGATTCGGTGCAGGAATGTTTTAAAGTTCTGGTTTGCGGACATTTTTCGGTTTATGGTTTGCGAACGGTTTTAGACGCCTCTGTGCGAAAGCTTAAGATGCGCGACCCGTCTCTAGTTAGCCGAATGCGCGTGGCAGAATATCCTCATCGGGCGGTGAGTGGCGTCCGTCGCCCGCTGAGCCCGTGCCCGCGCCCCCTTCAGCCTGATTGGTCCTCTGAGCGAAGGCCGCCAGAGGGCGCGCGGGGCCGTCGACCAGCGCAAGTCGCTCGGCTTTTGTTCACGCGGGCAGAGGATGAGCGGCGATGAAGCGCGGGCGGCTGCAGGCCTTCTGGGACGGAGCCGCATTGCGTGCACAGAGCAGTGGCGTAGCGTGACTCACACGTTTGGGGATGCTCAACAATAACACACAAAATGTCACTATCAACTACTTCGTCTAACAGGCGAACGCAACACAAGGCAGATACACTGGGACTACTTCCACGATCTCGATTGCTTACGACGGTGTAGGCGCTTCCCACAAAATCCTCACAGCAGTCAGGGCTGCCGATGTCTTGAAAGCAAATTATACAATGGCTCAGCTTTAATTCTTATACGCGAATGGCAATAAGACCATTTGTTAATTTATACATTGCAGACTTAAATAATATGTAATCTATTTAAGAGATAATACAATTTCTTGGATATTAATTAAGAAATAGTAGTCAGGCACTATTTCTACAGTTTGTACCCATGACCAATCGGGGACTCCCGAGTGAGAGAGAGAAAGATAATTTACTGAACGCCTGAAGTGTGCTGCGCTCTCGTGCACAAACGAGCTTCTTTCCGCAGTAGACGCTAGCGTAAAGCAGTCAGGTTTCTCTGGGCCAGCGGTGAAGAGGGGAGAGGGGGACCTCGCCATCTGCGCATGCGTCATTGCTCGTCGCAATGTGGCGGCAGACGCTGAAGTATTTTAGCTTCCAAGCAATCAGAGGCCAGCTTCAACAGCCCGCCGAATTCAATCATAGGAAATCAATTTTAAATTAATACAAAACGTGTTTCGCTCAACAGACCACTTGTAAGATTATCAATACAGTATTTAAGGTTCTTATATACGGGGATGCTCAGCATCTCAGCGTCCCCTGACGCTACGCCACTGGCACAGAGCATTCTCTGTCGCTCTCAATTCCCTCCAGAAGGGGCTTAGCGGCATGGGAACCTTGCGGAAGGCGTGCTCTGAGAGGGAGAATCAAGAACTCCCAGCAACGGTAGCATGGTTCAGACGAACATGTTTAATGGAAACGTCATGTGACACAGGCTCACGGTCATAGTCTCCTTGACGATCACGTGGCGCCTAAGAAGCGAATCGCAGCGCTTCACTGCGACAGCGCCCGGTCGTCCCTTTCGCCCCTGCACGAGTGCCCAGCAGCGTTTCTGCACTCTTAGCATCTACGACGTTGAAAGATGAATTTATTCTCACAACACGCTGCGAGTCCATATCGCAGCAATATTAATAATGGTGGGTTATTGGATGCTCAAGTGGTGAATATTCTCATATTTTTTCGTGAAAAATCCTTTACTACGCTCACGAGACAAATGACCGCAGCATTTAACACTTCCAAAAACATCAATCAATCGATGGTAGCAGTTCCACTTCCTTTGATTTAGGTAGGCACATCCGAGCAGTAGAAGGTGGGACAAAGGGAAACTAATTATTAGGAGAGCGTCGGTGTCATTCATTGAGAGGCGACAAAATGTTTGAAGAGATTCGCCGGACGACAGGGCAGCCAACCTTTCAGAGGCGGAGCGAGCAATTCATTACGGAGCCTCTGAACGCGGCTCATCGCCTTTAACAGCTTTTTAAAGAGGGCGTCGGGTTCGAATCGAACCCGGGCTGCTTAAGCGCTACACTTGAGGCTTCGTCGGCGGGCTAGGTTTCGTCGGGGGGAGGGGGGCCGAAAGGCGAACAACAACGGCTGCATTGCTTACCTGGGCATTTTGGAGTGTGGCTGAATTGCTGTGGAGGAGCGAAATAACTAACGAGTAACTGATGCGGACGCACAGACTCGGCAAATTTCCAAGCACAACTGTGTTGCCCGCCACAGCTCAAATCTCTGCCTCTCAACTCCGTGCTCAACCCAAATCGTCCTTCAAGTTTCTCTCAAGACGACATCGGCATCTACAGCCTTCCTTCAATCCTTCCTTCCTAGGTTTCTCTTTCTCCCGCCTTTGCTTCCTCTGCCTGACGTCATCATCGCTACTGCTATCCCAGTCTCTCCACCTGTCTCCGCATCTCCAACCTCTTTATTGCCTTCTTCCTCTTCTTCCGTCCCAACTCTAGATATCGAGCTGCACTTCGTCTCTGTCTCCACCGCCGCCACCTCCCTGCTGCCTCCTTGGGTCGTAAAGCCTCGGGCGAGAGCCTTCCGCTTCCGGATCCCCTCGCCCTCCCGAAATGCGCTCGTAAACATCTTCTGATTTGGAGCTGCGTCCGCAGAAGGCAAAAGCCATTCGTCGTTCTTTCCGCCGTTGGACCGCCTCGCGTCATCTTCTCTCCCTGGATGACTTTGGTGGCGTAAAGTAATGACCAACGAGACATTCGGCACTCTCCCTTCAGCCAGATGGTACGTGCCGACATCTGGATTGTGAAATATTTGTTTTGCAACTGAAATAAACGTACAGGGACCATTTTTCAATGATTTTTGTGGTATTTTTCTTTAATTTTATGAATGTGATTGCCGGAACGTTTTCGTCATAAAAATGTTTTAGGCGTTATATTTCACACTGTCGTTAAACATTTTTATTTAACTTCTATGTATTCAGTTAAATCATCAATAAACAATTGTCTTCTATTCATGACTAAATAATATTTTTGAAATCTAGAGGTAGTATTTAACTTCTTTGACACTTGAACTTCTACCACCGCTTCTTGCCAATCTGAAGTGGTTCGCTTTGCTCGTTGGTGACTATTCCTTGTGGTGACGCAGGTGACAGCGGTGCTAGGGTCGCGACGAGCAGGAGCCTAGTCGCATAGCTCTTTGATCACTAGACGCTCTGGCAATGTCCTCACATGAAGGAACTGAACTTCAATCATTTGCAGTTCGCACCGCCATTGCTAGCCACTGTAACCAGGACGATGATGTTAAGATCCTAATACAACGCGCATTTATTACATTAAAAATTAGCTTTCACCACTACAAGTTGTTAACATTAAGAACAAAACAGCACACGCTATTAACAGTCCTCGTCTACGAACGCATTCCATCGAAAATAGCCTCTCTTGAACAATATGATGACGTTCAGATGATTAGATACAACATTCAAGCCTTGCAATTCACTTGTTCTGTAATTGAAGTGAATAGAACTGTGCAAATGCTGCTGTTGCGTAGATGAAGTCACTTGCTTGACCACGTGACTATCCAGCACAATCTCATTTCATTCGTAGTGTAATGACGAATGTTGAGTGGTTACGCAAAGCCACGAACAGAGGAAGAGCAGCGTTCGCGACGCCGTGGGCTCCCTCGCCGCCCCTCCTTCGCCTGCTCCGTGCTTTGGGGCGAGCGGTGCCAGGCGGCGCTCAGTCTGCACCTGTCGCCGCGAGGGGCGCGCGCGTCGCGAGTAGAGGACGCGAAGGTTTCTCTCGCGGCCTCGCATGCATTGGGAGCGGCTGCCTGTCCGTCCGCGGCGGCAGGGGATGGGAAGGGGTGGGAAGGGGGGGAAGGGTGGAAGGGGAGCAAGTGAGCAGCGTTCCATGTTCACCGCTTGCCGTCCGCCAGCGCAGCGAGTGGACGAGCGGGAGCAGGGTGGCCTCGCAGGCACTCGGCGCGGCTGTCTGTCCGTCCGCGGCGGGAGGGGTTGGGAAGGTGAGGGAAGGGGAGGGAAGGGTGGAAGGGGAGCAAGTGAGCAGCGTTCCATGTTCACCGCTTGCCGCCCGCCAGCGCAGCGAGTGGACGAGCGGGAGCAGGGTGGCCTCGCAGGCACTCGGCGCGGCTGTCTGTCCGTCCGCGGCGGCAGGGGGTGGGAAGGGGTGGGAAGGGGAGGGAAGGGGTGGGAAGGGGGGAAGGGGAGCAGCGTTTCATGTTCACCGCTTGCCGTCCGCCAGCGCAGCGAGTGGACGAGCGGGAGCAGGGTGGCCTCGCAGGCACTCGGCGCGGCTGTCTGTGCGTCCGCGGCGGCAGGGGGTGGGAAGGGGTGGGAAGGGGAGGGAAGGGGAGGGAAGGGGGGAAGGGGAGCAGCGTTTCATGTTCACCGCTTGCCGTCCGCCAGCGCAGCGAGTGGACGAGCGGGAGCAGGGTGGCCTCGCAGGCACTCGGCGCGGCTGTCTGTCCGTCCGCGGCGGCAGGGGGTGGGAAGGGGTGGGAAGGGGTGGGAAGGGGAGGGAAGGGGTGGGAAGGGGGGAAGGGGAGCAGCGTTTCATGTTCACCGCTTGCCGTCCGCCAGCGCAGCGAGTGGACGAGCGGGAGCAGGGTGGCCTCGCAGGCACTCGGCGCGGCTGTCTGTGCGTCCGCGGCGGCAGGGGGTGGGAAGGGGTGGGAAGGGGAGGGAAGGGGAGGGAAGGGGGGAAGGGGAGCAAGTGAGCAGCGTTTCATGTTCACCGCTTGCCGTCCGCCAGCGCAGCGAGTGGACGAGCGGGAGCAGGGTGGCCTCGCAGGCACTCGGAGCGGCTGTCTGTCCGTCCGTGGCGGCAGGGGGTGGGAAGGGGAGGGGAGGGAAGGGAAGGGGAGGGAAGGGGGGAAGGGGAGCAGCGTTTCATGTTCACCGCTTGCCGTCCGCCAGCGCAGCGAGTGGACGAGCGGGAGCAGGGTGGCCTCGCAGGCACTCGGCGCGGCTGTCTGTCCGTCCGCGGCGGCAGGGGGTGGGAAGGGGTGGGAAGGGGTGGGAAGGGGTGGGAAGGGGGGAAGGGGAGCAGCGTTTCATGTTCACCGCTTGCCGTCCGCCAGCGCAGCGAGTGGACGAGCGGGAGCAGGGTGGCCTCGCAGGCACTCGGCGCGGCTGTCTGTGCGTCCGCGGCGGCAGGGGGTGGGAAGGGGTGGGAAGGGGTGGGAAAGGGGGGAAGGGGAGCAGCGTTCCATGTTCACCGCTTGCCGCCCGCCAGCGCAGCGAGTGGACGAGCGGGAGCAGGGTGGCCTCGCAGGCACTCGGCGCGGCTGTCTGTCCGTCCGTGGCGGCAGGGGATGGGAAGGGGTGGGAAGGGGGGGAAGGGTGGAAGGGGAGCAAGTGAGCAGCGTTCCATGTTCACCGCTTGCCGCCCGCCAGCGCAGCGAGTGGACGAGCGGGAGCAGGGTGGCCTCGCAGGCACTCGGCGCGGCTGTCTGTCCGTCCGCGGCGGCAGGGGATGGGAAGGGATGGGAAGGGGGGGAAGGGTGGAAGGGGAGCAAGTGAGCAGCGTTCCATGTTCACCGCTTGCCGTCCGCCAGCGCAGCGAGTGGACGAGCGGGAGCAGGGTGGCCTCGCAGGCACTCGGCGCGGCTGTCTGTGCGTCCGCGGCGGCAGGGGGTGGGAAGGGGTGGGAAGGGGAGGGAAGGGGAGGGAAGGGGGGAAGGGGAGCAAGTGAGCAGCGTTTCATGTTCACCGCTTGCCGTCCGCCAGCGCAGCGAGTGGACGAGCGGGAGCAGGGTGGCCTCGCAGGCACTCGGCGCGGCTGTCTGTCCGTCCGTGGCGGCAGGGGGTGGGAAGGGGAGGGGAGGGAAGGGAAGGGGAGGGAAGGGGGGAAGGGGAGCAGCGTTTCGTGTTCACCGCTTGCCGTCCGCCAGCGCAGCGAGTGGACGAGCGGGAGCAGGGTGGCCTCGCAGGCACTGGGCGCGGCTGTCTGTCCGTCCGTGGCGGGAGGGGAAGAGGGAGGGAAGGGGAGGGTGGAATAGAGACGCAGCGACGCGCGCCAGCGCAAATGGCGGGATAATGAAGCGGCGGAACGGAATCGCGAATCGACCATGAATTAAAGTGTAATTAAATTGATAAAAACACGCGGCGCTTTCCAAGTTTATGATGAAGTAATTAGGCGGTGTTTGTATAGCTTTTACGCCGTGTCCCTCGCTGCAAACGCGCATTTAGACGCTTAATGAACCTCTTTGGCTGCAGCAGACGCATCGGGTCGGACGGCGCCACGAGCAGAAAAAAAACAACAGTCGCGCTCACACGCGAGGGCGAAGAGCGATGGGCACGCGGCAGAGGGGCGCGTTGAAAGGGCGTTTGGCCCTCCACGGCTTGGTTTGCGCCACCAGCGCCTCTTCCCCGAGGGGAAGCATCGAGAGGGGGGCGGGGGTTTTCAAATGAAGGGGCGACGTGTTCATTCCGTTTTCAGGGAGGGTGTCTGTAGAGGCCGACTGCGAAATGGAGCACAGAGGTTATAAAACTGTTTTTTTTGGCACGTTGACTGCTTGGGTATTTGACGTTGGGCGAGGGGAAGAGGATTGGAAGAGACAACAGCCCACGATCCGTAGATCATTGTACAGGGTCTGCCTGGTAGACTCGTAGAAGTGATGAAGAAAATCGCGTAAAATACTTGTCAGAGCAGTCTGTCTGATGTAGCGCCCTTCCCTCGATGGACCACGACCTGTCTCTGCTCTTCACTTAGGCGCAAGAGAAGCCTGTAACATTCATCTGCATTGAAACTGTAACAGAAGATAATAAGAACTGAAAGAGGGACTGTATTTACCAGTTTATTACATGTGTGATAATTTAGTTTATTTTCCTGTTGCAGGTGAGTCAACTGCCTCATACAACAAACAAGCTTTCTGTAATCGGTGAGTTTTTCACTAACGCCTTAACAGTATCTTATTAACTCCTTTTATAGTTACTAATGATATCGCTTTGTTTCGTTCAAACTAATTTACGAAATACCACCTTTAAAAAATAACATAAACGCGACGTACGAGAAGTACATCAACGAAAACTCATTTGTTTCTTTAGCTTTTTAACGGACGGCTTACTGCGCACTATTAGATCCTTAAGAAACGCCAATTGTCACGAGTATCTTTTTGATTCTCTGGTTACATTTAGTTTGGTTATCAGCACAGAAATATGAATGTTTTATTACCTGCGTTACGCTTCGCCTATTTCTCTCTCTCTCTCTCTCTCTCTCGTACCCGTTGCGGAGTAGTACTGCTGTTTGCCTTGACACTTCATGCTTTTTGTATTTTTGAAATTTTTTAACAACTTTTTCATAAATCATATTCCGCCGCCTCAGCCTTCATGCCCGTTAGCGCTACATTTTGCAGGTGACGTGGACATATGTTAATGACGAGCCTAACATTTAATAAAACATGCACGCATCCAACCAAAAATAATAAATGTGTGTGAAGTTGTGAACAGTGCTTTTGCAGAATATGTTTATATCCAAAAGTCAACACGTATGTGTTAAAATATGTAACATTTCTGAACGCTGTTCTTTAATTTTGTGGTATACGTTTAGTTATATGTCGCCCTTGAAGTGTATTAAGATTAAAGATTAGAGGAATTGGTCGGTCTGGTTTGCCCATTTGTGTTGAAAAACCTAACGTATTCACTTGTTTAACATAAACTGTAATATAAGTGGTACTCGTAATGTACTTGGAATATTGCCACTAAAATGTATTCTTTGGGTCATGGTCATTAATTACATTATCATTTAATTTAACACAGTCATGAAAATACAATATATTTTAGTTTCAATTCTCTCTCCCTGATCCTTTGCCTGGCCCCACCTCATAGTCTGGACGTCCTGATCGTTGCCTTGGCTTGTACCGGCGGTTCCGGACGTGGAATGTAACTGCTTCCGACATAGCATGTTCGTAGCCTTGAACAAGAGCCCTTGCTTAGTTACAATTTACTCTTTATTCGCGCCAACAAGCTATTTAACACTCCGTGATTTGATTCCCTGCAGCAGAGGGATATCGCGACAAATCCAACGCTCAAATTGTGTGTAACTCGGTAAGCAAAACTGGTGAATATTTGATCCATTTGTAAAAACGCGTCCGTTGTCATTAGAGGCGACAATCTCTTGACAATTCACCTGCGCCTGATTCAACCTGCAAATTCGAATTTCGAAATGACATGTGGTGATGGCGTTGTGCTATTAACTGTTGATGACTCATTGATCACTTTTCTCTCGCTTGCTCGTCAGCGAGCTATTGAGGGCGTAATCGTGATGAACAAATGCAGAACGGAGCAGGAGAGGGAATCTGCGTTTTAATTGGCTCTCTTATGCGCGCATGAAGCGGTGCCAGGAAATAACAGAGTGGATTTCACATCACGAGCGCTTCCAGTGGCCAACAGCGTCACCTTTCGGCACTGCCTTCGTCGCTGCGCTGCGGATGTTATTTTACGGCTGAAGTTCAAAAAAAAGGCTGAATCAGTTGCCTAACTCGCACGTTAGTGAGACGTTTTGGATAAACCTGTATGAGTGGCGAAGAACGCATTTCGAGCATCATCCGGATGGTTGTAATATCAGCAATAGGGCAGAGGCGATATGGCAGACATTGCACTCATACACGGGATACACTCATAAGGGGTGCTACTTAGAGTGTGCACGCCAAAACAATGACAACCACCCTAATTTGAAGGACCCTGTCACGGGCGCAAATTCTGTGCTTACAATGAACGCCGGAATACCTAGATGCGCCTCCGCAAACGGCACTCGATAATGCAAGATGCTTCTTCTAGCGTGACGTGTGTTGACGAGGAGTCTTTTTACATTGTTTTATGTAAATCACGAAGATGGATGGTCGACCCTCGATACCAAGTTGATACCAAACTAATAGGCGGCGTTCGTCTAAAATATTACCACTTATTATACAGATCAACTAATATATGCGCCTTGTTTTAACCTATAAGTAGTAGAGGAATAGATGGAAGGTAATGTCATTTTCTTACGTATTTACTTATAATACCGGGCCTAGTAGCTCTCTTCGCCGCGGAACTGGCAAAAAGACGAACTTATCTTGTGGCTAGAAATATACAAAACTTCAACGCAGCATATCGAAGAAGCAACAGGCACGGGACAACAACAGGAAGGTGATTTTCCAAACAGAGAACGATACGTCACGGCAATCATGTGGCTGTTTCAAGAGTTCCTGGCCCTTCCCCGATAGTAGAATCCTTTTGTAAAACTGTGTGTTCCGTAATTGTTATGGAATTTAATCGTTTGCAATGTTCTTGAAGGTGCAGGGGCGTGCAGCAGGCCCATGTGGCGGAGGCAAGGCCCTCTGTATCGCCAGAGAAGCGGTGAGCAGGCGGCCGTGGCAGCGCACCTGCGCCCCTCCCCCTCCCAAACCCTCCTCTCTCTCTCCTCCCTCCACTGCTCCGTCGCCTCTAGGGACTCCCCCCTCCCTCGTCTCGCCCTTTGCCACGGCCGTGTCCTCGCAAACATCAGTTAGCCTTCCACCGGCTCTTTTGACTCCTTTTCGAGTCCTCAGTGAACCAATCGAGGAAATGGCTGTTGGTAACAATGAAAGTGTTCGTACGGCTTTCTTCGGGGAACGGTACCGTACCACGATGTAGATAGCAGGTACGGAAAAGAGTAAGTAATGTTTAGGAAAATCTTGTTTTAATAAAATGATAAATTATGGAAAGATCACCACTCAAACCTCTCTACATAAAACAAATACCAAATCTTTCTGTTTTTCAGTCGAGTGTGAAATGTCTTGTGCTGTTCACTTTGCACTTTTAATTAGTTCGATCTAATTGCCATTGATTTATCCTCTATTGTAGTTTAGTTTTGTCTCTGCAACTCCAATTCTTACTTATTTTCCATCCGCTTCCATTCCGTTGGCACTAATCATTTTCTCTGTGGTATTCTTTCTGCTTTTTCGTTCCTTTACGTTGGCTGCGTTGACTAGTGTTGCACGGCCGCTGCCCCAGATCTTGTGAAAACGTCACGTTGAGTTGCTCTCTTGTTCGCCAAGTAGACTTCCAATGCGATTTACGGCGGTTTTCTACAAGAATTCTCTCGGAAACTCCTCTAACTGTGCTCAAGTTGGACTGCTTGTGCCACCTAAATTCTCAAACTTGATTCGAAGAAAGGAGGACGTCTTGTTTCTGGACATTTTTATCTCTTGAAATTTGCCTACCAAGCGAAAAATTGATTGAACAATAGAAGAGAACAAAGAAAAGAAACAGCAAAAGTCCCCTTTAAATTATCCGAATACATTTTGGACAAATTAAAAAACGAAAATTGGGAAACCTGAAGAAAAACGTGAATATAATATGTACGCAATGAATCTTACTGCATTTTATGTACCTTCATATTTTATTGGGAAGTATCTTTTGATTAGGTCAGGCCCAATAAAACAATTAGTATTAATTGAATTTCAAAAAACCCCAGAATCAATTCCAGAGAATGTAAAAAAAGACCAAAAGAAATTATATGTGTGACTAAACTTCATGTAAATCGTTACAGTTTTCAGCATTATATGTCAAACAATAGTACATTATGAAACGATATTAATACTCGAGTGTGAAATTACGATACGAGCGAGGAACGAGCGAGTAACGTAAACTTCTCACGAGTGTATTAATACCCATTACATCGAGTTTCATACGGTACTTTTTATACGACTTATGGTAACTTTTATAAGTTAAACTTCTCCACTGAATCGTTTCCTGGCAGTCGACACTCAAGATTCGGCCAAGGCCACCTAGCGGGCACCTCTCTACCCTACACGCACAGATGGCTTTGTTCACCAGAGCGCTAGCGAGGGACTACAAACGTTCCGGGATTAATATTCCGACGTCACCATTTTCGCATTTTCTTTCATTTCTTGAACTATCAATTACCAGAAAGAACCAGCATTCACTAAATATTTTAAACTAAAGATTTGGCCGGTTTTTAAGGACAACCACACGGCAGCAGCAAATAACACAAAATGACTCGCGTGATCTCGCGTGGAGATCTTAACGTCACTCAAATGTTCTCTGTAATAACTACCACTGCGCTAGTCAAAGACGATCAAAGAGAAATTAAAATCCAATTTATTTTAACTAATATTTCACGTACAAATCACTACTAATAAAAGAAATGAAGAATGAGAAGCATAAAATGATATTAAATGCAATTTTAATATACACTCTGGAACGAAACATTTACTGCAAAGATTCTCATTGATTAATGAAGTGACAATATTGGTTTGTAAGCGACTCTGTGATTAGTCAAGAACCTGTATCATAATGAAAACTGTATCGAAATGACCATCATTAAGCAACTGGTTGCAGCCATCCAATGACAGCATTATACAATGGGAGTAGAAACACTTAATTTTATTTTAACTCAATCTTACTTATGTCTAACGCCTACATATTTCGAACATTTTGCTCTATAGCCCCTCTTTCGAGGCCGTATAATGTTCCTTTACTTCAGTTGATCACTTTGTATTTCCGGTTGGCGTTTTCCTGCCAGTGTGTCTTCCCTCCTGCCTGCGTCCTGATTGGGGGTCTTCGTATTGTCTATTCCATTGCGGTGCCGCCTGGCTGTCGGCAGATTGGCTGCCCTGCCACTTCCATTAAAGTCGCAAATCTGCTTATTCAGACGCTCCGCGCGCCGTCTTTTGTCTGGGAGGAATGCGCCTCCCCAAGCAGAGGCCAGAAGAAGTAACAAGCTTCGTTTCTCCAGAGGCCGTAAACGCTAACTCCCAGATCGCTGTCGCCTTCCTCTGTTTGGCCCTTTGGAGACAATTCGGCGCTTTGTAGCTTCCGCTGCGCCTCGGAGGCGCTTGTGACGAAATCTTTCCGGAAGTTTGAAGCTCTCGGACAATCGTTTGGCCGTTGGCGTTACGTCAGGCATTTAGAGAGCTCAAGAAGCGAAGAAAGGTAAAAGATAAAATCATCAAAACCTTTGCAAATCCTTTCCAAGTTTTATGAAGAGACGTAGCTTTATCACTTTTTCCGGATGACATCTAGAACATTCTGTTAATCACTTTGGAAGGCAAGATAACGAGTTAGTAAAAACTGCTTTAAAACCGAATCTATGTAATAATAGAACGTTTGTCTTTTAAATGGCAAACCAATAGCAGGTCTTTAATAAAATCATAAATCGTCGATGTTTTGTAACTTTTATGCACATTTTCATTTTCGAATACTAGTGTAAGTAATTAGAATAAATCAATTCTATATATCTGAAAATACATCATTTTGTTGTGCTTGAAATGTGATGTAAAATGGCAAGATTTTGGAGGAAGTTTAATAAAAGATATTCCGCTAGTTCAAATCCACCAGAACCTATAGAGTCCCTCAGTGTGCGAAGAAAATAAGCCAGGTTGTGCTGCCTCTTCAAGGCGTACAGTAAGTCACCTGCGTGGGCAGAAATAACCAAAAGACTAGGCTCCCCTTCGAGAGTTGGGAGAAACGACCACAATTGCAAAATAAAAAGTAGAGGGCAAAGATCCGACGTAGGGAAATATTCATATGTAAATCGTACGATTAAAAATTGGAATGAAATCCCTGCAGCAGTCATAGAGCCTTTTCCTGGTTCTGTTGGTGTTTTCAGAAGAAGACTTAATCAGTACATGTAGAGGACGTATTATACCGCATAGCGCAGCTGAGCCATAATTTCATTGATCCGTAATTCAAGTAAATTGTAATGTAGATAGTGTGGAGTATTATAGATTTAAGTGTAGTGCAGTGTAGTGCCATGCAGTGGAGAGGTAAGATACATCAATGAGTTGTATGGCATAACCGAAGAAAGATATGGTGAATGTGAAGTGAGGTGAAGTGAAGTGAAGTGAAGTGAAGTGAAGTGAAGTGAAGTGAGGTGAAGTGAAATGAAGTGAGGTGAAGTGAAGTGAGGTGAAGTGTAGTGAGAGAGTGTATGGGGAATAATTCGGATGTTTAAAGTAGTAACTTAGGAAAATACACATTATGATTCTGAATTTTAAAAAATTGTATAATCATGTATCTACGTTTATGTATATTTATGATTATGTACATGTATGTCTTTGCATGTATACTATGTGTAACTAAGTGTTTGTTTCTTCATGTAAATGTAGGCATGTATAATAAGTAGGTGTGTGATCGGTTATGGGTGAACATGTGAGTGAGCATTCATGTATAAGAATGTCTATGTATGTATGTATGTATGTGTATGTGTGTATGTATGTGTATGTATGTACGTGTAAGCATGAATGTGTGTATGTACGTGCACATTTTTAAAAGTATTAATAATGTTAACGGTTGGTTTTGAGGGTCTCTAGAGAAATCTATAGTATTGTTCCATCCTTTGACGTAGTAGTAGTTGTAATTTATTTTATTGTGTTATATTGTAAATGGTTTTTGTTAATTGCAAATGTAGACGTATTGTAAAGCTACAGACATATGGTTAAAACCTGGCAATCAGCCAATTGTAGCCCAATAAATATATTATTATTATAAGTAAAGGATTAACTATCAATCACTTATTTTGTTTCATTCACGCCATTCAAAATGTTATTTTTTTAATTTTCGTAGTAATTAAATTGTGGAACTTCTATACAACATAATGTCGGTATTCAGAGACGTATTTTGTGATAGCTTAAAGAAACCAGATAAATTAGAAATTCACGATCTAAAAATTATTATTCCTGCATAATTTCTCTTGCATCAGTGCTTTTTTTGTTGGAAAAGCATTTGGCAAACTCAGTTCTTCGGAAGTTGAGCTTATTTGGTCACTATTTAATGATGCTGTCCTGGTACTATAAAGCTTTTAACTCTGTATAAAGAGCTTTATACAGAGTTTTAAGTATAATAAATTTACCTCTAAAACGTGTAGGCACGACCCGCAGGAGAGTACGGGACATGGTTGACTTTAATTTTGGTTGCGTTCCCTGCTCGATTTTGCAATAAATATTATCGGCGAATGTTGACAAAAATCAGTGGCTACAAAGGGTCTCCCGCAGCCGATACTCAATAGCTGCACGTGCAGCTTTCATCCTGCAGCGATTTTTGAATTCCTATGAATAATGTATTACTGCACACACGCGGCCAAAAGGTCAATGGTATTAATAAACGATGAAAGGAGATCAGCAAACTCATTTTTGTCCCTGGAAGCCGCTCTTTGACAATTGACGTGTAACATAAGCATTGCTTGTTTGTTCAGTTGGAAAATAAAAATTCGATTACATTTTTCTTTTGGGACAATTTGTCAATTGGGTTGATAGAATACTCGATTTGGCTAGATTTCATCCATCCCCACATACTGGAACTATCCTCGTAGGTGCAGTTACTGTAAGCTAGAAACGAGGTGTCGTTATTGTGTAGAAAGTATTGCAGTTTTCGAAAGAGATAGATTGGGAGCAGTTGGCATGAGTGTATTTCTTGCGGGCACTTGCGGGTTAAAGAAGGTCGCCGTAAAACGACCGAAACGTTGGCGACTATGCCTAGGTCTCTGGGTCTCTTGGTCTCCCCAAGAGTGAATAGAATATTTAGAATTAAGAGCAAAACAACAGTAGAGATTTCCTAAAACTACGTGATGCTAATATGTCGTGTGCTAGCTTCGTGCTGTAAAAGATGATGGATTTTGCGGGTAGGAAGACGTTAGGATCACTAGACGCCTCGAGCGGGGGAGGGGCGTCCGAGGCGAGAGCAGCGCGTGCAGAGGCCGAGGAGGCGGAAGGGTGGGGGGTTTCATTAAACGTCCACGGGCGGTGGCGGCGCCAGTGGCGACCGTTAGCTGCAGGAGGCCGCGCCTTTTCATTGGGCGAAAGTCCTCAAGGCCCGGACCCTTAGCCCGCGCCCCTCATCCTCCTCCAGCTCTGCTTCGCTGCCTTGCCTTCATCCCTTCTCCTCCCTCTCCGCCCCGCCCACGCCCCACTCTATCTACCTCCATCCCACTTTACTTCCTTCCCATATTGAGGATCCCACAAAACATTTCTGCTCTACATGGCAATTCTTAATATCAACTATTGAATGGCGGCAGTCCCTTCCTGATATTTCTGCTCTTGCACGGCGCCAACTGCCGAGACACTGATCCCCTGCGTGTGAGAATGCAATTTGCACGCATCGAATAAAAAGAGGCGGATTGTTGAATGCGGATGAAAATAATAGGGTTGTTGAATCAAAATTAAAATTTTCCCTTCGAAACCAAAAACAATGAAGAGGAAAGGGAAAACCCCGATGAAAAGTGCAGCAAATCACTTTGATAACTACAATTACAACTGCTATCGGACCATAAAAAGCCAAACACACTACACAAAATACTTTTAACTTATGATTTAAGGAGAGATACGCAGTATGTCCACAGCTCCTGCATTCGCATCGGTAGTTTTGGATGCCTCCCCGGCAATGTGTGTTTCCCCTGCACCCGTGGGCTCTGCGTCACAGTTCTTCCCCCTCCCCGCTAGTCCTCTCCCTCCCCGGACCTTTTACGTGCACGCACAGGCGCTCATCGGGGGTGTAATTATGACGATAATCAATCACCTTAATAGGCATGTTCTTGGAAAGGTGGGCGTTTTGCCGCAGTAGGAATGTACTGTATAATTTTTAATGTGAAAAACAAAAATATTCACCTTTCTCCAGAGAATTAATATCTGTTTTAAACGTAATAAATTCAGCGGAACACTAATTAAATTGTATTACATTTCGAGCAGATGCATTCTTTTTAATACGCTGTGTTGCTCGAGAAGCATCTAGCTTTCAGTACATTAACGGACTGCGGTGGAGCCGAAATATTTTCCGCCTAAATATGCAGCTGAGCACTGGAAAAATAGGCTTTCGGAGTCTCCTTGATATAATTCTAACAGATTTCGGCAACGAATGAACGGGTTGCTCTCGGGCACGTTATGAGGCAGAAAATTTGCTGTTGATAAACCCAGGCCCCGCATCTTTCCTTGGCAATATCCGGAAATTGGAAATTTGCTGAAATTGCTTCGTTATCCTATATGCACCTCCAGGCACGTTATGAACATTTACGGTTGATTGCTGAGTATTTTGCAGCCGCTCCCAAAATGATCTGTTGAATAATATTAAATTACAGTATGTTGCTTACTCGTGCAACTTACTTAGAAAACAATTTTAGCCTTCAGTTCTTTTAAAGATATTTAATACTTTTTGTACTTTAACATGACTATTCTCTAAAAGAGATACAGATTTTATTGCATTTGTTAATGGTGCAGAGCATGAGGTATGTTAAGGTTTTCCGATTACTCGTTTTTTTTCCACAGTTTCTCAATGCAAATAGTTTCGATTCATAAACATCTCAATTTGTAAAAATCTCTTACACGAAAACTAACGGCCGAAAGAGAACCAACTGTCAATGAGCAATAGAGAATATTAAAAAAGAAAATTGAAACAAAGTGCAATGCTTGATTCTCCTAAGGAAATGTTGACAGTTGTTGACGTAAAATAGCATAATGAGATGAGGACCATAATAGAGAAAAATAATACAGTTTTCTGAATTTATTCGTGGCATTCGTTAGGATATTTTCATCATCATCAGAAGCAGTACAATGTAGTCCTTAAAGTATTTTCATTTTCGGGAGAACAATATTTCACTTCCTTTACACACTTCTCCAACAACGATCGTTAAAAACCGTGCCTGTGCGTTGCGTATGCTGCTTGTAGGTGTATCACTGAATATTCGAGAACTGCACAGCGAGCTCCAACAAAGCGAAGTAAAATCCCTGCAGTGAGCGCGGTGCTCAACTCATTTCCATAGAAATTGAAACGCTCTTTATGAGGCTCATAATGAGCAACGGAATGCGAACTGGCGATTTCATGTTGAACAGTGTGCTTCGATTTTGCTGGTGTTCTGTTTATGCGCTCGTACATTCGCCAGAACGCGCTAGTGTTTGCTGGCCGTACAGGTGATGTAACACTCTGTAAATCGAAGAGTTCTGGTTCTCACGTTTCCTTCAGCTCTAACTTCATACCCCCAGAGGGGATCAGTTGAGTACAGGGTTGCTGCTGTGCTTTTTACTAGTAGAAAATTAAATACATACGTAGAGTGTATGTACGAATAACAATTTTTAAACACAAGGAAAATGTATTAATTGTTCCAGTGATCATTGGTAGTACCTTTTATTCATGACGACTGACCTGTTAATGATAAAGAATGGTAAAGTACACGGTCACTAAAAAATCCTCACTAATAGAGGTTTGAAACCCAAAACAACATCACGCAATGGCCGTAAGTAAAAATGCGCAGGATTGGATCACTTGTTTAAAATATTATGCGTGTAGTCGGGGAAGTACGCAACATGATGGTGTTTCAAGAACAGAGTTTCAGCTTTGTACAAAATTTTTATTCAAGTCTTAGTAAATATTTTGATAACACTATTTGCTGCAAAATGCGAACATAATTCATACAAGATGCTCGGACTGTAAGCTGGTAGAAACGAAATAGTCCTAAATCATACAATATGAAGAAATATATTTTGTCTGTGGACATTAACGGCCGTCTGTGGACATTGTCGGCCGTCTGTGGACATTGTCGGCCGTCTGTGGACATTGTCGGCCGTCTGTGGACATTGTCGGCCGTCTGTGGACATTGTCGGCCGTCTGTGGACATTGTCGGCCGTCTGTGGACATTGTCGGCCGTCTGTGGACATTGTCGGCCGTCTGTGGACATTGTCGGCCGTCTGTGGACATTGTCGGCCGTCTGTGGACATTGTCGGCCGTCTGTGGACATTGTCGGCCGTCTGTGGACATTGTCGGCCGTCTGTGGGCATTGTCGGCCATCTGTGGACATTGCCGAGAATGTGTAAACTTGTTTTGTCCTCTGTTTCTAAAGCGTGTTTGAAGGGTGAGGAGGTGTGAGCTTGCCGTGGGAGCAGAGCAAATTCGTGCATCCCACCAGGGACTTGTGTCGCCCCCCGCAGCCACAGAGGGGGGGGCAACGCACCGCCACAGGCGGTGGTGCCTTTATGGCGCCTTCTCCCCGCGGCGCAAATGACCTTATACGTCACGCGTAACTCAAATGTATGAAACGAGCTTCTAAGTCGGTTAAACAAATACGCAGTCCATTTGCCGGACGCAGGGCGCGCACCCATTAGCGCTGACAGCGGCTGCGGTGGCGCCTGGCGACGAGAGGGAAGGGGGCAGAGGAGGATGAACTCGCTGCGTGGCGAAAAGAAAGTGGGATGAGGGCAGGGGCGTGGAGTGCGGGGAGTTGGGAAGGGGTGCGGTGGCGCCTGGCGACTGGAGGGAAGGCGGTGGGGAAGGGGCCGAGGTGGATGAGCTCGCTGCGTGGCGAAAAGAAAGTGGGATGAGGGCAGGGGCGTGGAGTGCGGGGAGTTGGGAAGGGGTGCGGTGGCGCCTGGCGACTGGAGGGAAGGCGGTGGGGGAAGGGGGCAGAGGAGGATGAACTCGCTGCGTGGCGAAAAGAAAGTGGGATGAGGGCAGGGGCGTGGAGTGCGGGGAGTTGGGAAGGGGTGCGGTGGCGCCTGGCGACTGGAGGGAAGGCGGTGGGGGAAGGGGCCGAGGTGGATGAGCTCGCTGCGTGGCGAAAAGAAAGTGGGATGAGGGCAGGGGCGTGGAGTGCGGGGAGTTGGGAAGGGGTGCGGTGGCGCCTGGCGACTGGAGGGAAGGCGGTGGGGGAAGGGGCCGAGGTGGATGAGCTCGCTGCGTGGCGTAAAGAAAGTGGGATGAGGGCAGGGGCGTGGAGTGCGGGGAGTTGGGAAGGGGCGCGGTGGCGCCTGGCGACTGGAGGGAAGGCGGTGGGGGAAGGGGCCGAGGTGGATGAGCTCGCTGCGTGGCGAAAAGAAAGTGGGATGAGGGCAGGGGCGTGGAGTGCGGGGAGTTGGGAAGGGGCGCGGTGGCGCCTGGCGACTGGAGGGAAGGCGGTGGGGGAAGGGGCCGAGGTGGATGAGCTCGCTGCGTGGCGAAAAGAAAGTGGGATGAGGGCAGGGGCGTGGAGTGCGGGGAGTTGGGAAGGGGTGCGGTGGCGCCTGGCGACTGGAGGGAAGGCGGTGGGGGAAGGGGCCGAGGTGGATGAGCTCGCTGCGTGGCGAAAAGAAAGTGGGATGAGGGCAGGGGCGTGGAGTGCGGGGAGTTGGGAAGGGGTGCGGTGGCGCCTGGCGACTGGAGGGAAGGCGGTGGGGGAAGGGGCCGAGGTGGATGAGCTCGCTGCGTGGCGAAAAGAAAGTGGGATGAGGGCAGGGGCGTGGAGTGCGGGGAGTTGGGAAGGGGTGCGGTGGCGCCTGGCGACTGGAGGGAAGGCGGTGGGGGAAGGGGCCGAGGTGGATGAGCTCGCTGCGTGGCGAAAAGAAAGTGGGATGAGGGCAGGGGCGTGGAGTGCGGGGAGTTGGGAAGGGGCGCGGTGGCGCCTGGCGACTGGAGGGAAGGCGGTGGGGGAAGGGGCCGAGGTGGATGAGCTCGCTGCGTGGCGAAAAGAAAGTGGGATGAGGGCAGGGGCGTGGAGTGCGGGGAGTTGGGAAGGGGTGCGGTGGCGCTTGGCGACTGGAGGGAAGGCGGTGGGGGAAGGGGGCAGAGGAGGATGAACTCGCTGCGTGGCGAAAAGAAAGTGGGATGAGGGCAGGGGCGTGGAGTGCGGGGAGTTGGGAAGGGGCGCGGTGGCGCCTGGCGACTGGAGGGAAGGCGGTGGGGGAAGGGGCCGAGGTGGATGAGCTCGCTGCGTGGCGAAAAGAAAGTGGGATGAGGGCAGGGGCGTGGAGTGCGGGGAGTTGGGAAGGGGTGCGGTGGCGCTTGGCGACTGGAGGGAAGGCGGTGGGGGAAGGGGGCAGAGGAGGATGAACTCGCTGCGTGGCGAAAAGAAAGTGGGATGAGGGCAGGGGCGTGGAGTGCGGGGAGTTGGGAAGGGGCGCGGTGGCGCCTGGCGACTGGAGGGAAGGCGGTGGGGGAAGGGGCCGAGGTGGATGAGCTCGCTGCGTGGCGAAAAGAAAGTGGGATGAGGGCAGGGGCGTGGAGTTCGGGGCGTTGGAAAGGGGTGCGGGGCGCCTTCCCTTGAGCCTTTGCTTCGTTCGCTGGGCAGAGCTTCTTCCTCGCCAACAGCCTCCGCCGCCCTCTTTGTGTTGCCTGCTCTTCATCCACACAGGACAGACCCATTACTTCACCTCTTCCTGTTGTAAGTTAAAGTTGTTATATCCTGTGTTCGCTGACGATTTCCAACTGTATGCACTCATCTCATACTTTTTTGTATCCTATAATTTTGGTGTTACGTGACGCAGAACGGTTCTTAAAGTCCGCCCCAGCAAATACGTGTTTGACAAGAGCAATCTACGGCAATTAAAAACATTTGAATGACAATGTATGCCACAAGGTAGCGTGAAGGTCGTCTTTCTTTAATACCTCAATTACCATACTTCTTTCAAACAAACCCAATGTATTTTCATTCAAATCGTTTTAACAGTTCTTGTTAAGTGCATTCAAATAGTTCATTATGGCTCATTAATCTTTTTAATTCTGTTTATTGACTGTAAGCCAGAACGGCTAATGCTCACTCTTAATATCCAAAATTAAATTCTTGACCATCCTATTAGCCGACGATATATTCAATAAATACAAAAGCGTCAGAATAAAATGGCCATACACCCATTTTCTACTTGAATGACATCCATAGTCTTCATCTCTAGCTGCCGTAGAACTATCAGGGCACACAGATTTTCTAAAATAGAGAAATAAAAATTAACTGTTAAATTATTAGAATTTCATAAATAATAAACCTTTATCTTAAGTAATTTTGATTCTCTCGTTGTAATATTGTCTTTGATAACTACAGGTTAATTATTTGTTTAGTTGTCGGTGATTGTCGTAAACGTATTTATTTATTCTGATTTGCTAGTTAAAATTGCCTATGACTTATTCGAGTTTCGCATCCGAGGTTGTTTCGGTGCCAGTTCCCTGTGCGTGAGGAGGTTCTCTGCTCCGCCGGTGGAGCGCTGTCGGCGGCGGGAGGAAGAGGGGCGCATTGCGGCGTGGCTTCCAGCTCCTCTGCCCTTGTCTGGCGCCCGTAACGCAGTTAGCGCGGGGGGAGGGAGGGGAGGGGAGGTCACGTGGGCGCTGCGACTCAGCCCTCGGGGAACCCCCCGGCCAACACCCCGCACTCGAATGCGCGCCTGCCTCCCTCCTTCCCTCTCCCTCCCTTCCGCCCATCCTGCCTCTCTCCCTTCTGGTCCTCCACCACTTGCTCCTCCCTTCTACATTTTGCTCCCCTTCCCTTCCCACTTCTTTCCTCGTCATTCCTCTTCCATTCCTCTCCCTCCGTCTCCCATCCCTCTTTCTCGCTTCTCCCGCCCTCTCGTTTGTGCTCCTCTCCATCCCTCCCTCCCTCATTCCGTCTTTGCTCTCTTTCCCCCTCCCGCCCTTCCTCCCCTTCTCTGTAGATGAGTTTAGTTACTGACTGGGTTTTATTAAAAATATAAACACAAGGTGTGGTCTACCCATCTACCCAAGTGCACCAATTACTCACCCATTCTGTTTTTCCACCCTTTGCAGTCACTTTTTCCTACTCGCCCACTTACCCTCCTGCAAAACAGCCCCCTCCAGTGCGCACATCCATCTAGTCTCTCACTCGGTTGCTTCTCCACACACACACACACACAAACCAAACAACCCCAACGTTTGAAGAAGATGGCTTATTCTGGCGTAACTATGCATAAAATCAATTGAGTTTAAAATATTTGTTTCCTCGAAAACGACTTTAATTGTTAAATTCCACACCCTCAAACATAGCAAAGTACGCTTATAAAAATGATTCAGATTCCATTTTTGCTCATGTTTTTTGACAATTGCAAAAAATTAACATTAAAATCTACAGTATATATGATAAATATCTTAATAAAATCTGTTCTATATATGAATTTGAATTCACAATTATACATTTAAAGAACCTACACTTTTTCCCATCTACATGCCAATATGATAGTTTTCTCATAATTTTTACTTGAAAGTGAAGGCAATTACAAAAATTTCTCCAAAATGAGGTTTTCATTCGCTTTTTATTGAAAGAAAGCACTGTCCGCTTATTAAAGTGGCACAGAATTCATTTTCGTTTAAGAATTTTCAAAACCAGCAAAAGTTACAAATAAAGTGAGGAAGTATGCACTGTTGTAGCTTCACTAGTTCCTTCCCATCATCATGAACGAAAGAGGTGCAGTTTTATAGACGTCGCAAGTCTTTCTGGAGAAAAAGAACGGTGATATTTTGCTTGTGATCATCGCTCATCTTAATTCTAGCAGTGTCGATATTGAATTTTAAAACCATTAAGCAACCGGCAGAAATAAGCTGCCTAAAAGAACGCACGTCATGAAGTGCATTTCTACGTAAACATTGCAATTGATTATAATCATGCGAGGCCTCTAAAAGCAAAGCATTCGTTTTGGACAGGACGCCAATCGTGGAAATGGACGTCGAGTAAATAAAACGCAGAGAATATTATGCAGCGTTATACCATCTCGTGTTCAGAACTGTCCACGAGAGGGCATCGTAGGGCTGCAGGTGTCCTGAAAAAGGACAGCCCATGGGGTGCAATTTACTCAAATGAATGAATCGATACAGCCGTTATTAATACATTATCTGGCTAACCGAACACGCAGGTCCTGCCTCATGCGCCCTCTCCCTCCAACTCTGTCCACCAGGGACGCATCGCTCTGGGAACCCTGGCCTCGACGCACCCGTTGCCAGGCAGCAGACCAAGTTAAAATTCTTCTATTTCTCTTTTCGTCTTGTACTTCTATCTTCGTCCTGTATTTCTTTCTTCGAATTGTAATTCTCTCTTCGTCTTGTATTTCTCTCTTGATCTTGTATTTCTCTCTTCCTCTTCCATTTCTCTCTTCCTCTTGTACTTCTCTTTTCATATTGTATTTCTCTCTTCATCTTGCATTTCTCTCTTCATCTTGCATTTCTCTCTTCGTCTTGTATTTCTCTCTTCCTCTACTTCTGTAGTTCTCTTCTATTTCCCTTTCTCTCATTCTATTTCTCTCTTCCTCCTCTATTCCTTTTTCCTTTTCCAATTTGGTGCATCATTTATTATCAGCGGGCATTATACTTTGTAACTAAGTATAATGCACATCAAAACACAAAGAGCTTCTCAACTAATGAGATCTTTTAAAACGAAAGTCATATAAATAATGAATTGGTAATGTTTGATTGGTGGTATGGGAGTGGGGCTCACTAACATGAAATTCTTTTATTTATTTTGCTTCACTTTGCTATTAAGATGCTAGCAGAGCACCATTTCTACATCTGTCAATTATGTAACTAAAGTATATCGGGCGACGAGCCTGATACGAGGTAAAATCTGTAGTTATTTTTTCATTCACTTTTGTTTTCTTAAATATTTAACATTGTATTCCAATCTACCCGAAGGACCTTCATGTGAGTTTCGTTTCTCAATGTTAGCATGAAAGAGTTATTGGCGAGTGGTGGTTGTCGTTGGCTCTAGCATGTGGCTAGGGCTGCGGAGTGGCCTGGATGTGGTGGTGGTGGGGGGCGCACGGAGGGCGGAGGCAGAGGAGACCGCTTAGCATTCGACGGCGCCCCTGGCTACGGAGCATTGAAACCGGAGCCCTCGCCCTTAAATCGCCCACGTCGCTTCGGGCGATCGCCAGGCGCCGCACGCCCTCGCCCACGCTCTCGCCCTCGCCCTCACCCGCGCCCTCGCCCTCGCCCTCGCCCTCGCCTTCGCCCCCGCCCCCGCCCTCGCCCTCGCCCTCGCCCTCGCCCTCGCCCCCGCCCACGCCCTCGCCCTCGCTCTCGCCCGCGCCTTCGCCCTCGCCCCCGCCCTCGCCCCCCGCCCTCGCCCATTCCCTCGCCCTCGCCCACGCCCTCGCCCACTCCCACGCCCTCGCCCACTCCCTCGCCCTCGCCCTCGCCCTCGCCCCCGCCCTCGCCCTCGCCCTCGCCCCCGCCCTCGCCCTCGCTCTCGCCCGCGCCCTCGCCCTCGCCCTCGCCCCCGCCCTCGCCCACGCCCTCGCCCACTCCCTCGCCCTCGCCCGCGCCCTCGCCCTCGCCCGCGCCCTCGCCTTCGCCCACGCCCACGCCCTCGCCCACTCCCTCGCTCTCGCCCTCGCCTCCGCCCTCGCCCACTCCCTCGCCCTCGCCCTCGCCCACGTCCTCGCCCACTCCCTCGCCCTCGCCCGCGCCCTCGCCCTCGCTCTCGCCCGCGCCCTCGCCTTCGCCCTCGCCCCCGCCCTCGCCCACGCCCTCGCCCACTCCCTCGCCCTCGCCCTCGCCCCCGCCCTCGCCCACTTCCTCGCCCTTGCCTATGCCCTCGCCCACTCCCTCGCCCTCGCCCTCGCCCTCGCCCTTGCCCTCGCCCTCGCCCTCGCCCCCGCCCTCGGCCACGCCCTCGCCCACTCCCTCGCCCTCGCCCTCGCCCCCGCCCCCGCCCTCGCCCACGCCCTCGCCCTCGCCCTCGCCCCCGCCCTCGCCCCCGCCCTCGCCCACTCCCTCGCCCTCGCCCCCGCCCTCGCCCTCGCCCTCGCCCACTCCCTCGCCCCCGCCCCCGCCCCCGCCCCCGCCCTCGCCCACGCCCTCGCCCTCGCCCTCGTCCCCGCCCTCGCCCACTCCCTCGCCCTCGCCCTCGCCCTCGCCCTCGCCCTCGCCCTCGCCCTCGCCCACGCCCACGCCCACGCGCCACACGAGAGCAGAGGGCACCAGCGGTCATGGAATTCGGAGAAGTAATGGCATCAACAGTACATTGTAATAGCATTTTAACATGTGAATGAAGATTTTATTCTACACGGAAACGTTTAAGACGCCAACATGATGTCAGGATCCTACAGGAGTTAGTTTTAAGGAATAGCTAAAATATACTTACGCCCAAAGCCAAAGAACGCAATTGATAGGACAATGCGTGAGAGCACTGGATAGTTTTCGTTTAAATAGTTTTGATGTTCCGTTTAGAGTTCAAAACCATAAAACTGATTTGCGCGTGCACTTGATTATTCCTTTGTGATGGTATGCCTCGTCATCTTCCACGTGAGTAGCTTGACTTTGAATTCCTTTATGAAAAAAATATTCTGTTGCGCTTTTCCATTATTTGTATCATTCTTAAAATACGGCTTTCGGTGACAGTTACAATCACTTGTGAGAATTATCCCTAACCTTGAACTGCCCTCCTTGAATTGTGACTTCGAAATCGCTGAACACATCTGGATGTCGAACAAATACATGTCTTCGAGGGAAGCGAATCTCATGTTCTATATGTCCAGATAATCGTCCCCTAACCTGAACAAAGTACACAGCATTTTGATCATAATATTTATATATGCACAAGAAATCTAGGTTCTTAATGTTGAGTGTGTGAAGTTGGGATTGTTATTATGTAGAAAGGGCTTCATTTCTTATGAATCGAATTATTGTTTAAAACGGAAATGTGCAGTGGCGAGAAGGCTACGCATTCTAGAATATACTCCTCACTCGTTCCGCTTACATGAACGCTGCTTCAACACTCTCTGTGGATCACGAAGGGAGAAAAATTTGTTCATTAATATCTCTTTTTACATTCCAAATGCATAATTTTACAAGTATTGGATCTCAGGATTTTGAGTGTGAGAATATTGAGTGTCTCATATTTTTTGTCTTTTTCAGATGAATGAGAAATAAAAATGAGATCCAGGAAGCAAAAGTGTTAAATAAAAGGAAAAAGCAACGGAGGAAGAATTACTCAACCTTGAGCTAATTTTAAAAACTAATGCCGCAAAACAGATTTGTTTTTTCTCTGAGAATTGTTGATAACTGCGATTGCAAGCACTTAGTGAAAACAAAATCAGAATACGTTTTAAAACCAAATAAAAATGCATATCACATGTTTGTTCAGATTGCTTGATTTCCTTTCCAATCAACTGTTTGTTCTAAACAGAGCCGTTATTAATTTTTCTCTGTGACTGCGTTGTGTTGGATGAAAACGCGTCAGCTGCGTTCTCCGCGAGTGACGAGGGCTGCGTGGGTGCTGTGAGTGGGCGAAACAGATGAACGCGGGCGGGCGCCTGTTGTTTGGACCGCGGACTAATTACAGGTGTAATTGTGTGATTCGCAACCGGATATGAATAACTGCGTCGTTGTGGCTGCGCACAGGAGGCCGTGGCCTCTGCTCCGCCAAAGCCCTCTGCGTCTCCGAACGGCGCCTGTTTGGCCCTGCGTGCATTGCCTCTGAAGGCAGTTGGGAAGTGAGCGCATTGGAAAAGAGTTTGGCTTTGGCTCACCGCCTTCACTCCCTGTGGCGAGGGTCTCTTCTGATCGGTTTTGTACTTTGTGACGGGGCAGTGCAGCAAGCATTCCAAAAACATTCTAAATTTTATTCTATGCTTCAAACTTGCAATAAGGTGAATTTGTATATTACATATCCATATTAACGAGGACAAGAACATTCTATTTAATTAAACGTAGAAATTGGTGTTATTTTAAAAGTTCAGTTGTTTCTAGTGTGAAATGGAGATATGTGAGCGTTATTATCGAAACATTGTTTGGTGTACAATGGTCCTTACAGTACTGTTCAGGCTGCGTTTCGGTGAAAAACCCATTACAATTTTACCTAAATCTGAAGATGACAGATGATCTATTGCGAGAGCCGTCTGTCCAGGAACTTTCTATGAGTCGTTGGCGGGGGACACCAGCGCAACTCGTGGGAGGCGGCGCTGTGAGGCAACTGCGCCTCCACGCAGACGTCGGTGAAGGCCGGGAGCCGCATTCGTCCACTGCATCGAACGCCGTCCCTTGCGATTCGTGTGCAAGCAGCGACCACTGCGGTGAAGCGGAATGATGAACGAGACGAATAGCCTTAATCAGTGTGTAGAAGCCAAGGACACAGTTGCTTTAGCTCTTCTGCAAAACAATGAGGACTTACGGCATTCCAATGATGTTTTCAACACTGGGGAGTGTGTGTAAGAATGCCTTTGTGCATAACAACAAACAGAATCATTTAAGAGAGACTGAGTGTTCAATAGCTAAGAATCCCCTTAGTATAGACAACTCGCAAAGCAGGAAGCAACCTAAGCGCAGGCGGGGAAGGCAGAGCAGGGCAGAGCAGGGCAGAGCAGGGCAGAGCAGGGCAGAGCAGGGCAGAGCAGGGCAGAGCAGGGCAGAGCAGGGCAGAGCAGGGCAGAGCAGGGCAGAGCAGGGCAGAGCAGCGCAGAGCAGGGCAGAGCAGGGCAGAGCAGGGCAGAGCAGGGCAGAGCAGGGCAGAGCAGGGCAGAGCAGGGCAGAGCAGGGCAGAGCAGGGCAGAGCAGGGCAGAGCAGGGCAGAGCAGGGCAGAGCAGGGCAGAGCAGGGCAGAGCAGGGCAGAGCAGGGCAGAGCAGGGCAGAGCAGGGCAGAGCAGGGCAGAGCAGGGCAGAGCAGGGCAGAGCAGGGCAGAGCAGGGCAGAGCAGGGCAGAGCAGGGCAGAGCAGGGCAGAGCAGGGCAGAGCAGGGCAGAGCAGGGCAGAGCAGGGCAGAGCAGGGCAGAGCAGGGCAGAGCAGGGCAGAGCAGGGCAGAGCAGGGCAGAGCAGGGCAGAGCAGGGCAGAGCAGGGCAGAGCAGGGCAGAGCAGGGCAGAGCAGGGCAGAGCAGGGCAGAGCAGGGCAGAGCAGGGCAGAGCAGGGCAGAGCAGGGCAGAGCAGGGCAGAGCAGGGCAGAGCAGGGCAGAGCAGGGCAGAGCAGGGCAGAGCAGGGCAGAGCAGGGCAGAGCAGGGCAGAGCAGGGCAGAGCAGGGCAGAGCAGGGCAGAGCAGGGCAGAGCAGGGCAGAGCAGGGCAGAGCAGGGCAGAGCAGGGCAGAGCAGGGCAGAGCAGGGCAGAGCAGGGCAGAGCAGGGCAGAGCAGGGCAGAGCAGGGCAGAGCAGGGCAGAGCAGGGCAGAGCAGGGCAGAGCAGGGCAGAGCAGGGCAGAGCAGGGCAGAGCAGGGCAGAGCAGGGCAGAGCAGGGCAGAGCAGGGCAGAGCAGGGCAGAGCAGGGCAGAGCAGGGCAGAGCAGGGCAGAGCAGGGCAGAGCAGGGCAGAGCAGGGCAGAGCAGGGCAGAGCAGGGCAGAGCAGGGCAGAGCAGGGCAGAGCAGGGCAGAGCAGGGCAGAGCAGGGCAGAGCAGGGCAGGGCGAGTCGGCGTTAGGTGGAGCGGATCTGGGTTGAAAATAAAATTACTGTTGATTTTCTTTATAGAAATAATTCACATTCCGCTGCCTAGTAGATGAGTACAAGAGGCACCGCAGGCTATTTCAGCCAGTGGCTTCTAATAGTAGAGGAGGGCGCGGTGGCTGCGCGGAGTTCGCAAGAGCTTCCTGGGAGGGAGCCGCTCTCCCTTCTCCACCTCTCGGCGTTAGGGAGAGGGGAGGGTCTCTTCTCGGAAGCGCCTTCCTCTCCAGACGGCGCTCGATTAGTTCGATTGCTGCATAATAGATGGCGCCCCCGAGACGCGTGTTAATTGCTACATTAAGGGCCTCTCCTCCCCTCCCCGGAAGCGACGGCGGTCGGCGCTTCTGGCCACTTGCTCAAATCTCTTCTCTCGGAATCCCTCAGGTGGAGCATTGCAGTCCTATTCCTCCTCCTCTCATTTATTGATTGGTGTTTTAGGGTATGTCAACTGCTGTGATCGTTTGTCACGTTAGAGTAGTGATTTTGTATGAAGGGGTGCGCGCTGTTTCTCTCTCTCTCTCTGGCTGATGGTGAGGTCCTGCGTTGACCTACACGTCAACTTGCAGATGATTTCCCCCTCTAGGTGTCTCCCCTTCAAGGCAGTGCCCCAGCGAGGACGAGCTCAAGCTCCCGACTGGTGTCCCATAAAGCGTGTTAGTGTAGTGTGTGAAAAGGAAGAGGAAGAAATAGGGAAGACGTGCGCTGTCTGTGGTGTATTGGCCAGAGCCCGGCCTAGCCCTCTAGCGAGCGTTGTAAGTGGACAGCGTCCGAACTCGAACCCTAGACCCTCAGACGCTTAGAGGCTGTGCAGAGACAACGGATGTACGCATCACATCACTTCGTCTCTGATGCCCGTATTTATCCCACCACCCATTTACTATTTTAGTCCTATTCTAGTTGTTTCTCTTCGCCACTCCTACTTTCGTACAATTCTTTATTGTCGTTTTACTTAAATTTCTGTTCTTCTCTCTTCCTCCTATTGTTTCTTCCTCGCTTGCCGTACCCCCAATTCTTGGTATTCGTCCTCTTACGCTATTTGAAGTCGTGTCGATCGTGACTATTCTACCGTACGCGTTCATTCTTTATCCCACCTTCTTTCTCTCTCTTTCGACCTTCCAGTTTCTTCATTGGTTTCAGAATCCATAGCTCCCTTCCTCACCACCATTTTACACATCCTCACAGACCCTGTGCCACGACAGTCTCTACATCCCACAATAATTTAAAAAGTTCATTATTTGCATTTGGGATTTTCAAAAATTGCGATGTTCATTTGTGTTATTTCAATATCTAATTTAAACAAAGATTTCATTAAGAAAAAAACTCGATCATTAATATTGTCCATCAATTTATCAATTGTTGAAAAGTTGATCTGTTTGCCGAAGCCGGGACCTGAGCAATTTTAGAGCGTCAGTTGTACTATCCGAAGAAAACGTTTAAAGAGCCGTTTCTGAGCCCCGGCGCCAGGTGAAAGAGCGGCAGGGGAAAGAGCCTCGCTGCTCTAGCGCCGCGGGGCTGCGCGTGGGGCATGCGCCACGCCCTTCCCGCTGCGGAACAGACGACGAACGTCATGGCCTGCCACTTCCCCGTCCTCCCCTCTCTACCATCTCCCCCTCAGAGCCAGGGGCAGTGCGAAGGCTCTTCATCTGCATGCAGGCGCCACGAACCGTTTTCACCCGCGCCCTCCGCCCTACCACTTCGGTGCGGAACAGACGACGAACGCCATGGCCTGCCACTTCCCCGTCCTCCTCTCTCCACCATCTCCCCCTCAGAGCCAGGGGCAGTGCGAAGGCTCTTCATCTGCATGCAGGCGCCACGAACCGTTTTCACCCGCGCCCTCCGCCCTACCACTTCGGTGCGGAACAGACGACGAACGCCATGGCCTGCCACTTCCCCGTCCTCCTCTCTCCACCATCTCCCCCTCAGAGCCAGGGGCAGTGCGAAGGCTCTTCATCTGCATGCAGGCGCCACGAACCGTTTTCACCCGCGCCCTCCGCCCTACCACTTCGGTACGGAACAGATGACGAACGCAGCGACCTGCCACGCTTCGCCCGCGCCACTCTGCTCCTGCGCCCGTGCCCCATGCTACTCGCCATGCTCTGCCCGCCACATTCTGCCATCTCGCTCTCCCAACACGCAATGCTCTCGTGTTCTGCTCACTACGCTCTTTCCAACACGTTCTGCTCCCCACGCCCCGCTTCTCTCTACGCTCCTTCTGTCTCTCCACTCTCCGCCTTCTCTGACCGCTCCGCCCCCCATTCTCCCCTCCCCTCCACAACCCCGCTGTTCGGGTTGCATTTGGCCCAACATCGCTTGGCAACTGTGGGGTCGACGATTGGCTGCGGCATCCGACCCGTGCGAGGTCGACACGAAATCAGGTGCCGTGTGATTCGCCACTTGTTTATTGGTGGAAGCAAAAATTGTCTTGTGAAACTGGATCAGGCAAATGAATGTTGTGAGGCTAATAATGGTGCAGAAATGCTTGTTGTGGTTTTTCGATTAAAGCACTGTGTTATCGTCGCGTCATTTGACACGTCGAAAGTAATTACTGTATTTTTTAACACAGATGCTAAATTGTTTCATTACTAGTCATTAAAAAAAGCTATATAAATATTATGTATTTTATCCAGTATTTCGAATAGTTTCATTAAGTTGGATAAATAACACTTGTTGCCTGCTTTGGTTGACTTTAGTATTTTCCAGACAAACCCGTTGTTTTCTTTAATTGATCTTTAGCATGCTGTAGAAATCATGTTTCATTTATGATATTCCTGCAATCATTCTTATTTTCTACATTTGTTTGCTAACCGTGAACTTGGGAATGCAGCACATATATTTGTGGAGATTCTCTCTCCTCTTGCATGTGTGGTGACCACCCTGTCTGAGCGTTGCGTCTGTGAGGGAAGTGGAAGAATGTAACACTGAAGAGGAAAACTGGAGCTGGCGGAGAGGCTCAATCCCTCTCCAAGAATATCTTTGAAAACCCGCAAACTTACGGTCTTTGTCAGCCGACGACATATTTTGTGCAATAAACGCCTCGGCATAAACGTCACTGCCATCCCTCGGTTTTTCTCCTTCTTTTTCTTCCGCTTCTCCAGAGTTGCTGTTGGCTGCCCTGTTCCACTGCTTTCTACCCCTCCGTATGCAGAACTCCTCGCATTCACCTCAGGTTATCCAGCTCTCCCAAGGCCCTCTCCCCCCTACGCACTAGGGGCAGCAACACGCGGGAAGCGCGATATTCTTCCACGATTGTTCGCTCATCGTGTTTCGTTAGTTCATTTAATTTGAGAACACGTAGCGATAGATTTATAATGGTTCTCGCGTTTCTTTTCTTCAGTATTTTTAAAGTGTTCTCTCTGTCTGGTAGAAAATATACGAGTAAATATTTCAGGTTTCCGGACAGACCAATTATTTTTATGCACAAGGACATTTTACTAAGGAAATTAGCACACGGCAACTCTACGTAAAGTCACCATGTTTTTATGAAGTCTAGATTTAGCGCTTGCTCTGGAAGTAAATTTAATCAAATTATCATTGCTTCAAAAATACATTTCTCCTGCGAGGGAGGAACGTTTCAAGCAGCTCTCCAAAGATCTCAACGTGTGGATTTTGGAATGTGTGCGAGCGGACGCATCGACGCTTGGAGGCGAGATGAACGCCGCTCCCACTAACCCTGGCCCAGTTAATTCCCTGTGCGCGCGGGCGCCGTCCTTTGTGGAGACGGAGCGCGCTGCGTTCGCCCCGCCCCGCCCCTCCCCGCCACACACCCCACCCCGACTCGGGTCTATCGAATTATTCGCGATCCGATCTCCTCTGAGCCAGGAGTTCACCTTTCATGTTGGCGCTCCTGGAAGAGAGCGCCCTCCCGCCTCCCCCACCAACTGCTCTCTCGCCTGCCCACCACTGCCCGCCCGCCCTTCGCTAGCTACTCTCCACTACATCTGCACACCCACCCACGCCTCCGACCACCAGACCGCCCTCCCACCACCCCGGCCACCGCACCCCTCCACCTTCCCACCAACTCCCACCCGCCCACCAACGCTAGCCCACCCACCCATGCCTTCGACCACCAGCCCGCCTGCCCGCCACCCACCAGCCCATCCACTGGCCAACCACCTGAAACTGCCTGCCATCACCCTCACGAAGTCACGAACCATCGTCGTCGTCCGTTACCGCTACCAATCCACCCACCAACCCCTTCACGCTAGCACTCGCCACCGGCTGCCAGGCGTCACCCCTCTCCGCTAGCCACAGCAACATCCACCACTCACGCTACACCCCCCCACCCCCCATCCCCGCTATCCGATGTGTGCGCGAGGCCGGGTCTTTATCTTTGATCTTCCACTTTCTACTTATCGGAAAATCATGACCCGCAGCCCGCCCCTCCCCTCCGCGCCCCTCCCCTCCCCTCCCCGCCTCGCGGATTTCTTTTCGCAATTATTTCGCCGCCGCCGCAAAGACGGAAAAGAGCTTTGTTGGCTGCGCTGCCCTTTTTTGAGCCTCCTCCCTTTGCGCTCGGCGCTGGATGCCCTTTCCCCGGCGCTCTCCGCGTTCAAACAAGAGCGACACTGCTAATGCCTTCGCTCATATTTCCTCGCTTCGAAAATCCCTTTGACGACGCTGTGTTCAGGCATAATATTTTATATTATTACACAATGATTGATGTTACATTAAACTGGAGAAACATGTAGTACGTATGAATGTTCTATAAATGTAAATCTTGGGAGTAGAGAATCGACCTTTACTTTTTCTATAACTTCTCCTTTCTGTGATATTAATGCTAGTTGGTGAAACTAGCTTTATTTCATGTTGCATAATACGAATTAACAAAAATATACATAATAGACCTTTTTATTTTCCCACTTACGACCAGTTACGAACCTCTGCTATCACTCTATCTCTAGTTTGAATAAACAATTATTCAAAATGGTACAATAATTAATTTATATTCAACTTCGGTTTTGGTCGAGGCACGAGCGAAATGAAAACGTAAGAATTTCTTAATAATTCGAGAATCAACATTTTTCCAGTATTTCTCATCAGATGGTTTCCTGATAAATTCTCCGTCTCTGATTTATAACATAAATATTGTACAGTTTTCTTTCAATGTAATTTGTAAACAGCATTTCCTGTTGTTTCAGGTAAGCAGCTTTGCTTATGGTACGTGTATTCATTGCCCACACCTCGCCATTGCAAGGTAATCACAAGATTTAAGTTTACTCCTTCCTTTCCCTGTGTACTGTTTGACAATGAAACGGCTACCTGACAATTTTCAGACTTGTATTTCTTTTAGTGAGTACGCAACATCTGGAAGTGAACTGCTTTTGCTAAGAGAAACACTATTTACTGGCATGGTTGAGCTGAGATATTCTCCAACAAGGAGTAATAGAGTATTCACATTATGTTAGAAAACTGATAACTTCATCGCAACCGTCCTTATCAAAGTTTTGTCTGTTGATGAATGGGTGGAATAGTTTGAGTCTCGCGGGCTGAGGGCGTGAAGGGCTGGTGCAGCGTCGTTTGAAGGGCGAGGGCAGCTTTCGTTGGACCAGCGCAGGGCAGAGGGCGTGGGGGGCGGTGGAGCGAGGTGTGAAGGGTGAGGGCGGTTCTTGAGGCAAAACCTCACAAGCAGCGTTAATTGTGGTGGCCTCGCCCAAGCTGTGGGCCAGGAACGAAGCAGCCTCTTCCCTCTACTCACTACACGAGACAAACCACTTCCCCAGCCACCCACACTCGCTCACAGCTACTACATCATCCAGTTCCTTTTTAATAGCGTCGTATTACGTCTAAAGCGCTTGTTTTTATTAGATAATTTTCCTTTTAATTCAGCTAAGAAGGTTTGTCTTTCAATGAATTGCGTAAGAAAGCAGCTGTATTTCCCAATTTTAATGAGGCTTCGCAGAGAGTTCATTCCGTCTGCTGTGGAGCGGTGGACAGAGGCTACTGTGCTGCGGCTGTGAGGAGGGAGGGGAGAAGGGAAAGCAATGTATTCATAAGGGAAATGAAGGGAATAACGCCTCGTTCATTAGGCGCCGCCCCTCCACTCCACGCGCCTGAGCAAACTCTCTACACTCGCCCCCAACTCCGCCACACCCCGCCACATTCCGCTCCCTCCGCCACGCCACTCCGCTCCGCTCAGCTCCGCGCAGCCCTTACGCTCCTCCTCCCGCTTCTGCGTTCTCTGCACCTCGCCTCTCTCGTGAACGCACTGCCTTTGCCGCCTCTCCCACACCCCACACCCTACCCGCGCCCCTCATTCCACCCCGCTTCGAACGCCCGGCCGCAAGGGATTAAGATGATAATTCTATTGAAATATCCGTTGAAACATTATTCTAAAGTAGAAGTCTCGGTACTTAATTCGTCTGGCTATCAGTTTCATTGTTGGCAATTACAAGGGTACTAATGCACTTTTTCCCAAACGCCGGAGGGGATTATAACTTCGGATTGCATTCTCGTATTGCTATATAAATATCACGGGACTGCAGCTCTTATCTTTTGCACTTTCATTACAAATCAACGGCGACGTTAAATACCATTTTCTCGCTGCGACATTCATGATTGCATTATATAAACAACATTGTATGTTAGATAGATGTAATCAGAACATGCGTCTTGTGAACCGTCTTCAGGATGCGCCGACTTTCAAAGTGTGATCCACAAGTTCCAGACTCAACTTCTTGCAGCCTTCTGATTACCTCCATCGACCACACGAACTTCGTGGTTTGATCCCTTTGAATCAACCATGCCTGGAAGCATCAGTCTAGCCGCTACAGAATGTTGATGTCTCTTATAACGTGGGGACGTGTGTCAGCTGCATATCAACGCCTCGGCTCATTCTGCAAAGACGAACAGCCACTTTCCTGCTGAAAACAAGTCTCAAAGTTGATATTTAAGATATTTGTGACCTCCGGAGTATTTCACCTCCGAAAACTGAACATGGATGTAAAGTGTAAGACTCAATTCGCTTGAAAATTCCAGAATTCTTACAAACAAATTACAGACAGACAATTATAAATAACGTCTTCTCTGAAGCCATTAAGAGACTAAAAAATTGAGGTGAGTAACGTGTCCTATCGAATGGAATCCATTTAGAGTATATCAAAGAGGCAAACCTCACACGTCTTTGACTTGTAATTTTCCTTGCTTTAGTCTGAAAACGGGTGGCCCGCAGTGTACACGTCATCAGCCTCAACCGTGGGCGACCAATCAGGCATACGTTGCCCCTCCCTGCGAGAAGAAGTTCGTCTGCGAGGGCGCGGAGACAGAGGGAACTTTGCAGGTTTCTTGCGCACAGACACTCAGGGCGCCTTCTTACAGCACTCATCAGTCTGCAAGCGTTGCGTGCCACGAACTCTGTTGGGCCTCAAACTTTAAATGAAACCTGGGAACTTACTTGCAATAATTTAAAGCACAAAACCGTAACTGTCACGTTTATCTTTCGGAGAAATAGTGACTACTTTTATATTCAAATATATTTGCACTGTAAATGAAAGAGATGTGCTTTAGGAATAATAATTCCGGAAGTATTTCTGGTTTTCAAATCAGATGTTTATTGGGTGTTTTGATGGTGTCTCAACCATAGGATGCATGGACGCGGGATTATATATGAATAAATATGCAAGGCCTTGCTTAATACGCTCTCGAAAAACGCACTGGGAATTTTATTTTTATTCTTAATAACTTTTCTTGATAATTAAAGAAGTCAAGTCATATTTTTAAACAAATTATTGTTTATTAAAATAACTAATAATAGGGGTTTATATAACTATTAACAGGACTAAATGTCCTACATGTGCGTTAGCGTAATAGGATACAATTTAAGGACTTACAATCAAGATTAAATATAACAAGGTTTCCTTGTCGACCAGCTAAAATTAAAGTAAAAAAATAGAAGAAACATTACACAGAGATGAAGCTCCTAGAAACGCGGCTGAGCAGAGTGAAAATCGTTAGGACCTTGGAGACCCTGTATTTGCACCCGATGTTAAGAAAAGACGTGAGGATCGTTTCGTAGATGCACCAAAGCACCACCAGAAACGATGTAAATTCATCGTTTCCAAGTTTGTTTAATAAATTCCATTTTCCCCTCGTAACATAGTTTCTTTGAGTGAATAGAAAAAGGGTAATAAAATTCAAAAAGCACACTAATTGGCACTTATAAATAATGGCCAAAGAAATAAGCAAGGATGTAAATCATGTAGGTAGCTTCCTAGCAGACAACAATATTCGTTAAGAGGGAAGATCCCTAATGCTGCTCTCAAGGGATTAGTGAAGAATGTTTGAATTCGAAAGTAGCGGTCTTTCAGATTATCTTCTAATCATCCGTGTAACGCCATTGTGAGACCGAATAACGCATTTCATTTCGTTGTAAGTAGATTCAGAGGCTTCTTGTTTCTGCGAGTAACAACCTCCTCTGCGTCTGTAATCTGGGCACGCGCGGCCCGCTGCGTCGCTGTTTTCCACAGCTCTCCTTCCCTCTTTATTACAAAGCCCCCTCCGAATCTTTCGCCCGCCACTCCCCGCCCCGGCCACATCCTGGGAATGAAGGGCAGATCCCGCAGCTTCTGCCGCAGTGATACCAACTACGCCGCAACAAAAGACCGCCTCGCTGTATTACGTTGCTCGCCGAGGGAAAAGTGACGGAAATAAGAGACGGCTGAAAGCAGCTCTTGGAGGTTGTTAGTTTAAAGACTCTCCACCCATGGCGAGTGCGTCATCGGCATATTTCGCTTGAGAATTAGCCCTGGTTTATAAATAAGCATTAGACATTCGTTGGGGCGTCCTGTTTCTCCGCAAATGTGTCAGATTTAGCCACGTGAGTTCATGAACCATTTCGACCTCTACTTTCCTGTGTTTGAAAATTAAATGAATTCCCACATCTCTGACAGAAAATTTCATATCTAGTAGTTTTGTGGCAGATACTGATTGTAAGTGGTTTAACCTCTTACAAGCAGTATCAAAGAAGCAGTAGCAGTAGTTAGTGATTTACTAATGGAATTTTTTATACAAAAAAATTTCAATGAAAACTGAAGTCAATCTTAATAATTTTTCTTTCACTTAATTTTATTAGTAACCTATTCTTTATTTGTAACTTGAATATAATTGTTCACTGAGTATAGTAACTCCAAAATGTTTATAATTCTCATTGATATCAATTGCAACTATTCTTAATTGTAGTACTAAATTATATACTAATGGCCTGAAGCGGCACAATTGCTGCAGAACCTATTACTATTTTAGATGCCTGCACACTCTCAAAAATCATTGCCTTTTCTAAACCTCTTCCACAATGTTGTAGATGTATCCGGGTAATTTAAAGTGTGTCAATAGAATTTTCTGGACATCGAATAAGCTATTTATCTTCTGTGTAGGTGTGCTCGGAAGTGAAATGTTAACAATTCAAAAGGACTGGGACTAAGAAATTCTAATTCTGTTTAAAATTTGTACATCTGTACAATTAAAAAATGAAACTACAATTTGCTTCTTTTCGGTGATTATCTCACTACCAATAAAAGAGTAAAATGTCGTACGTACAAACCAGTGGCTTTCATTACTTTCATAAACTCACAATCGTTGTAAATTCAGATGTTCTAAATTTCTTACGACTTTCTTAACGACAGCTACTCGGCACTTTGTTAGCCTATATAAGTTTGGGGAACCGACAATTAAAAAACAGCCCCAATTATTATATTCTAATTTGGCGAACACGACAGTTATTGCCATCTTGCAGTTTTACGGCCTAGTTTTAACTTTTAATGGTCCATTTAAGAGGTTATATGCTAATGAAGTAATCGAATTAGGAGCGTTATTGTATTCTAATCCTGAGGGAATGTGAGTCAATATCTGTGGTAGAAATAAAATGGCACGCGCCTGTGCGTTCGTGTGCGTATGTTCCAGCAGACGTCTACAACGCCTGAAAACGCTGGTGAATTGCGGGTTGCATAACGATTGTTTGGGCGGGGTCATTCCATTGCAACGCACTTCATTCCCGCCCGGTGCGTCCGTCCCATCCCATTCCAAGGCCAGCCCCGCCCTTCTCCGCGCTGCGAGGATATTGCGAGAGGAGCAGGCGCAGATCGACGCGTCATCGGTTCTCGAGTTCATTTCGTCGACGCCAGGGCGATACAGCCCTCGTCCTCAGCCCTTAACCCGCCCCGGGGCGAACGCTGCACTCCCTGCCCCCGGCTGAGCAGAGCGTTGCGTGAGGCGACTGCTCATTTTAGTAGTAGTCATCGGTTCTGTTTCATTTCGGCGCCGCCAGGGCGATTCAGCCCTCGTCCCCCCCCACTCCACCAGCCCAGGCGAACTCTGCCCTCCCTGCTCCCCGGCTGACCAGAGGGGGCGTCGGCTCTGGCGATCTCGACGGAACCTTCGACTTGCTTGCTCGCGCCGCGTGCCTGCCATGCTCCGCCAGCAAGCGAACGCCGCCGCTCGTCAGTTGTCATCCGCCGCCGCTTCCAAGGCCTCCTGGGGGAGGGGCCTGGTTTCAGGAGGCAGCGGAGGCCCGGGGAGCGACCAACAGGGCCGAGGCGCCCTTCTTGACAGCGCGGCTTGCGTTCGGAGCGAAGGACAAGTGCTTCGGGGCGGAGAAAGGGCTCTGGAGCGGTTTTGCTGGGGAATGATGGGAACACTGTTGCCGCTCACTGTATTGTAATAACTAGTGAAACTTTACATGTGCTGTGTAAGTAGGAAATTTTAAGGACCGACACTTCAGATGTAATATATCTGCAATAAAATGTGAGTGAGCTTAGTACACCATACACGTGGAACAATGATTTCTCGTTGAAATTGAACGTATTTGTCGATCCTAATGCATTCTTTATCTTATCTGATGAATCTGTTTTGATCAGCGGATACCAATATTCTTATAGGGTGAACTAGTAACAACTAATATTTTTAGAAGTAAACAATTTATAAAATAGATGTTGTTGCTTTGGTTTGATTAGTTCATTTCGTATATTCATTATTTGATACATCTTTCACATATAACAGATGAATTGCTAACTTCACTCGGTGCTTAGTAGTCATAGAGTAAACAGACATGATTCGAATTTTAAACCGAAGCGATCAGTTTTCAATACTTTCCTTAATGTCGTCTTCGTATAAAAGGGAATCAATTCAAAAGGAAATACATTTACTTTACGTTTTATTAAGGTGGTACTTGTACTTCATCTTTTGTTACAACTCATTTATTTTGATTGTTCTTAATGGATTTTTAAAATTATTCAATTATTGGTCGTTGCAACTTTTGAGGACTCCTTTCCATCTTACTGCTTCGTTGCAATGAAGTTGAATTAACAGTACGCTGTTATGAAAACACTAAAGTATGAAGTACGAAGTGCCTTTAGATTTGTTTTAAAGAGTTTACAACCTATTATGCCGATGATTACAATAGTAACACCATTGGAGACGGAAATAAAGAAAGATGATCTGTTTCTTGAGCGCAGGCAGTACGTAGGTACGAAAAGGTAGGTACGAAAAGTGGCTCAAAGGGAAGTTGAGAAATCTGTATACAGAGCCAATACGATTTCCCGAGCATGTGCTGCATTTGGCGTTGTGCTACCTTTGCAAACACACACACACACACACACACCACCCCCGCCAATCCACGCGCGGCTCTTGTTTTGCCTCCCCCGGCGCCCCCGGCGGCCCTCGTCACAACTTCAGCGGAGCGGTTTTGCGCCAAGCATTGGGTTGCAGCCAGTCATTCACCTGCGCTTTCCTCCACGCCCTCATCGAAGGCCGCAACAGAAACTCCCGCGCGCCCCAGCGACGCCCCTTCTGCTCTTCTGCGGAGCGGTTTTGCGCCAAGCATTGGGTTGCAACCAGTCATTCACCTGTGCTTTCCTCCACGCCCCCACCGAAGGCCGCAACGGAAACTCCCGCGCGCCCCAGCGACGCCCCTTCTGCTCTTCTGCGGAGCGGTTTTGCGCCAAGCATTTGGCTGCAGCCAGTCATTCACCTGCGCTTTCCTCCACGCCCCTACCGAAGGCCGCAACGGAAACTCCCGCGCGCCCCAGCGACGCCCCTTCTGCTCTTCTGCGGAGCGGTTTTGCGCCAAGCATTTGGCTGCAGCCAGTCATTCACCTGCGCTTTCCTCCACGCCCCTACCGAAGGCCGCAACGGAAACTCCCGCGCGCCCCAGCGACGCCCCTTCTGCTCTTCTGCGGAGCGGTTTTGCGCCAAGCATTGGGTTGCAGCCAGTCATTCACCTGTGCTTTCCTCCACGCCCCCATCGAAGGCCGCAACAGAAACTCCCGCGCGCCCCAGCGATGCACCTTCTGCTCTTCTGCGGAGCGGTTTTGCGCCAAGCATTGGGTTGCAGCCAGTCATTCACCTGCGCTTTCCTCCACGCCCCCATCGAAGGCCGCAACAGAAACTCCCGCGCGCCCCAGCGACGCCCCTTCTGCTCTTCTGCGGAGCGGTTTTGCGCCAAGCATTGGGTTGCAACCAGTCATTCACCTGTGCTTTCCTCCACGCCCCCACCGAAGGCCGCAACGGAAACTCCCGCGCGCCCCAGCGACGCCCCTTCTGCTCTTCTGCGGAGCGGTTTTGCGCCAAGCATTGGGTTGCAACCAGTCATTCACCTGTGCTTTCCTCCACGCCCCCACCGAAGGCCGCAACGGAAACTCCCGCGCGCCCCAGCGACGCCCCTTCTGCTCTTCTGCGGAGCGGTTTTGCGCCAAGCATTGGGTTGCAACCAGTCATTCACCTGTGCTTTCCTCCACGCCCCCATCGAAGGCCGCAACAGAAACTCCCGCGCGCCCCAGCGACGCCCCTTCTGCTCTTCTGCGGAGCGGTTTTGCGCCAAGCATTGGGTTGCAACCAGTCATTCACCTGTGCTTTCCTCCACGCCCCTACCGAAGGCCGCAACGGAAACTCCCGCGCGCCCCAGCGACGCCCCTTCTGCTCTTCTGCGGAGCGGTTTTGCGCCAAGCATTGGGTTGCAGCCAGTCATTCACCTGTGCTTTCCTCCACGCCCCCATCGAAGGCCGCAACAGAAACTCCCGCGCGCCCCAGCGATGCACCTTCTGCTCTTCTGCGGAGCGGTTTTGCGCCAAGCATTGGGTTGCAGCCAGTCATTCACCTGCGCTTTCCTCCACGCCCCCATCGAAGGCCGCAACAGAAACTCCCGCGCGCCCCAGCGACGCCCCTTCTGCTCTTCTGCGGAGCGGTTTTGCGCCAAGCATTGGGTTGCAACCAGTCATTCACCTGTGCTTTCCTCCACGCCCCCACCGAAGGCCGCAACGGAAACTCCCGCGCGCCCCAGCGACGCCCCTTCTGCTCTTCTGCGGAGCGGTTTTGCGCCAAGCATTGGGTTGCAACCAGTCATTCACCTGTGCTTTCCTCCACGCCCCCACCGAAGGCCGCAACGGAAACTCCCGCGCGCCCCAGCGACGCCCCTTCTGCTCTTCTGCGGAGCGGTTTTGCGCCAAGCATTGTGTTGCAACCAGTCATTCACCTGTGCTTTCCTCCACGCCCCCATCGAAGGCCGCAACAGAAACTCCCGCGCGCCCCAGCGACGCCCCTTCTGCTCTTCTGCGGAGCGGTTTTGCGCCAAGCATTGGGTTGCAACCAGTCATTCACCTGTGCTTTCCTCCACGCCCCCACCGAAGGCCGCAACGGAAACTCCCGCGCGCCCCAGCGACGCCCCTTCTGCTCTTCTGCGGAGCGGTTTTGCGCCAAGCATTGGGTTGCAGCCAGTCATTCACCTGCGCTTTCCTCCACGCCCCCACCGAAGGCCGCAACGGAAACTCCCGCGCGCCCCAGCGACGCCCCTTCTGCTCTTCTGCGGAGCGGTTTTGCGCCAAGCATTGGGTTGCAACCAGTCATTCACCTGTGCTTTCCTCCACGCCCCCACCGAAGGCCGCAACGGAAACTCCCGCGCGCCCCAGCGACGCCCCTTCTGCTCTTCTGCGGAGCGGTTTTGCGCCAAGCATTGGGTTGCAGCCAGTCATTCACCTGCGCTTTCCTCCACGCCCCCACCGAAGGCCGCAACGGAAACTCCCGCGCGCCCCAGCGACGCCCCTTCTGCTCTTCTGCGGAGCGGTTTTGCGCCAAGCATTGGGTTGCAGCCAGTCATTCACCTGCGCTTTCCTCCACGCCCCCATCGAAGGCCGCAACAGAAACTCCCGCGCGCCCCAGCGACGCCCCTTCTGCTCTTCTGCGGAGCGGTTGTGCGCCAAGCATTGGGTTGCAGCCAGTCATTCACCTGCGCTTTCCTCCACGCCCCATCGAAGGCCGCAACAGAAACTCCCGCGCGCCCCAGCGACGCCCCTTCTGCTCTTCTGCGGAGCGGTTTTGCGCCAAGCATTTGGCTGCAGCCAGTCATTCACCTGCGCTTTCCTCCACGCCCCTACCGAAGGCCGCAACGGAAACTCCCGCGCGCCCCAGCGACGCCCCTTCTGCTCTTCTGCGGAGCGGTTTTGCGCCAAGCATTGGGTTGCAGCCAGTCATTCACCTGCGCTTTCCTCCACGCCCCCACCGAAGGCCGCAACGGAAACTCCCGCGCGACCCAGCGACGCCCCTTCTGCTCTTCTGCGGAGCGGTTTTGCCCCAAGCATTGGGTTGCAGCCAGTCATTCACCTGCGCTTTCCTCCACGCCCCCACCGAAGGCCGCAACAGAAACTCCCGCGCGCCCCAGCGACGCCCCTTCTGCTCTTCTGCGGAGCGGTTGTGCGCCAAGCATTGGGTTGCAGCCAGTCATTCACCTGCGCTTTCCTCCACGCCCCCACCGAAGGCCGCAACAGAAACTCCCGCGCGCCCCAGCGACGCCCCTTCTGCTCTTCTGCGGAACGGTTTTGCGCCAAGCATTGGGTTGCAGCCAGTCATTCACCTGCGCTTTCCTCCACGCCCCCATCGAAGGCCGCAACAGAAACTCCCGCGCGCCCCAGCGACGCCCCTTCTGCTCTTCTGCGGAGCGGTTTTGCGCCAAGCATTGGGTTGCAGCCAGTCATTCACCTGCTCTTTCCTCCACGCCCCCATCGAAGGCCGCAACAGAAACTCCCGCGCGCCCCAGCGACGCCCCTTCTGCTCTTCTGCGGAGCGGTTGTGCGCCAAGCATTGGGTTGCAGCCAGTCATTCACCTGCGCTTTCCTCCACGCCCCCATCGAAGGCCGCAACAGAAACTCCCGCGCGCCCCAGCGACGCCCCTTCTGCTCTTCTGCGGAGCGGTTGTGCGCCAAGCATTGGGTTGCAGCCAGTCATTCACCTGCGCTTTCCTCCACGCCCCCATCGAAGGCCGCAACAGAAACTCCCGCGCGCCCCAGCGATGCACCTTCTGCTCTTCTGCGGAGCGGTTTTGCGCCAAGCATTGGGTTGCAACCAGTCATTCACCTGTGCTTTCCTCCACGCCCCCACCGAAGGCCGCAACAGAAACTCCCGCGCGCCCCAGCGACGCCCCTTCTGCTCTTCTGCGGAGCGGTTTTGCGCCAAGCATTGGGTTGCAGCCAGTCATTCACTTGCGCTTTCCTCCACGCCCCCACCGAAGGCCGCAACAGAAACTCCCGCGCGCCCCAGCGACGCCCCTTCTGCTCTTCTGCGGAGCGGTTTTGCGCCAAGCATTGGGTTGCAGCCAGTCATTCACCTGCGCTTTCCTCCACGCCCCCATCGAAGGCCGCTACAGAAGCTCCCGCGCGCCCCAGCGATGCACCTTCTGCTCTTCTGCGGAGCGGTTTTGCGCCAAGCATTGGGTTGCAGCCAGTCATTCACCTGCGCTTTCCTCCACGCCCCCATCGAAGGCCGCAACAGAAACTCCCGCGCGCCCCAGCGATGCACCTTCTGTTCTGCTGCGGAGCGGTTTTGCGCCAAGCATTGGGTTGCAGCCAGTCATTCACCTGCGCTTTCCTCCACGCCCCCATCGAAGGCCGCAACAGAAACTCCCGCGCGCCCCAGCGATGCACCTTCTGCTCTTCTGCGGAGCGGTTTTGCGCCAAGCATTGGGTTGCAGCCAGTCATTCACCTGCGCTTTCCTCCACGCCCCCACCGAAGGCCGCAGCAGAAACTCCCGCGCGCCCCAGCGATGCACCTTCTGCTCTTCTGCGGAGCGGTTTTGCGCCAAGCATTGGGTTGCAGCCAGTCATTCACCTGCGCTTTCCTCCACGCCCCCATCGAAGGCCGCAACAGAAACTCCCGCGCGCCCCAGCGATGCACCTTCTGTTCTGCTGCGGAGCGCCGCCGGTGGGAGAGGCCTGATGGAGGCCAATCCCCGCAGCCGATGCAGCCAGCAGCTTCCTCCCGCGATTAAAATATGCACTACGCACGGTACTAATGACCCTTGCAGTATATTCCTAGCGTGGTCCATTCGATCTTGTTCTACCAGGGGGACAAGTGCCGTTAGCCTCTATCGGCACCCTCCGCCGACGCGCAGGCCGGTAACCGGATCCGGCCGGTACCCAGTTGGCCTCGGCCGCACCCTCCCCATACAATGCTTGGGGAATTGGCCGCCCTGCCAGCTCAGAGCTACAAGCCATCCGGGCTAGTGCCGAGTCAAAACAATGCGCTATTCACATGCGCCGGGACAACTCCTCTTTGCCCAGAATATCGGGCCACTGTCACGACGAAGGCAAGAGTCCAACTGGGGGCCACTCGAACTAAGGTCCGGGCCTAATGACGTTGGAAATAGACACGCCCGAAATAACTAATCCACGAATAAACCAAAAGCAGGCACACGCCCTCCCCTGCGGCGACGCCAATGAGGCTAAAGGAACGGGTTGTTGTATTGCGAGGCCTTGAAGTGCAGAACGGCGAATGCAGCTTCGTACTCTTTCAAGGCGCATGGGACACCCCTGCTCTCAGGTTGTAGTCGAGAGTGCGGTATTTGTCTCGTCTTGTTCGCCTGTGAAAGTTATTTTACAATGTCCAATCTGAAAGAGAAGCAAGTTGCGTCCGAAATCTGTAGGGAGAGAAATATTTAACTCATAAAACACCCGAGAAAATGTAGTTAAACATTTTCACATTGTTCTGTAAGTACTGAAATATGTAATTTTGAAAATTCATCTAACTAAAATCTTTGTGCTTTATTAACCTACATATTTCCGCTTTTCTGTAGAAACGTGAAGCAAAGAAGAGGCAAGAGTTGGTGAGTCAATGAGTGAGGCTCTTTGAGGCAGAACGAAGCTTAACCTGAGCTGGTGAGATCGTGCTTTCCTCATGAACGCACCTCAGTAGTCATGTTTAGGTTTTCAATGAGCGCTCGCCCAAATTGATTCCCCAAATTTCCTGGGTTTAATTGTCTGCCTGAGCACAGCATATCTATGAGCCATGCATCTGGCCGCGCTGCAGCGGAGGCCCATTCGTCGCCAGGGACTAATGGAGAGGCATCACTCGGGTGAGCGGACGTTGCCCCCCAGCCATCTTCCATCGTTCCACAGCCCATCTCCGCCTCGCAATCACCGCCCCGCTTTCCTCATCACCATCCCACTGTTCCGATCACCATCTCGCTCTGCTCTCCTATAACCGTTTTGTTCTCACAGTCACCATTTCGCTCGTCTGATCATCCCAATGCTCACCAATCACCATCCCATTCTATCGATCACCATTCTGCTCGCCTGATGCTATCGATTATAATTCGCTCGCCCAATGACAAGTGCGTTCGCCCAAATATTTAGTTTTTTTACTTTGTCTTATAGATTTGCAACGCATCTCTGCTGCAAAGTAAATCGAATCGCTCCTCTAAAGCACTCACAAGCAGAGAACGTTCTCAGAGTGATTCGGTAGGAAGTGGTGCGGGACGAAGCCAGCAATTGCAGAAGATAGAATTTACAAACTTCGTGGCCAGATTTGCGGCATTTATGGGAGGAAGGGTGTTTTGTAAACACTTTATAAAATCTAAACAATCGCTATTTTCTTGTAAAATATTTCCACGAACACTGCACAAGTACAAATTATGCTACATAATGCAGATAATCATTGATATACTTCCGCTTTATTTCCAAACAATCGCACGACAGCAATTTCGAATTAAATACTCTCCCAACTAACGTGTCTATTGAATTAGCAACTTTAATTCGTTCTTTAATTCGTTCAGGATGCCCATGAAAAACCGTGAATGTAAATAGCATCCGCTGTTTGTTTTGAAAAACGCTTCCGACAATTGAAAGCGCATTTGATTTGTCGGAGGTACCGCGTTTGTTCCGCAGGAGCTCTGGGTTCGAGCCCCGGGGCGAATCCGGCCAAAGCCGCGAGCGACCGCCATTTGAGCGGCAAATTGGCTCGAAACAAAACAGGAGCGCTCTCCCCCTCCCTGCCCCAAGCCACAGTGGAGGGCGATTGGCGGAACGTTCAGCGCTGGGAGAGAAGCGCGGGCGAATGCTGCGCTAAAGAGAGTAAGGATGGAAAAATAGAAATACCTTAAATGTCAAGTGTAGTACACGGCTTTTGAAGCACACGTTTGTTTAACTTTTTTGTATTATTTGATCAGTAAATTATTCAAGTTGAAGTCTTGACGAACGTATCTTAATTAAACTGACTATCAGCATTCAATGTCAATTTCAAGTAAAGAAACGTATAATTTACATAATATTACCCTTATCTCTCCAGCAGATCAATGATCATTCCCTGAAATTGAATAGTCTATAATTATGCTTGCACGCTGCGGCGTATGCTATTCGGTGCAATGGTGCCAGCCGAGTGGATGGATGTTGCCCTGGGGAGGGCTGCAGTTTGCCCTTCGCCCTTTGACACCCTCTGGGGGCGTGTGCGGGGCGGGGCGAGACGGGGCGGGGCGCAGTGGGGCGGGGTGGGGCCAAATGAACTCTGGTGTCGAAGGGTTAAGGAGTTCCTTCCAAAGGACTCCACTTCCTTACGCTACGGGGCAACGCCTCTCTTCTTTTAAACAGAACTAACGAAGTTGCAGAAGACAGTTTCAATTCAATTTACTCTCAGTTCTTTAAAAGAGAATTTAGTTCGCTTCCTACCAACTATTTGGGATGATGAAAAGAGACAAGTGCGAAAGCTAAGCCACAGAATGTCCCCGAAGGATTTACAACAGTTTTTTGTGAAGGTAGTATTATTTTAACTCTAGTAGATCTAGAAATCTTGTTTCCTACTTAATTTTGTTATTTTGTCGCATTGTGTTTAGAGTGCAAGAACATTTCACAGCTTCAAATAATTTGTACCAAGTCAATTCAGTACGTACGAAAGAAATCCAAGCTTTTTTTTTGGGAATAGTAAGCGCCATTGTGTTCATCGAAAAAAACAACAGTTCTTAAAAGAACTCACGACTGAATATGCGACAACTATAATTTTCAAAACTCCACTTTGGAAGTTGAGGAAAATCCGGCTAATCTTGAATTTGTTTTACTTTGATGAAAGTTTAATAAAATGAAGCAATGATGATCGCAATAAATCTACGATGTTAAGTCTGCCGACGGTGGAGCTAGCAGTTGCTAATGGGTTGTTCTCACTTCGAGACTTGCGTCGTAGAAGACCATGGGATCTCATTTCTTAGATTGTACCATCAAAGAGCGTCGAGAGTAAGGTTTTGATGGCTTAAAATGTGTGGCTGCCAAAATTAAAACCAGAAATTACTTTCTTTTTGTAATAAAAATACTTTTAAAACTAAAATAATCCGAAGAAAGTAGTTTAAGGTAGAAGTAAGAGAGTAGATTTTTAAAACCACCATACTAATCGTTATTTATCCTTGGTTGGTAACATGCTTATTGGGATGTGGTTCGAGATTAATTTCAGAGTTCATTAATTAACATTAAACAATGAGAAACTATAAGTTTTCTGCCGTGTTATTGAATGAAAATATACAAAATTGGTTAATATAGAGAGAAAATAAAACCAAGTCGCCAACGCAAAGATTATTATTTTGATTTACATTAACGTGATTTAACCACATCACACACTACCGGATAGCAACACACGAACGCCATCGAAAGTTTGATGTTCTAGAAGGCAATGAAGCTTTAAGAGTTAAAATTGTTTCGTTATTACATACCATGAACCCATGAAATTCATAGTTCGATCTTCTCCATCGCGCAGGAGGTGAAATAATTTAATGTTTGTAGCAATGTTTTGTTCATTGTACGTGCCGTCATTCAAATACATACAGAAGTTCTGTAGCAATGATTTCGTGTATTGCTAACTTTTATATTTCATTAAGTCCAAGATGGCTGTGAATGTAACGTTTTCCTTGGGAATGTGACTCGGAACTACGGTAATTACAAAATGCAAGATCTGCTTGCTATTGTGCCAAAAAGCTTCCGTGTGAGGGCTCGTGGCAGAGCGATGCACCTGCGTGTGCGTGTGTGCGCGCGCGCGTGTGCGTGTACGTGTGTGTGTGTGTGTGTGTGTGTGTGCGTGTGTAGGGGCGGAGGAGAGAAATGTCAGCGCCTCGCATGGAGTGACAAGCGAGATGGAGAGAGAGGGCGCTGGTGCCGATGAGGCGGAGGGAAATGGAACCCGCGCCGCAGACAAAAGCGCAGCGGGGTGCGCCCCCCGCCGGATGGCTTCCCCCCCCCTCTCCAGACACACACAGACACAGGCGACAGAGCTGGCGGACGAATACCGAAACAACCGCCTCTCGGTTCGCTTTCTCGACTCTTCCTCGCCGCACGGAGCATTTGGACTCACGATTCATTCGCGAGGTCAAAGACGAATCCTTAAGAATAATTGTTTTCCACCATAGAAAGTTAAACGAGCTATAGGTGCTATAGAACGGCAAATGTTTCCTCGTATTACACTTGCTTTCCACTTCTCATCTGTACAGCTACTTTTCGGTTTTTCGCCAACCATTTTCCAGCCTCTGTCTGTTGGTGCGTGAAATACTCTTCTCACGTCAAATGATCATAGATGTTGTCATTGCCAACAATGTTATTTATTTTAAGAGCAGCTTTCGATGGCTTAGTCTGTGATCATTTAATTTTAAATGCCAACGACATTTCACCACTAAACCAATCTTCTCACGTCTTCTATATTTCGGTCCTCTAGTAGTGAATTTGAAATAAAGTATTAAGAATAATATATGGCAATAAAACCTTGTCCTATATGCAAATATTCATTGAAAATGTTGGGGCCCATTTTGAGGAAATGTCATTTGAGCGCTTCTGAAAAAGGGCTTTAATGAGCTCTTTTCCACGGAATCCTTTTGAATATTCTAGAAACTTTACACTATATCATTTAAAACATTCGTACTCATAAATGCAATAATGTATAAAGAATATTCCTAAAATTAACATTAATAGTGAGAAGGATATTTCAAAAACTAGATTTTTTTGTCATTTAAAAAAAAGCAAAATAATGCATAAAAATTAATTTCGTCGTATTATTCTATGCCTAAGTTATTTTGCTCTATCCGTGCAGAAAGTTTAAAAAAAGTGAAGCTGTTTTTGAGACAAGATTGTTTTTAAATAGTCCAGTTTCACTCAAATACTGTGACTACTACTATTTTAAAACAATGTACATGGCATTAATTAGAGAACTAATCTGGGAGAACAAATTTAATCTAAAGAAAAAATCTCTATCATTAAATGTATTTTATTCTTACATTATCATTTTATTCTTACTAAAAATGTCAAGAAAAAAAACTTAGATAGTTTTTGAGAAAAAATTTAAAATGGCCTCTAAAAAGAATCAGGGAGGGCTGATGCATAGATTCAAATATACCATATTATTTATACTGTTTTTGATTATGTTTAATACAAGATAAAAATAAACTTAGGGGTTGAATTCAAATTCCATTTTGTTCATATTTCATTTGCAGGAACAGCGAAACGGTCTGATACTATTCAAGAGGAAAAGTAGTAATTTCAATCAAATCTGTCAATTTTCTCCGGTACTACGGCACATGAAAACATTACAAAATCTCTAAACTATAGTTTTAAAAGCAAAAACTGCTTCTTACCAGAATACGGAACGTTTGGCAGCCGTGATTCTGAGAAGGCGTGTCCACCAAAAATACAATGGAAGGCAGATTTACGCATAGGAAACATCTGTGGTGTTATTTATGGACGCAAACTAAATTTTATGGGTCTACAATGAAGATTTTCTTCGTTTAGTATGCTAGTAACGTTTAGTAAGGTTTACAAATATGTCGGATTGCGTTTTAGCCTGCCGATTTTCATAGAGACTCTACAACAGTTTGCATTTTTCGTCTTAAATTTGCTTCATGTTCTCCTAGTGGACCATTACTTATCAAGCAATATTGCACGTACGGGATATTGTGTTCCTGATGTCTTTTAAATCGACTAAAATGAATATTTCCTTAGCTTATTAAATAGATGGAAGATTTATGAAAGAAGGTAAAAGCGTATCATTCTTGCAACCCCTCTTCCTTGCTTTACGGTGTATTGTTGTGCCCTTTAATGAGTGTCTTTCTCTTGCCGCGTCCTCGCTCTTTTCATCCCTCGCCTCGTCTCATTTTTGCTCATCACCTGCTCCCCCCCCGCCTTCCGCCAGCAGCGCCTCCATCGGCGATTACGGTTACTACTTAATGCGCTGCAATTTCCGCCGCAGCCTTTCTTAGAAGCTTCTTCTGATTCTCCTCTTTCCTTTTGAAGCCGCGGCCTCCGCCGTCGCCTGTTTAATGCAAATTGCAGCCGCTGCTCGCCAGAGGCGCTAAGTTTCCCCTGTCCCCTGGCCAATGGCATGAGGCACAGCGCTGTACTCTGTCATCGCTATCATGTGCACGGTTGTAATCCATATCAAATGCAAGGCCTACGACGCGGAGGAAAGTAAGAGGTAGAGACTTTGTATTTCTCATGAGACTGCGATAAAAATAAGCAGCCAATTTGATTGATTCTTGAAATTGGGAAAAGTTATCGAAGGAATTGGCCAATCTAAATTAATTTTTGTTTACTTGTCGGAAACACGAGACGTGGAATGGAAGTAGGAGAAATGTTCAACGTTTATTTAGAAAACACGCTCCGACATTGCACGCTCCGACGCGTTATCTAATGGGACGCGAGATCTGGAAGAAGGAGTCGTTGAGATTATTCCGCATTACACTTAGCAAAGGAATAAATAAAATAGCTGGCAGTGTAATTGGATATGCGAAATACTCTTTCTGCCTTTTGCTCTCAAAGACATCGGGCTGAGTGAAGAAAGGAAAGCTGCCCCTTCTTTACGCTGAAGACCTTTGGTGGTTGTTATGTAACATATTATTGAACGCCCTTTTCAATGTGCACATTATAGGCGATATTTTCGGTTTAAAGTCTTGTTAAGAACTATTTCTGTGAATAACTCCGGATATAAAATATACACTTAAATGCAAGTGTAAAGAAAATCATTAAAAGTAAAATTTCTAATTTGGGAAGAGGTTACGACATATTTTGTGACTTAACTTAATTGACGTTTACTTGGACTTTTTTAATTTGTCCTTTCACTCTAGTAGCAATGTTGCTTTCGTTATTTATTATTCATTATTTAATTATTATATCCTATATTTCAGATGAACTATAGATACTCTTCTATAAATTTGGAAACTGCATTGTAAGGTTGTTTTCTCTGAAAACGTCTACATTTTCACCAGGAATTTCGTGTGTGTCTACCGTAGTATAATGTTAATTTGTCTCACATTACGTCTAGCGCCTCATTGCTTCCCTTCTTGGGGAAGAACCTCCCCCGCCGCGCGGAGGCTCTAATGACGGGTGGCGCTGCCTGGCGAGCGCCGCGCCGTGTTTTTCCGAGCGCAGGCAGAAGGCGCAAGGGATTAAAAAACAGTTTTTTGCCGGAGATTTCAACGCGCGGCGCCAATTTGCGCGAGGGAGAATGGCTGCTTGCTCCATAATAGCGAATAAAACTACTTCTTCGTTGCTCAGCGTCGCATGTTGGAAGAGGCGGCTCCTTTTTGTCGCGGGGGAGGGCGCGCGACCGCCGTCTTTTGTCGGCACGCACGTCAGGCGTGCCAACCCCCCGACGGGGACCATTAATCTGGGAGCGCTGGCGGATATTGCTTCACGCATGCACGATCCGGCGACCGTCACCTTCCTTGCCGCTCCTCCGTCTCTCTCTCTCTCTCTCCTTGTCCCTCCCCCTACCAACTCCGCTTCCCCCTCCACACCCAACCACAACCCCTCTCCATTTTGCACTTGCACATATCACTTTCCACTTCACATCCGACTCTCTCCGTGTTACACTTGCACGCGGAGGTTTTCACGCAAACACCTCTCGTCATCATTGATCTCTAATTGGGCGTTTTTAGGCATCTTATATGAAGAGTGGCAAAAGCGATCATCCGTCTTGAATGTGTTGACTAATGTTGAGATTAAAGCCAGAGTTTTTCCACCAATCATTTGATGTTCATTTCTCCTTAATATTTAATTGGTTCTGTATTCTCTTTACTCTATCTTGAGTTTGCGGTGAAGTTCCCTCGTGGTGTCGTGGTGAGTGCACGCGCCACCTCTCGCAGCTGACGACTGCGAGTTCGTTTCCCCCCTCAGGGACGAAGCGGCGCTCTCTCACTCACACAATCGCAGGAAGAGAGATATATTCAAATGAAAATGTAACAAATACAAAGAACTCATTAGGATGAAGCGAGTTAATAAAACGCCTGTGTAGACCAGGCTGCAACTACAAAAGCATTAAAACAAAGCTCGAGAATATGAAAGCAAACTCACCAAGTGATAAAAGACAAAGATATTATCCTGTAGTTTTCTTTACTGCTTATCTTGTAGAAACTGATGCAGCTGTTTCAGTCCTCTGTATCTTTGCAATCTTCTTTCTTTAAAAGTTGAACACTCTTTCACCACCAGGTACCGCAAAATACTATGGGCATGCCATTAACCAAACCTCCTTGAGTGGCTAATTATTTCTTTTTCCAATCGGTAATGACTTTTAGATACTCCTACAAATTTGTGACGAAGAAGAAAAAATATGCAGAGTATTTTCTGTCAGAACAAATCTGAATTTCCTTTGTTATTTCATACGCAAAATAGAAAGTATAGTATCCAAGAGGCGAGTTAAATGACACATAGGGTAAAGAGAGAATTGAGTGTAATAGTTCAATTAGTTATATTTACACAGAAATATTTAAATAACTATATTCTATTCATTTGTTTTTGTATTGAATTCATTTTGCGACGTGAAACGGTCAGCATTCCTGTCAATCGCAGATACATCAACTTCTTTCCGATAGCAGGCTAAGGCCAATTTAACGTTTTTTTGCGATTGTGATGTATTTGTGGCGGCTCATGTTGGTTTCTCATGATATCTCCGTGGAATAACAATGTGCATTGTCACACGCTGATTTTATATTTGACATCGCTTGCCTTAGGCTTTAAATGGCCACACAGGGTAGAATTACTGATTTATGACACAACTCGTCTATTTGTAGACAAAAAGTTCTGCATTCTGATGTTCTGATTCTGAAGCTGATGTTCTGAAAGTCTAATATTTAACAGGGAATGTATCGCATCGAAACATAATTAGGCCATAATCGTCGAGCGCCTGTATTAAAGAGAGATTCATGTAAGAACAAGCAATTTTGGCAGCTAGTGCTGGCAACATAACCGAAGGTTCTGTGGCCGTTGAGTCCTTGATCCCATTGAACTCTCTTTCCTCGATTGGTTCGTTTGCAGTTGGCTAACTTGTAAATGATTTCGACGCTTCCTTTTGTGATGTCCTCGTCCGACGAAAATATAGTGCGCCACGAGAAATAATTGAAATTAGGAAGTGCAGAGCTATGTACTCTTCTGTAAAAAATTATTTCTTTTATACACATTATATGGAATTTACTCTTTGCGTGATAAGTATTATTTTTATATTAAAACCGAGTCTTGAATGTAAGGTGCGTACTGGTGCACGTGTTTCTGAACAGCTGCCGCGGCGGAGGGATACTTCTCTGAATAACATGTGATGTTCACTTGTTTAGAGAACTGTCACTTTTGCTTGTTCTAACGTGAATTCTTCTATAGCATTAGGCAACCCGCATTACAGAAGTGTGTGTCCTCACGAACAAGTGCCTACCATTCAGGGGCGAACGGAGCGATGTGGATTGAAGATTCGCTCTCCTGGACGAAGATTCCTCTCGCTCACGGCTCGTGCGTTAACTTGAAGTCATTCAAGAATTGAATGTACGGTTCTGTGAGTTGCAGAGACATTGCTTGCGTGATAAATCGATTCTGATTTACATTCAATTATGTCCCAAAAGTATGAAAACGAAAACCTATTGCATACATGTTCATTAGAAACAACTTTCTTAAGAAAATTCACCTAGAAAACCATGTACCGATTAGCTGCAAATTTGTATTTTACAGGTGCTGCAATGATTTATATTTCGTACAATTTTATTAACCAATTTCCAGTCGCTTTAATTTTATCTCTTCGAGTTCAGAAAATTAACACAAGTTTAGAATGTGTTTAATCCGCATGAAATATCACCTCACATGTTCTTGAGCCAAAACTCTACAGTGAGTGTACAAATATTCGTACACTATTGTATGTTTTACAATTATTGTAACTATTTTGCAATAATTAACTCATTGTCAATTAATATTTTTAATCAATTAATATTTAGAATCTAAAATAAAAAAGGCCTGTACAAGAGCCATTGAAATCTTGTATTTAGTCAAAATTCGTGACACGAAAAGAATTCGTTCACCGAAGGCGACAGTAACGGTTTCCGTTCCCACGCATCTGACTCGTCTGAAGGGCCAGGGAAACTAGTCACAAGAAGCCTTGTGCAGTGTTTCCAGGATACGGGATAGCCGGGCCGTGTATCTTATAAAAAAAGACTTGTCGTAAATGAAAGGAAACATAATTGAAAACTTTTAGATATTATCAGGCAGCAAAATCAATGGAAATAGTTTAGAAAGTCTCTAAAATTGTAAACACACCAGGAATACCATCCTGAGGGTTATTGGTAACTTAAGTGAAATAAACACTTCAGAAAACATGACACAAATTGAGGGACTACAGTAGAGAAGTTGAAGCACATAGTCATGCAATTCTGCAGGAAAGAAAGAAAAATAGGATATTTGAGCGTAATTCAGGCACGCTGTGGAATATTTTAAAAAAAAATTTTATACCGAAACTATTCTGCCAACGGGCAACATCAGCCAATTGTAGAATAAACCTTATATCTATAATTATTGGAATAATTACAAATATATTTTTTAAAATGCCAAAGTAAGCTTTTTGTTTTACATCGTCTATTTTCTTAGTTGTTAAATAATGTTTAAAAGTCATAGTAATTTGATAATAATGAATCTTAGTATTTCAAATTATAACTTGAAACAGGTTACGATGGCAAACTCTTGCACCTATTACCTATAGAATACCTCAAGTTTATCAGAGATGATGTTCGACTATAACATGTTTTTAATAGATAAAATCGACTTCGTACCTTAAGAAGGGTTCCTTTGCGTGTATTAAACATATTTCGTTTGTAAACCAGCTAAAATAAGGAAAGAACCAAGTTTGGATCCCAAGAATTGCAAGCTACACCCAACGCACGAAACCAGCAGTCTCGGCAAAGACAGCATGGCCACGAAGATTACGATTGCAGTCCCATCTATAAACAGAGCTTGTTTGAGGCGGGGTATCAACCACTTAATTATATTTCCCGGTAAATCCTAAGATAGGTTTTGTAACGTCCACACTGATACTGTGTCAACAGTTCCTGTAATCTGCGAATCAATAAAACTGAATTACAATAGTAATCCACGCCTTCACAGAAGCATTAAAACCCATCATTCCAATATTTACTCACTTTACATTAGCACTGGAGGGTTTGATAATCATCAAATGTAAAGAGCTCGTAATCTAACATTTTCGTCCAAATTAAGTCACCGGACCGCCTTTGGATATATCTGAGGGTTAATTTGACCACTTGGAAAGCAGTTTCATTTCTTGAAAGAATGTCTGCCTTGGAGAACTTTATGTACTCGGTATACAGTAAACGACATCCAGATCCATCTCCTATAACGTGACTTTTACAGATAGACTGAAGCAGTCTCGCCTCGTATTTTCCTTTAGTAGATCTGGAACGAAATGTGTCTTGCTTGAGGGGCAAACGGCCCTTTACGTGGACGTAATGTGGAGCCATTTGGAATAATATCTCCTTGGAGGGCGACTATCTCTCCCCGCTCTTCCCTTCGTGGCAATGCAGAGAGCTGCCCGGGAGAAGGCGATAGACTTCAAAGAGACACAAATGCAGCGTTTCTCTTTTATGTTCCATGATGTAGGATACCACTTGGGTTCATGTCGCGTGTATTTTATTACTCACCTGGTGATCTAATATTTTGAAAAGCATAAATGTGCATCTGTCTTCATTATCGTACAAACAGTTCATTGGGAAGTTGTTTTGGAATATTTCGGAAAATTGAGTAGTTTGAGATATGCCCTCACACAAATCAAATACATTGCATTATTTTTGTACTGGTTAATTGTCATAAGCCTTGTATGGATTTTATTCTATTGTAATTGTAGACTAGCTCTCAAAGGACGTGTGTGTGTGTGTGAGAGAGGGAGAAGAGAAGGTGTGTAGGAGTTGCTATCTCCCATTTCGCGTTGAGGCCTCGAGTGGGCCAAGCTTTCTCGATGGCAGTTGTGGAGGGGTGACATGTGCCAGTAGCTGCCCTGGATGATGGTGGTGGTGGCAGAGGTGAGGGTGGTGGGTTGGCGACGCAGAAGGCGAGTGGCAACGATAAAGGCAGTACGCACGTGCGCGTATATGCGAATAAGAAGAAATAATATTTTCTTTTAGAATTATTTTGACTTGCTAGATATTTGACAGTTACTGGGTAATGCGTGATGGGCGCCGCCGTGTGTTGGTGCTGATGGTGGGGTCTTGCGAGCGGAGGTAGAGTGGTGAGCAAGAACCTCGATTGGTGGGGGGGGAGAGCAATGACAACAAGACACATCGCCCACACGAGGCCAACAAGGCGGCGCCCACAGCGCCCCTGGCGGCGGGCGCGCGCGAAGCACCTGCAGCCACAAGTGGCGCCGCCCGCTTCGCCTTTGTTCCCTGACAAATCGCCCATTTGCTCATCCCTCCCCTCCCCTCCGGCGCCTTTTGTGTTATTGCGCTCCAAAGCCCTTTCATGCTATTCGGCTACTCTCGCTATTCTCCATTTCTTTGTACTTATCCAGAACGTTATCCTTTCTATACCATCGCTCTACAAATGGCTTCTTTTATTTACGTGGGATATTTCTGCATGCAGTGCGCTCTGATTTGTTGTATTGCAGGTTCACGTTAAACAATATTGATGTAAATGATCTTACGAACATTTTGCTTTGTATTCTGGCTAGTTTTAGGCATTAGATATTCAATTAATATCACGAGAGAAATGCAATATTTGCCTCATTCTATTTTCTCCAAAAGTGAAAGTTCTTTGCATCACTGATATTTGCTCAAGACAGTACGTCGGTGTTCATTTTCCATTGTTTTCCATTTACCGAACTTTTAAATTTTGATTTTGGAATGTCTTTTGTACAGAACTTCCTTTCTTATTGCTTTCTCACTTTAGGTGGTTTTCCTAAAGTGCGCAATAGAAAATAAATACCATACAGTAAAATAAATATTTTTTCAGTGATCTCGTAATAATTCCGTTTTAAACTAGTGTTGTTATAACAGCATATACTCTCTAGCATTATTTCTAACTTTCAAAATTTCCAAAAATTCAGAGTTCAATGAAAATGAGATCTGCGGCGTTCTTTTAAGAGATCTCCAATAGTAATTTGCGAGCTACTTCTATATTTTCTTTATTCTAGCATTATAATAGTCAGAAACTAATATTACATGTTGAGATCCCCAATAATTAATGCGGTGTGTTTCTAAACTCTTTTAATAACCTCGTATTTATATCAACAGTAAGAAAAGTGTTAGGAAAGAGCGCGTGTTTCTATGTATCTTCTCCCACTTCTCACGCACACACTTCCCACATTTCAGCATTGTCGAAAATCAACTCGGAGAATTCCTTTAGGCGCTCATATAAAGAAATGTTGAACGTAACGCGGACAGAAAACAAGCAATGATTGCCAGTTATCTTCCCTTCAATTGCGAAGGAAAAGGGGAACTATGGCATCTGACATTACGAAAATTATAATAAGAAAATTTCAAACGCACGTATAAAATTTTGGAACTCACAATAGTTTCGCGTGTCCAAATGATAGCAACCCTCAGCAATTTTCGACAAATGTTTGTGTCATCAAGAAATTTCACAAAATTAAAGAAAGCGCAACAAATAGTAATAAAGAAAAATAACGAATAATATAACTTTGTGAAAGAATCAAAGCATTCTTTAAAATTACAATTAACGGACAACTTTAGTTACAGCATTTACTGTTTTTAGCCCGAAATGCATATTAGAAAATGCAATATTCCATATTAATTCTGAATATCATCCAGGAGTTTTATAGATTTTGGTTATTGTAAAGGACCTGGTAGCATGAAAATATTCAGAAACAATTGTGTCCTTCAATTGTTCATGTCTCAATTGAAAAACCAGAAATAAGTTTGATAATATTTATATGTTTAATATGATAGAAATATGTTTGATAATATTTACAGGATTGTATCATTTTGAGAGTAAAGGCACCAAAATACAAAACGCATTGGACGTAGTACATTGCCGAAGTGTTCTCTTTACTCTCCAAAGAGCGGCGATGAACAGCGATTTGCGACAGTCAAGAGGTCCTCGCTCTGCCCTCCCGCTTCAACAACTGCTGTTTTTCAGTGTGGAATATTAATTCAAAATATTCTGCATGACAAGGCATTATTAAACTTTCGTATCTGTAATTATTATTGCTACATAGAGTGAAATAATTACTCTCACATGATTACACTTTCATTGTTCTAAATTAAAGTACTATGTTAAATTAACGTCCATGAATTCCAGCGAGTCACATTGAAATATCTCGCACATGTGAACACATTAAGCGAACTTTAAAAATGTCTGTTTTATAAGCGGTAGCAAGAAACAGGATATTATACACACGTTCAAAAATTTTAGAAATAGAATTTCTTCTGTCTTCTCTACGTTTTCTCTCTGTATCCTTACTTCCTTCTCTCTCATCCTCTCATTTCTCTCTTTCCTTTCTACCTTACCTCTCCTATCACTTCCTCTTTCTTTTTTCTCTCTAATCTATTTATCTAAAATCCTCTTTTCTCTCCTCTATCTGTCCCTTTCTTTGGCCTATCTTCTATTTTGTTCTTGTTCCTGTACTTCCCTCGCTGATTCTGTGGTGGTTGCTGGAGCTTTGCAATTGCTTCCCCCTTCGCTGATGCATCGATCGACTCCTCTCAGTCGCGCAGGGACTCTTTAAACCCCGAGAGCAAACACCTCCCGCCCTCTTCGCCTCCTCGTGGAAATTAATTAGATGTTTCGGCTCCTTCCTGGGGCGCTGCGTCATCGCGTAATAAAACGCAATGACTTATTACAAGCTCAAGGCGCGCGCAGCCGAGATTCAGCGCCTTGCAATACCTAACCAGATAACTCGCCAGACCAGTTGACTAACCTGACCTCACTCGACGCCAACGTCATCAGGGCTCATGACGCTCTCCTTCTGGCTGATGTATTCCCTCTCGGACGCGGGTGAGTGTTTGCTTCGTCCGCAGCCGATGCAGCGTGCGACGCAGGGCGAGAACAAGTGAAGAAGCGATTCCTCGCCGTGAGGAGGCCTTGGAGGCGATGGGGGCGGCGGCGCGATTATAATTCGTTGCCATTTTATGAAGAACCCAGGCGGCAAATGAAAAGCGCCTCGCGCACGCTTTAATTTCATCTTAAACTTTTGGGGTGGGGGGAGGTGTCTGCTCGGTGGGAGGAATTCCGCCTGCGCTCCTTCTGGCTGATTAATTCCCTCTCGGACGCGGTTGAGTGTTTGTTTTGCCCGCAGCCGATGAAGCGCGCATTTGAATTTCATATGAAAAGCGCTAAAGAGTTTTCTGAGAAAGAAAGTGGCGCTTTTGTCTCGTAGCGAAGCTTCGGACGCTTCCAAAACCTGCGCATTTAAACAGACGAATGAATTCGTTTCGGCTTCATCCGTTTTTCATTTGAAATGAGGGCAGTTGTGATTTCTTAGCGCCTGAATTGCTTAGGATCTTTCCTACCTCTTGATCTTTCTACCTTATTAACCTTATAAAAATTGTCCTCAAAAGCTTTAATTTTATCATCTTGATCTTGAAGGCTTGGTCATCACTTGGGTACGAAATTTATAAAACTACCTTCTCTTAACAGTTGTACAATATTAAATTAAGAATTGACATTAAATTTATTGTGTCTTATATCTCTTTTTAAGCATTCTCAATAGAATGCACTTAATCCCACACTCTTTAGCGATTCATTTGTGTACCTTTCTTTCAGTGATAGCTGAATTGTAAAGAATAAATTATCACCTACTATTTGATTAGAGCATCAATATTACGAAGGGTACGTGCTGTTGAAACACCACCACCACCACCGTCCTAAGGAAATCCGTTCTACAAAGAAAGATCTCCAAATAAGACAAATTTCTACAAAGAAACATCTCAACATAAGATATAGTTTTTTTAACATATATTTTTTAATTATATCTGTACTTTAAAGGAATCTCTAAATAGAGTCATACTGAGTTTTCTTTTGAAAAAATAGTAACTTTTGCCATTTCCTTGGCGAATGGCAATGCATAAGAAGAATTCTCAAAACAGATCCCTTTTTCCCCTTTCAATGTCATCGGAGAGTACGCTTATAAAAACGGCGCAGTTCTCCCTGAATTTGTCCAAAATCACAAAAGTCACAACAGTGCAATAAATAATGTGTCTGTGCCTGTCTGCGGGGTGGCAGAGAGCGCTGTCTCTTTTTCACATGATGGACATTGTCATTGTTTGCATGAAGCGTGTTTCCCTGTTGCCGCTTCCTGCAGTGAGTTAATACAGCAATTAACACTTACGTAAATGCATCCACTGCCCGCCCAGTACGCAGATAAATAAAAATATTTAATTTCCAACGACTGTTGCTGCAGTTACTGTACGTATGTACATGACGTGGACTATTTGTAATTCATTACCTGTTTTGGAGCAGAGGTATTGTTGGGGCTATTGAAGGCATTCGAATTCCTTTAAGCGCACGATGTTCGTAGGTTCTTCTCAACCTCTTACCTCGAGGAGTGTGCATTGGATGTTCTCTGGTGTATTTATCAGCAGTCTCCATTTTCCTTTTTCGCGTGAAATATTTGTTTCTGAATCCTGTGCAATTTGTCGAGGCGTCCGCAAGAGCTCCTTCTCGCCTTGTGCCCGCTCTCCCGCTCCGCCCTGTTTGCCTGGCGATCGCCCAGCGCCGCCCGCTCCGCCTCCGCCCCCGGCTGCGGGCGCCGTGTGGACAGGCTTTTTGCCGGGTGGGGGGGAGGGGCAGGCTATGCATAAATTAGCGCGTCGCCCGCGAAGTTGTGCGATGGGCGAAGGGCTTTTCGCCAGGCGGTTAATGGGCGGCAGATGGCCCTTGCGGAACGCCGTCCCTCGCCTCCTCCGCGCTCCCCGCCCCGCCCGTCCCGCGCTCCCCGCCCCGCTCGCCACGCCCCGCCCGCCCCGGCCGCCCCGGCCGCCCCGCCCGCCCCGCCCGCCCCGCCCGCCCCGCCCGCCCCGCCCGCCCCGCCCGCCCCGCCCCCCCCGCCCCCCCGCCCGCCCCGCCCGCCCCGCCCGCCCCGCCCGCCCCGCCCGCCCCGCCCGCCCGGCGGCTGAGCTGTACATTGCCACTCGCCAAGCTCAAGCACTGCTCATGAGGGTTGGACACTCTGCGAATGCGTTCTTCTCCTGTCAAGATTGTCCCTTATGGATTGGCGAAAGTAAATAGACATGCTCCCACGATTCAAACGGTTACTTCAAACGCAATATTGCGAAGTTTCGAGAATGAATAGAAATGTACGCAAAAATTCAATTCTGCAAGACTGCCAGCTAAGCAATTACTGCTTCGGAATTTCTGCCACAATTTAAAAGTCAAGAGGCGCGAACTTGTGCATGTGGCTGTTACGTTGTTAGTGGCTTAATTGTCTCAAGGACATTCTATTGTATTGTCACCACAACTCGGAAGGAGAAAAGTATGTGGCTGGGCCCTTACTCAAACATACGCTCATGCAAACATCGAACTCCCTCTGAACGCGTCGTGTTGTCAGCTGATGTTAAAGAACGGCTCCTGACGTGGCCTTAATGTGAATGCTTGGTGAAGGCGTGAGTGGTGGTCGGCGGGCGAGGGCCGCTGCCTTTGAGCGTGGGGGTGGTGGTGGGGGTAGTGTCCTAATTAGGAGCTGGAGCATTGAGGCCCACGACGCAGGCAAGCCTTCCCTCCCTCGTCCTGTGATGAATGGCCCTCCCCCTGAGCATGGCCTCCTCAGCCCCGGCGCATGTCCAGGTGGCGGTGCCCGGCCCCGCCCCCTCTCCTCTCCTCATTATTAACACTTGATTCATTATTTATTCCTCTTTTTAATTATGCAGTAATTGCGAAATAAGTCCACATTAATTAAGTAAAATTGTGTGATTTGTGGAAAGAAAATTCAAAGCCGCCCTGATGTCATATCACGCGCGTGTGGTTGTGCGAGTGTCGCGTGGCTGGTTAGCACAGAGGAGTGACGTGGGGAGAGCTTGTCTGCCGCCTAGAGGGAGAATGGAGGCGACACTCTTCACCGCTCGGGCACTCCGACAGGTCAGCTGTGCCCGTTCCGCCGCCCTCCCACGCAGCTCCTCCGCCTCCAAGCCACTGCGCCCCTTCCGCTCCCTAGTCCCCTCCCACACACCGTTCCCTCGCAACCCCAACCAACGCTCCCCCGCCACTGCACAGGCATTGTGGCCCTGGCCGCCCTCGCTCCAGGGGAAAGAGGGTACCACCGCCCATGCTCTGGACCCTCCTCCACACCGCCCTCCCTCTGCCCACCCCACCCTACCCCACCTCACCTCACCACACCCGTCTCCGCTCCACACCACTGCGCCCCTTCCCCTCCCTAGCCCCCTCCCACACACCGTTCCCTCGCAACCCCAACCAACGCTCCCCCGCCACTGCACAGGCATTGTGGCACTGGCCGCCCTCGCTCCAGGGGAAAGAGGGTACAACCGCCCATGCTCTGGACCCTCCTCCACACCGCCCTCCCTCTGCCCACCCCACCCTACCCCACCTCACCTCACCACACCCGTCTCCGCTCCACACCACTGCGCCCCTTCCCCTCCCTAGCCCCCTCCCACACACCGTTCCCTCTCAACCCCAACCAACGCTCCCCCGCCACTGCACAGGCATTGTGGCACTGGCCGCCCTCGCTCCAGGGGAAAGAGGGTACAACCGCCCATGCTCTGGACCCTCCTCCACACCGCCCTCCCTCTGCCCACCCCACCCTACCCCACCTCACCTCACCCCACCCGTCTCCGCTCCACACCACTGCGCCCCTTCCCCTCCCTAGCCCCCTCCCACACACCGTTCCCTCGCAACCCCAACCAACGCTCCCCCGCCACTGCACAGGCATTGTGGCACTGGCCGCCCTCGCTCCAGGGGAAAGAGGGTACAACCGCCCATGCTCTGGACCCTCCTCCACACCGCCCTCCCTCTGCCCACCCCACCCTACCCCACCTCACCTCACCACACCCGTCTCCGCTCCACACCACTGCGCCCCTTCCCCTCCCTAGCCCCCTCCCACACACCGTTCCCTCGCAACCCCAACCAACGCTCCCCCGCCACTGCACAGGCATTGTGGCACTGGCCGCCCTCGCTCCAGGGGAAAGAGGGTACAACCGCCCATGCTCTGGACCCTCCTCCACACCGCCCTCCCTCTGCCCACCCCACCCTACCCCACCTCACCTCACCACACCCGTCTCCGCTCCACACCACTGCGCCCCTTCCCCTCCCTAGCCCCCTCCCACACACCGTTCCCTCGCAACCCCAACCAACGCTCCCCCGCCACTGCACAGGCATTGTGGCCCTGGCCGCCCTCGCTCCAGGGGAAAGAGGGTACAACCGCCCATGCTCTGGACCCTCCTCCACACCGCCCTCCCTCTGCCCACCCCACCCTACCCCACCTCACCTCACCACACCCGTCTCCGCTCCACACCACTGCGCCCCTTCCCCTCCCTAGCCCCCTCCCACACACCGTTCCCTCGCAACCCCAACCAACGCTCCCCCGCCACTGCACAGGCATTGTGGCACTGGCCGCCCTCGCTCCAGGGGAAAGAGGGTACAACCGCCCATGCTCTGGACCCTCCTCCACACCGCCCTCCCTCTGCCCACCCCACCCTACCCCACCTCACCTCACCACACCCGTCTCCGCTCCACACCACTGCGCCCCTTCCCCTCCCTAGCCCCCTCCCACACACCGTTCCCTCGCAACCCCAACCAACGCTCCCCCGCCACTGCACAGGCATTGTGGCCCTGGCCGCCCTCGCTCCAGGGGAAAGAGGGTACAACCGCCCATGCTCTGGACCCTCCTCCACACCGCCCTCCCTCTGCCCACCCCACCCTACCCCACCTCACCTCACCACACCCGTCTCCGCTCCACACCACTGCGCCCCTTCCCCTCCCTAGCCCCCTCCCACACACCGTTCCCTCGCAACCCCAACCAACGCTCCCCCGCCACTGCACAGGCATTGTGGCACTGGCCGCCCTCGCTCCAGGGAAAGAGGGTACAACCGCCCATGCTCTGGACCCTCCTCCACACCGCCCTCCCTCTGCCCACCCCACCCTACCCCACCTCACCTCACCACACCCGTCTCCGCTCCACACCACTGCGCCCCTTCCCCTCCCTAGCCCCCTCCCACACACCGTTCCCTCGCAACCCCAACAACGCTCCCCGCCACTGCACAGGCATTGTGGCACTGGCCGCCCTCGCTCCAGGGGAAAGAGGGTACAACCGCCCATGCTCTGGACCCTCCTCCACACCGCCCTCCCCTCTGCCCACCCCACCCTACCCCCACCTCACCTCACCACACCCGTCTCCGCTCCACACCACTGCGCCCCTTCCCCTCCCTAGCCCCCTCCCACCACACCGTTCCCTCGCAACCCCAACCAACGCTTCCCCGCCACTGCACAGGCATTGTGGCCCTGGCCGCCCTCCGCTCCAGGGGAAAGAGGGTACAACCGACCCATGCTCTGGACCCTCCTCCACACCGCCCTCCCTCTGCCCACCCCACCCTACCCCACCTCACCTCACCACACCCGTCTCCGCTCCACACCACTGCGCCCCTTCCCCTCCCTAGCCCCCTCCCACACACCGTTCCCTCGCAACCCCAACCAACGCTCCCCCGCCACTGCACAGGCATTGTGGCACTGGCCGCCCTCGCTCCAGGGGAAAGAGGGTACAACCGCCCATGCTCTGGACCCTCCTCCACACCGCCCTCCCTCTGCCCACCCCACCCTACCCCACCTCACCTCACCCACCCGTCTCCGCTCCACACCACTGCGCCCCTTCCCCTCCCTAGCCCCCTCCCACACACCGTTCCCTCGCAACCCCAACCAACGCTCCCCCGCCACTGCACAGGCATTGTGGCACTGGCCGCCCTCGCTCCAGGGGAAAGAGGGTACAACCGCCCATGCTCTGGACCCTCCTCCACACCGCCCTCCCTCTGCCCACCCCACCCTACCCCACCTCACCTCACCACACCCGTCTCCGCTCCACACCACTGCGCCCCCTTCCCCTCCCTAGCCCCCTCCCACACACCGTTCCCTCGCAACCCCAACCAACGCTCCCCCGCCACTGCACAGGCATTGTGGCCCTGGCCGCCCTCGCTCCAGGGGAAAGAGGGTACAACCGCCCATGCTCTGGACCCTCCTCCACACCGCCCTCCCTCTGCCCACCCCACCCTACCCCACCTCACCTCACCCCACCCGTCTCCGCTCCACACCACTGCGCCCCTTCCCCTCCCTAGCCCCCTCCCACACACCGTTCCCTCGCAACCCCAACCAACGCTCCCCCGCCACTGCACAGGCATTGTGGCCCTGGCCGCCCTCGCTCCAGGGGAAAGAGGGTACAACCGCCCATGCTCTGGACCCTCCTCCACACCGCCCTCCCTCTGCCCACCCCACCCTACCCCACCTCACCTCACCCAACCCGTCTCCGCTCCACACCACTGCGCCCCTTCCCCTCCCTAGCCCCCTCCCACACACCGTTCCCTCGCAACCCCAACCAACGCTCCCCCGCCACTGCACAGGCATTGTGGCACTGGCCGCCCTCGCTCCAGGGGAAAGAGGGTACAACCGCCCATGCTCTGGACCCTCCTCCACACCGCCCTCCCCTCTGCCCACCCCACCCTACCCCACCTCACCTCACCACACCCGTCCTCCGCTCCACACCACTGCGCCCCTTCCCCTCCCTAGCCCCCTCCCACACCCGTTCCCTCGCAACCCCAACCAACGCTCCCCCGCCACTGCACAGGCATTGTGCACTGGCCGCCCTCGCTCCAGGGGAAAGAGGGTACCAACCGCCCATGCTCTGGACCCTCCTCCACACCGCCCTCCCCTCTGCCCACCCCACCCTACCCCACCTCACCTCACCACACCCCGTCTCCGCTCCACAC
>JAHLJT010002630.1:34101950-34198898 GCA_031308135.1 Acheta domesticus
GCCCCAGAAAGCTCTCTCCGCTCTCTCGCGGCCGCGCCACTCTCCGCTGCGCCAGCCACCTCCCCTCGCCCCCACGCACACGACGGAATGGGCTCGGGCTTACTGCTGATGGGAACAGTATTAACCTCACAACACTTTCGTAACAGCAGCCGCTGCATCTTTTCTCACCGGGAGGATGTAGGGTACGAGCACTGCCTGTGGTGGATTTTCTTTTATTCGTTGAATACCTTGGTCGACGTTAGATAGTGTCTGCAGGATAATTCCAGCGGCGACTGGAATGAAGATAGCAGTAGCTGAACTAACGGGATATGGACCGCGCGGGATCTTCCGTTCTCCATCCTCCTCCACTCCTTTTCTCTCACACACACTCCTTCTCTCTCTTCCAACGACAACCACTTCCTACCAAATGCGCCGGAAGAGCGGTCTCGAGAGCTTACAGCCCTGTTGGCAGAGACACCTGGAGGCGAACGCCGCAAGCACACGTGTAGGTCGGTGCTGCATCTCGCGTTTCAGTGGGGGAGAAGCACCGCCATGTTGTGGCTGTAACACGCACTTCTCTCACGGGGCAATGACAAAAGCAGTTGGCGCGATTGGAAACGCGAGACACTCACTCACCATTTCCTTCTTTTGAGAAGAATAGTTTAAGTACTCGCTTTCCATGAATAATATTACTAAAACTGAAGGGAGAGTCCCCAGCCTGCCTTCCCTCCCCCGCGAGAGGCGCTGCAGGGAGGCGCTGGGCGGGCGGTCCTTGGGGAGGGGAGGGGAGGGGAGGGATCAACGGCGGAGCACGTGTGGGCAACTCTCCCCATTACTCCTCTCGCCGCCCCGAATACTAATTGGGCAATGCGTCACAACAAACAAGGCGAACAACTCGTGCGCCCCCAGCCACTCTGCACGCGGCCGGGAGGAAGAAGACTTGGGCTGTTTGAGAGCAAAGAATAAGGACCATGTGTGGCCTCTCACTGTACTTCCACTCCCTCCCCAGCCTACCTGCGGGGTGACGGGCCACACTGGTGGGCCACAGTTATGCCCTGGGCCACGGAACAAACAGGGACCCCGCTTCAGCAGCCCCTTCTCAGACGGCGGTCAAACAGCACACGCTGTGCAAGGTCTGCGATTCAATCCCCCGAAATTACGACAGGAGATTGCAGAATAAATCAAGGAAATGGGAATATAATACCACTAGTGTAATAGGAATGTGAAATTTTTTTACTAACTTTGGTAAATATAAACTTTGCTCCCAGTGTTCTCTTTCACTCCACGTCGCGTGTAAGTAATGATTTGATGACAGATTTCGGCAGAATCAGTCTTTCGATCACGACCGAATTTTCCATTTGCCAAACCGGATCCTTTTTGAACGGCCCTTTAGGCAGCGGGGAGTTTTCTGCTGCTTTCCCTCATTTCACTTGGCGATGCTTTTGGTCCAGCAGACCTGGTGGCGCCAGGATGGTCGACAGACCGCTCGCCGTCCGTCCCTGAAACCCGGGTTCAAATCCCGGACGATATATGCGCAATTTATGGTAGATTATGGCTGCTTTGCGTCAGTTTTTCTTAGGATTCTTTAATTACACCTGACACCATTGTGGGAATAGCGGTAGAGGTCATCTAGACGGCTAAATGACAGTGAGAGGCGAAAGGTGACGATTCAGATGTGACAGATTTTGGTCCTGCATAACTATTCCACAATCAGTTGACATTGCAGTTGCGTGTTCCGCAGTCTTTGTGCTGTGCTCTCCGCAGTGCAGATAAAATGCTGAAGAAGCTCTCAGAATTAATAACGCATCCCATTTACCATGTTTAAAAAGAACACGTTCTCTGCAAGGGGTAGTTCAGCGGGGATACCAACCCACCCCCTTCAGGAAAAGTGAAAATTCCGCGCTCACCGGAGGCCATCGGGCGAAGTTCCGCTTCCGGTGGGGAGCAACCTGTGGCCTGGAGCGCTTCAGGAGGCCGTGAGATCTCCCCCCCTCCCGCGCGCAACTTCACTCGCAACAATGGCAAGATAAGCTCCGGGGCAACTTCGCCTTCGCCCGACAGAGCGCGGCACGGGGCACGCTGTTTATGGACCCCCAAGGGATTGGGGATTATTTAATTTCGTCTCCGGCCGTGAAAAATAAGATAGAGATCCAAACTTCGAACTACTCGTGTTTGGTGCGCAGGTCTGGGAAGGTGTAGCTGGCAAATGAGACACGTTTATGGCTACCGAGATAAAAGGAGCATCGAATAGAACATTTCTGTTCAAGGTAGCAGCACCGAGTAGTAATAAGCGCATCCTCTGGGAAATAGATGCCATGAAACTTGGTAGATAAGGGAGTTATTGCGTATATTATTTGCTTTATATCTCACATTAACTGTAATAGTTCCTAAATTAGCCACCTCTGCTAACCATTCTAAATATTAAAGAAAGTTTCCTGATTTTTGAGCTTCTTCGCTTGACTTACCTAGTCGGAACTCTCTAAAATTGTTGTTCTGGATAGTATTTACCGTCAATGTTTTTTAAGCTCATGAATAAGTTAATTAACATTTACAAGTTTAAGAGTAACAAGTTAAAAGCAAAAGTAGATGAAATTAAATTGATGTTAATTTATTTATAATACACATTTTTTAATAAATCAAAACCATTTTCCCACTAATTAACTTCGTTTCACATTAAATGATTTGAATTTTATTACCTAAGGCTTCTAATATTGTTTATCCACCAAATTTACTGAAAAAACTAGTAAAAACATCGTCTCCATTTAGAATGTTTCTCAAGAAACCTAAAATTAATCACCTTTTTGAAAAAGCATTGAAGGCAATAATGCATTTGATGACATTGTCCCTGTTAGATATACTATTATATATTCACAAAATACAACTAGACTACTTCGTATCCATGCTGTTATACACTACTCCACTTTTGACCCTGTCGAAGTCGAATGTTTAAATTTCGAAAATTTCTCCCTTTTGCGATAATTTGTGTTGTGTTGGGATTATTTGGAATTTTACTTATTTTTTAAATTTTGAAATAAAAAATTTAATTTTAGGAAATTCAATTGAAAATAAAAAGACATCGTAAGTTACAACACCTAGTCTGTTCTTTTGTATTTTGACATTTAATACTTTCTATTTTAGTTTTATTTGTGTGGATTTGGCTGTTATTCTAATATAGTGAAATAGCTCATGTTCTCAGCGTTTTTATTTACATTGAGTAGTTTAGATTACTGTCAAAGAATACAAAAAACGTTAATAATAATTTCACAAAACTTTAACAATTTCACAAAACTCTTGCAGTGTTGCGAAACACAAAATTAAAGGCTCACACTGACCAAGCGATGCTACCTGACTAACACAGCAAACAAAAACCAAATGAATGTAACATTGAAAGGTTACGAGGCACACATGGCCGGGTTGTCGAACCACACCACTGTCACAGCACCACCGCTCCTACAAATCACACCGCTGTCCAGTAGAGGGTCTCAATGCAGAAATCGTGAAAAATGCCCTTCACCGCCGTGGATGCTTCATGCTCCCGGTCCACCATAGCTCCATCCGCTTGGCCCACACTCCACCAGCTGTGTCGCCCGCTGGCCGCACATGCTCTGGCCGGTGCCCCGGGTTCGACCCCGGGCAGGGCTCAGAGGGGCGGGCAGCCGGCTAGCTGGCGGCGGGGGGGGGCGGACGTAGGCAGGGGGAGAGATACGGGCGCGACGGCGCGATGGTGTTGGTGGCGGCGGTGACGGTGGTGATGCAGTGACGTCACCGGTGTCGGCGGCGAGGGTAGCTGATTGCAACCTGGCAGGGCGGCGGAAGAGCTGTCACATGCATCAAGGCGCGGGGAAACAATGATTTAATTAATGTCTTCATTCCATCTCATTGATTGATTGATTGATTGATTGATTGATGATGGATTTTTTTTTTTTAAGTGGGACGCGCGAATTTTGGAATTGGCGCCCCCATGACACCCTGGTCTAGCATGGAACTCCCATAATTTAGCGGGAAGCACTCCAAAGAGTGCCCAGGTGGGCGGAAGTCGCAGGAACTTGTCCGCGCCGAGCAAAATGTGCTAACATTTATTGGGGCCGGGCGCATGGCGATGCTCGGGTTCGGCACTGTCCGTCTCCCACTCACTTCTTTCAGCAACAAGCACTGAGAAGTCCACCACAGTTCTGCATTATCTTGAGAGACTCCATTCCTACTATAAACGAGTGAGGAGGGCATACAACAAACGAAAGCATAGGCGTTTGCCTAGCGTACATATTGTAATCACCTCGAACCATTACTGAGTACCTCGTAACAATTACCTTAACCTAGAAGTAACAAAATCACATAGAATTTGTAGCAGTGCTTAATCAAAAAATTATACCAATTAGTACAACAAGGAATTAATAAAACGCATAAAATGTCAAAGAACACCAAAAAAACCAAGTGGCAGGCCCACGCAGTATGACCTAAAAAATGATAGTGGTACGCCTGTTCACCAGGCGGCGAAGCGAAAGAAAAATCAGCTGAGCATCTCTGGTCGACAGAGGGGGAAAAGTAGAGATAAATATCATGGATTGGGGCTTACTCGTTGGAGGATCTAGCCAGTGCACATAACTTTTGTACTGGTCGCAATAACTTGCCCTGGCTAGTTCGTACTTCAACAGTACGCACGACTCCGGCTTGATCAGGGAACAATTTCTCCACTACACCTAATTTCCAGTGAGAGGGCGGAGATTCCTCAATTAAAAGTACTAGATCATTTACAGCTAGTGGTGGTGACTCCCTTTTCCACTTTACCCTTTGTTGCAAGGTGTGGAGGTAATTTCGCGACCAATATTTCCAAATTATTGCTAATTTGTTATTTAAATGGCGGAACTGTTGTGCAGGAGTAATCTGCACAAGAGGCGAGTCAGTATCTATAGGAAAAGTATAAATTCACATCCGTATCTGTAGACGTGACTTCAAGCGGTCTTGAGTTTAAACAAGCTTCTATTTTGGCTAAGAGGGTGTACAATGTAAGCAAGGGCACAACTTGTTGCCCTAAAGCTCGACGCAAATGGAATTTAAGACTTTTAACACAAGCCTCAGCTTACGAGTTTCGGTGAGGAGCGTAGGTGGGACAAAAGTGCCAGGAGGTACCCTGCACTGATAAAAAATTGGTGATAACCTCTAAATCCCGAGCGGAAAGAACAAAGCGATTAGCCTCGGCTAGGATACGACTAGCACTTTTGAATGTACTAACGTTATTACTGTACATGTGCACAGGATAACCTCTTCTCGAACCAAAACGTTCAAAGGCCGCAATGAATTGAGAGGAGGATAGATTTTCGACGATTTCTAAATGCGAAGCTTTCGTGGAATGGCATATAAATACAGCAATCCAAGTCTTCTGAGACATTTTTGATCTCGTGAGAGACGGCCTTGTCAAAATTGGGCCACAATAATCTACGGATGTGTGAGCCCATGGCCGAGAAGGATTTACGCGGCTAGGGGGCAATGAACCCATAATTTGCTCCACGGGTGCGCCGCGCCAGCGCCTGCACGTCAGACAAGCATTAATTACTTTTTTTGCTACCCGTCGTAGGGAGGGAATCCAATACTGCTGGCGCACACATCCCATCATCATTGCCAAGCCCGCATGTAGAAATGCGAGGTGTATCATTTCTAAGAACAGGACGGTAAATTTGTGGTTAGGCGGAAGTATAATAGGATGCTTGTTTAACCTCTCCACCTGAGAATTCATTAAACGGCCACCCACCCGTAAAAGCCCATCAGGGCCTAGATAAGGATTCAAGCTAAGGAGCGATGACTTGGGAGGTAATCCCTTTTCTTTTGAAAGTGCCTTATATTCAAGGGGGTACATGTCTAGTTGAATGAGCCTTATAATAACCACTGTGGCTTCTCTCAATTCAAGCGGTGCCAACCAACCCCTTCTCCGCATCTGAGCCGAAGCAGGGTCAATGCGAGCAACAATTGCAGCCCGTATATTGTTAATGAATCTTAAGCATAGCGCCAACACCCTTATCAATTTGTGATATTTTGAATATCTGCTAAGTAGCACTTGAACAAATGAATTTTGGTTTTCACCTACATCTGACGAGGGCATACTTGTTTGGTATGCAGTGAACATACAACAGAGAGCATCTACCTTACCATTATCCGCTACCTCAGCATCGACAAACGGCTTGGCCCACATTGACACTGGCTGCTTCAGCCACGGCGGTCCTGCAAACCAGAGGGTATTGTGTTGCAGTGCCTGGGGGGAGACACCACGGGTTAGCAGATCAGCGGGATTCTGTCTCGAGCTTACATGGCGCCAACAAGATAGTGGATAGGATGCCACTATCTTTGAAACTCTATGCGCAGTGAAAGCATCCAATTTATGATTGCTTTTCACCAACCAGTGCAAAACAATAGAACTATCTGAAAAAAGATACACTTGATTAATAGAATACACAATTCTCAATGCTCTTATTACCTTCTTGGTCAATTCTACCAATAACAATGCACTACACAACTCCAAGCGAGGAATAGTCGACCCTGCCAGGGGAGCAAGTCTTGATTTAGAGCACAACAAGTGGCTATGCGCAACGGATGCAGAATCATGATTAACTAAGTATAATGCAGCTCCGTACGCCTTATGAGAGGCATCACAGAATCCTACTAGACAAGAGGGAAGGTGACCCTGGGGTAACACCTTGCGTGGGAGTATAATTGATGGCAGTAAAACAATCTCATTAACCAAGGACTGCCAACAACAAGTAAGATCAGAATCAAGAGGAGTATCCCAATCCAACTGTAAAGACCACAATTTTTGCAGAAAAAGCTTCAACTTTACCAAGAAAGGATTCACAAAACCTAATGGGTCATAAATAGAGGCTATTAAGTGCAACACAACCCTTTTTGTTATACACGGGAGGTTGAAAGTGTTTGGATCGGAGTGTTTGCTATATGTAATGCAAAGTGTGTCTTTATCAGTGTTCCAAGTCAAACCCAATATTCTGTGTGTATTGTCTGAGGCCAGAGGCGTGGAAGTGTATTGTGTGTGAGTGGTGTTGAGAGTGGCCAGAAACGATGAAGAATTGCTATTAACCTTTCTCAAATTAAAATGAGCTCCCTTTAGCACTTTTACAATCCTTTGAAATAACGATGCTGCCTTCTCAGCACAGTCACTCCCAAACAGTAAGTCATCTACATAAAATCCCTGCTTGATGGCTGAAGCCACCTCAGGATCATTTTCATTTATTTCCTCAGCCAACTTGTTGAGACACCTTGTACTCAGAAATGCGGAGGGGGCCATACCATAAGTAACGGTTTGCAAAGTAAAAATTTTAATGGGGTCGTGAGGGTTCTCTCGCCACAAAATTCTCTGAAATTTAGTATCAGCATCATGCACCCGAACCATTCTATACATTTTCTCAATGTCTGCTGTGAAACAAACATTAAACAATCGAAATCTAAGCATGATGTCAATGAGCTCTGATTGCACGTTAGGGCCAGCGTAGAGTAGGTCGTTTAAACTTAACCCAGAAGAAGATTTGGCACTACAATTGAAGACTACACGCAGTGGTGTAGTAGGGGATTGTGGATTCAACACACAAAAATGAGGTATAAAATAGAAAGGAGGTGCTATCTTACTGACACATTCAACTGCATGCCCCAATTCAATGTATTCTCTCATGAACTTGACATAATTGTGCCTTAATTCTTTATCTTTAGAAAATCTGTTTTCTAAAGCAAGCAAAAACTGCTTGGCCACAAAATGTGAATTCCCCAATAATTGTGGAGGACGTTTAAAAGGCAAAGATACACAAAATTGCCCATTCTCCAACCTAAAGGTGTCCTCATTAAATTTCTTTTCACAAGGATGCTCCAAGTGTGAGAAGTTTTCATCACGAGAAGAGGAAATCCTCTCAGAATTCCAAATATTCTCATAATCATTGACTAAGGAAGGAGAGTGTGCAGTTAAGAAAAAGCACTGATCTGGGGGTGCCGCACTTGGCAACAGTGTGGGCAATCGATCCCCCGCAATGACATTACCAAACTTAGTATCAAGAATAAAAAACTTTGAACAATGGCTGCTCTTCTTAGTGTTAAGCACCTGAAAAAATAAAGAAGAGCTTAATAAAATATCTAATTTTTTAGGAATAAAGAATTGGTCATCAGCCAATTTTAGGTCAGCAGGCAGCTTCAGGGCAGCTAAATTAATGTTCCTCCGGGGGGTGGCTTTGGAAATAGCAGGGACCACTAAACATTCTATTGCCCTTTTCCACCTACAACACCGCGAGGAGATTAACACATGAACTCTAGCATTTGAACCAGAAGTAAGAGCATTAACAGAATGAATCGTAGCATTATGCCTAATTCTTTTGAGACGGAGGGCCTGTACCAGTGATTCAGTTATCAAGGAAACTTCACTACCAGAATCAAGTAATGCCCTGGCTGGCAGGGTTTGGCCCAACTCATTTGTTGCATTAACAATGGCTGTGGGAAGGAGAGAACCAATATTAAATGTCTGGCTAAGAACCAAGTGTGATAACGTGGAAACCTTTGTATCGTGTGGTTGTTTTGCAGTAATCTGGGTGGCAGATGCTAGTCCAGCAGAGGTGTTGGGAGCACTAGAACAATGAGGTGATGCCAAATTATGGACATTTTGTGTAGAAAATTTATGAAGCATTGAGTGGTGGTTCTTACCACAAGTTTTACAACTTCGTTGTGAGCAATGATGAGAAGGACCCTTCCTTCGAAGACAGTTGTAGCAGAGTTGATGAGAAGAGACAAAATCCCATCTCTGCTGGACAGCCAGGGTACGAAAACGAGGGCAGGCGAAAAGTGGGTGCTCTCCAGAACTGCAGGCAATGCAGGCTCGAGCTGATGACCCCTCTTCCAGCTGAAACACCTGTTTGGCAGGTGAAGATTGTGTAGGGCGCTTAGACTTACTAACTGAAACAGAATTCACATCAGGATTAGCAAGAGGGGCAATGTCTAGGGCTCTTGCCCGGAGTGAAAGAAAATCTAAAACATTTTGCAATGGAACAATATCATTTTTTGCTTTAGCAAGGAAAAATGCTTCCCTTGTTTTGTTATCCAATTTACTGAGCACTAAAAATTGTACTATTATTTCAGCCATAGGGACTGTAGTGGGAACTGCTGACATAGATAGCCAGTGAGAAGTTACTACATTGTGCAATTCTCTTAAGGAGGAGGCATCACCAATTTTGAGGGAAGGAAAGGAGAAGAGAGCATGAATGTGCTCTTCTAAAATTTTCGATTTATCGTCATAACGATCTCTTAATAAAGCCCAGGCCTGTTGAAAGGATCTGTCTGATACTGTGAGCACAGAAATCAACTTCAGAGGTTCGGCCTCGAGACTACTCATTAAATGCACCAACTTCTGCGAGTCCGGTATCTGTACCTGATTAATGACTAATTGAGTAAACAAATCACGAAAACGTTGCCAATTTCTATACCTTCCATCAAATTTTGGAATTTTAATGCTCGGTAGCGAGGCATGATGACACGCCGAGGCAACAGTAAGAGGCTTTTCAAAGGGCTCGTATTTTTCATTCAATAGCTGTTTTACAGCCAAGTAAGCATTTTCACATTGCGAAAAATTTTGTTCATGAATCGTGCTAAAGAACTCTGTGGAGCTGATCGCATCCATTTTAAGAGCTTCGATATCCTTCCAAACCTCGCATAACCTATCACGCAAGCACGCGAGACTGGCTACTGTTGCTGGTTGCAAAGCTTTCAAATTACTTTCAATTCGTGAAATTTCCCAAATAGCGAGACTCCACCTTTGTGATAATCTTAATTCAACTGCACCTGGCTCCTTAGCCCGTACCTTTGACTGAGACATGGTTAAATAAGCTTGCTTACTAATGAAAAGAACTGAAATAATTCACGATAGCATTTAAAGGGTATGAAGTTTCATACGCGAAAAACCATCTAAAAATTTAAGGACCGACATGTATTTGTTAATTGGAAGTCAACACCACTTTCATAAGCAAAATGAGCTATGTAACTATCGTCAAAACACATTTAACCCTACAAACTTGAGAACCTAAGATCAGGAACGTGAAATATGAGGTTAGGAAAGCTGCATAAGATTTCCAGGAATTGGAAAGGCGTAACCAAGAACATGCTTTTAATTTGCACCATACAAACCGCAAAGCAAAGCGCACATAACACAAGTAAATGTTACAACAGCACTGCTAATGATTCTACTGTAATTTTGTTTTTTATTCACAAAGGCACGCGTTCCGTGTGCGCATCACGATGACGCGGCATGGCGTGAACAAAACCCTCGCGTAGTCAGTGTTACCAACGAACGAACGAAGTATTCGTTCCCGGGTTTCAAGGCACCATAAAATGTCAAAGAATACAAAAAACTTTAATAATAATTTCACAAAACTTTAACAATTTCACAAAACTCTTGCAGTGTTGCGAAACACAAAATTAAAGGCTCACACTGACCAAGCGATGCTACCTGACTAACACAGCAAACAAAAACCAAATGAATGTAACATTGAAAGGTTACGAGGCACACATGGCCGGGTTGTCGAACCACACCACTGTCACAGCACCACCGCTCCTACAAATCACACCGCTGTCCAGTAGAGGGTCTCAATGCAGAAATCGTGAAAAATGCCCTTCACCGCCGTGGATGCTTCATGCTCCCGGTCCACCATAGCTCCATCCGCTTGGCCCACACTCCACCAGCTGTGTCGCCCGCTGGCCGCACATGCTCTGGCCGGTGCCCCGGGTTCGACCCCGGGCAGGGCTCAGAGGGGCGGGCAGCCGGCTAGCTGGCGGCGGGGGGGGCGGACGTAGGCAGGGGGAGAGATACGGGCGCGACGGCGCGATGGTGTTGGTGGCGGCGGTGACGGTGGTGATGCAGTGACGTCACCGGTGTCGGCGGCGAGGGTAGCTGATTGCAACCTGGCAGGGCGGCGGAAGAGCTGTCACATGCATCAAGGCGCGGGGAAACAATGATTTAATTAATGTCTTCATTCCATCTCATTGATTGATTGATTGATTGATGATGGATTTTTTTTTTTTTTAAGTGGGACGCGCGAATTTTGGAATTGGCGCCCCCATGACACCCTGGTCTAGCATGGAACTCCCATAATTTAGCGGGAAGCACTCCAAAGAGTGCCCAGGTGGGCGGAAGTCGCAGGAACTTGTCCGCGCCGAGCAAATATGCTAACAATTACTTTTGTAATGTTAGATTGTGTTTTCTAATGTACCTTTCTGTAGCTTCAGAACCTGTACTCAGGTTGAGAATAATAAGTAATCGTGTGTACAGATTTGTGAGCCGTAGCTATTGCAACAGCAAAATAAGACGAAACGTGAACACAGTAGCTGATACTCTAGATCTTTGGAACGACGTGACAGGCTTTCTTCGAGTGGAAACCATACGAGTTGCCCCGCTCCTCTTGTATCGCCTGCCACCTGGGTGTGCGTGAGGAGTGGCTGTTCTCTCCTCTCCTCTCTGCCTCTGCGCGTGGCGAGGCGTCTCTCTCCTGCGCCGCAACTTCTTCGCAACTTTCTCTCGCGCAGAGGGCGCTGGTGACGAAGAACTTTGGGTCTTCTCCCTCCCGCGCCCTCGCTCTGCACACGCGCCCACGGAGCGGCCTGGCACCCGACACTCCTGCCGCCAGCACAACCAGACAACCCCACCACCATCACCCGTGGTTTTTACCTTCAGCGCCAGGCGAGTGCTGGGGCAGTATTTTAACAAATACTCACTTATACGTATGCCCACTGCCCTGTCACACATATCGGAGGTACCTGCAGTTGAAACTCCAGCAAGGGGACATGGCAAGGGTACAAGGAAAGAGACATAAAAAACTGCACTGTTTGATTCCGAACTTAAACAATTATTTCGCGGTCAAATACAATAATTGTCGGTACTATGATCTGGCTGACTTGTGAACTCTCTTGTTTCTAAAAATATGTTATTTTTCAAACATATTTTGATATCAACCTTCTTTTACTTTTTGCTTTTTTGTCGTAAATTAATCATACACTACTTGTTGCTTCAGAATTCGATTCCCTCACCCACCGATGTTTATTCATCTTAACACTCTACGTATTTTCAATTTCATTTATTTTATTTCTTTCTGCAAACTTTCTTCTTTGTTTATTTTCCGTTTATATGCAACTATTAAGTTTCTATTTATAAACATCTTGTCCATAAATCTGTGCTCACTCTGGTCTCTGACTCCACGGAATACAAACAAGGCAAAATCAAGGATTTCAAAACTTCTTTGCCTCGCTCTTAGATACCACAGTAAGAAATTTAGTTCAAAAATAAAAATAAGGTTTTTTGGGAAGTAACTCCTGAAGACGAGTAAAATAAGTCCACAAAACATAGATATGAAAAAATAATAAACATTTTAATAAAATTGCTTAATCTACATCATATTTTCTGGTAAATGTGTCTCTGTTACCAATGGCTTTAAAATTACTGTTAAAAAGTTCTGTACAAAAGCCTATAAACATATTTAAATGTCTCATTTACCTTTTAAAGTTTTCACGTAATGAAGTTCGTCCTATGTTCTGAATCCGTATGCACATTACCTAGCCCTTCTCTTCTTACGCCGGTGTCTTCCCCGGGGGTGCAGAGATACATTCCCCGCCCGCCTTCTCGTGGCCCCTGCCGCCGCGAAGGGAGTGTGTGCTAGAGGAGGGGAGAAGGGAGGGGAGGCAAAGAAGTTGTCGCTGTGCGCGGAGGCCCAACTTGGCTCGCGAGGGAGATAGCCCCTTCTTGCACGCCGCCCACTGCCCCAGGGGGCCATGACTCTGCTTGGAGGCTCCCGGCGCAGATTCTCGCGATGACGTCGCAGACGAATTGTTAAGTTCTCTCACGGCAAACGACGCCAGTGATGCATTATGCGGAAAAATCTCATTATTTCTTGTCGATTTGCTTGGTATTTGATGAACTATAAGCATTTTACAGAAAAAAACCTGTAGATTTAATTTTGATACTACGAATACTAAGCTGTTTAACCAGCTTTTGTAAATCCGTAACGTAATTTGATGTAACGAATTTGTGACACAAATACACTACCAACGGCTAGGATATCGCCTTGGTTTACACATTTCAACCGCAGTTTACAGGTTTTTGTTGTTTATTGTCCTAGCAACGTTAATAGCAATTTCTGGTATTTTTCTCAACAAAATTACTGCCACAAAAATGTGAGGGGAATATGAATAACTAAGGAGAAATAATGAAAATAAAATTAATAAAATAAAATATGAAAACTCTAAATTTTTTATACAAGATCTTTGGTGCAGTATGAGAGCAATAATAAAAAAAGAAGATAAAATTAAACCCAAGTGAAATAAAAATTATCAGTCGTGCTTTAAAATGCTCTCCTAAAATACATTAAAAAAGTGAATATATTCCCTATTCTCATACTCTTCGAATTTCCAATTATTTGAGAAAAATTGAGGCGGTTGACGTGAAAAGGGCACATATGCAAAGAAGCTGTTTTGAGAAAAGCGGTGTTCAAAGTTTTGTTTGTGTATATACAGTTTGTGACTTGATAACGAGATAATAATAACTGAAATATAAAAGTATTTATTCAACTCATGTTATAGACATAAAAAAGAAAGGCACAACTCATTTCTTGTATGAAAACAATAATTTTGATGCTTGGGCTTTTGTGCCCCTTTAACGGAGAACACGTTTTATTCAATAAAATGGAATAAAAGCGTCAAATACCTGGAATAATATCTTAATACAGAGTGAGTAATAGCTTTTAGAAATATTTTAGACTATTCTGCACAACAAGCTTAAATGTTTTCTTTGCAACAAAGACAATTTGCTTGACAACAATAAGTACGAGACCATGAAAAAAAACTCATTCTATAATTCTTCTTTTAAAATCTTAACATATTTTTATGAGTCAACATCATCTTCAACTAGATCTCACTATAAACATTTTACATCAGCAACTTTCATCTGATTTACATCTGGACGTAGAGATTTTCTAGTAGAATGTCAAATCCTTGTGCACCAGGTATATGCTACAAAGTTTCGAGTATGTGCGAAAACACAGAACAGGTTCATTGATAAGGTATTTTATAAGCAGATAATTAATTATTCCGAATGGAGTTCACTTTTACAAATGGGCTTTCCATAGAAAAATGATGTCACTCTTGGAGTAAAATCCTTCTCCATTACAACACGAAGTGGGCCTTTTTGCTGTAGGATCATTACCAACTCATACATCATTTATGTCACTATTATCACTTATTTCTCTCTAAACAAAATAGCGAAAATACCTTCACATTTGCAGCTACCTGCTTCTCATGTACTCTGCACAGCTGCTTTTAAACGTCGCAGTTTTCAAGATACACATATGAAACGTCACCAAAATTCACCTAAGAACATGGCAAACAAGAATAGGCATTCTGCATAAAAAAGTGCCTAAAGGCTTATGTACTCTTTTTACGTCGACCGCCTCAATTATAAACGTTCAATATTTTTAGATTATTAGATAAATAATTACATCTGGCATTTGTAATAGAAATAGTGGGACACATGTTTGTAATAGGTGATGGTCATTTTATTGATTAGTTTACTTCTGCCGTCTAAGGGCTTCTGGCTGTGTTTTGTTTCGCTGTTTTTCTGTTTGCGGTCTGCATGTGGCCTTGAGCGGGCTGGCGTCCGCGGGGAGCGATCGTCGACTGTTCGGAACAGTTGTCTGACTGTGCAAGGAGTGGAGGGGGGAGGGAGGGGTGATGGCTTGTGGCACCTGCCTCCGCATCCATCATTCCCTCTGCGCATGAGCAAAAGAAAACGATTTGTGATTGGCTCAGATTTCGAACGCATTCCTCCTTCAAGCTCCGGCAGATCCGTTAGATTACAAGTTACGTGCCGTGTGCTTGCTTTGCTTGGCTGGGAAGAGCCTGGTTTCGTTTCGCTTATAAATTAACATTTTCGGTCGATATACTATTATTTCGGTAGTAGAAGAGTTGCTCTACTTTTGCGTTTTGACAAAGTAATGTTATATTGCGGAGATAATTAATCATTTGTCGGTGAAATGGAAGAAAACTGCAAGAATAGTTGAGGCATCCCATGTTATACAGAAGCCATGTTGGAAATCACGTCGTTTCGAGAACGTAAGTACTTGCATAATAATGTTTTATGTATTTCTCCAATCAGGAAATATCAATATGTAATAGTATTAATTATGGGTGGTTGGGTGATAATGATAACTTACTTTTATTATTAAGAGGGGTTTTTGAGGACTACGTAATTACTTTCGACGAGTCACTTTAATGTTATCGAGTATATGCTGTATGCGAATTGCGTTCAGTGTTAGATTATCTAAAAGACATTTCATATTTTAACATTGTGTGATTTTTTTAAGAAAGCTTTCTTTGAAACTGGTTTCTGTTAGTTGGCGACATGGAAGACGTCCTGTTGGCTGCAAATAGTAATTTTTACACGAATCATTTGCAAAAACAAAATTGATAAAACTAAAGTAGTGGATGAAATGCAAACAAAAATAATAATGTGACTTTCATGTTATTGAGAGAGTATTTTGAAGTATTTGTAAATTGAATATAGCGAAATGTTTCGTTTAAATTGTATGAAAAATTTGGCAGGGGTATCTCTTGACATTGATTATGATCGCTAGAAGTATGCTACATAACATTAATGTAGTGATAATAAACGATTTTTCATAGAATTATGGAGTGTAATTCATGTAGAAAATGAAAAAAAAAATTATAAAACTAAGGAATGTGTATTTTACTATATTGGATTTATTAATTATGGAGCTGAGTGTAGGAATGTAGTGGCAAATTATCTTAACTTTACCCAATTAAGTTTACATTGATCTACAACTAAATATTTTACAAATAATGGATACTTTCATTGTGTAATTCATCAAGCATCCCACATTGCCTCTGCTCTTAAATAATATTAATAATAATTATTATTATAATGATACTAACAATAATAATAATGAAAATAGTAATAATAGTAAAAATAATAGAAATAATATTTAAACATCATCATTTACCTTTGTTAAAAGTAATAATTTTACATTACAAAATAGCTGCAATAGACAACGATTTAATGCATATGAGTACTAACTACTCATTTATACTCATTTTTTGTATAATTTAATAACAATTTCTTTTGTGTATCTTATATAAATTGCATTGTGGAGTACCTTTTTAGGGCTTGCTCTAAATGTGTAAGATATATATCTTATTTCCGTTGTCTAAATCGTTCTCTAATCCAGTGATCCCTTCTCTGTTTCAGGTACGTATCTTTGTCCAAAGCTTCTCTGCGTGCGTTCTCGGAGGCTTCTTGCAGAGCTGCGACCGAAGAGCTTAGCATTGTTGTGAGTAATTGTGTTGAGCCCCAGACACTTATTCCTTCATTTCTCATTGCCTTTAGAAATGCGGAGTTTACAATGATGATTTGTCGCATGTTGAATTTAGAACTGGCCCCAACTATTATAGAATCAACAATGCTTACGCTCTTACGCGGAATATACGATAATAATGCAATGTGAAGAAATCCACTTTTTGCACTTATTAAAGTAAACAAAATATTTTTTTTACTTCTGCTATAAGGTAACGGGGGGTAGCATTGCCACATGTTTGTTTCTTCTAAAATTCTAGATGCATCAATTGTTACAATATTTATTTTGTCAATTTTATGCCACCTCAATTTATTTCCAAGTCTGGCAATGTAAAATGCGTGAGAGTTGGATAGGAAACGGAAACACATAAAAATGCATGAGAATGGATTTTAATATTTGACAGATTAAATACTCTAAACAGGAATAAATACTGCTTTGAGAAATTAGTCTACAATAAGTGTTATTAACTGTTTTACATTGTGATAAAATACCAAAGGGAAAAAGTGCTTTCTTCTTTTCATATTAGTTAGGGAAACTAGTCTGGGAAACTCAGCAACAATATTGTATTTTGGCATAACACACCCATCATTGTCATTTAAAGTGGACCTGCTAATTCCATACAGTTCAGTGGCTTTCTCCTGCTTAATTTTCCACTATTTACTTTTTCCATTGCCTAGTGCATTTTAGCTTAATCGTATGTTTGTAAATCATAGATATTGTATTTTTTATTTGTCTATCTGGCAAAGTTACACTGCAAGTATGGAGACTACAAAAAGTCATTTTACATCAAATGTAATTAATCAATGTTTAAAATGTATAAATCAAATGCTTTAGAAATGATATATAAACTCACAAATGTCAATGGTTTCAAAGTAAGAATTTCTTCTCAAAGGATATAAATATAGGGGCAAGATGGACAGTATGGCAATATTACCCTGAAAGTAGTATATTTTATTAATACATTTTGTCCTGTTTATAATAAATAATTATTAAGCCATGACATAGCATGCCTAGGAATGACATATTAACTTATCTATGTCGTTTATTTCAACTCAATTAATCCAAATAAACGAAGTTTCGATTACGAGATTTATCTGTATCACAGTACACTATACATATTTACGGACATTTTAGATTACAACTGAAACCCAATGCAACAAACGAATGTATATAATGTTTCTAAGAAAGGGAGCTAACTAAAGGAACACAGCCTTCAAATAAATTTACAATACAGACTATGATACTTAATTTTTTTAAATTGTGGCAGTATTTCACACATGGCAATGATACCCGTCGTTATCTTATATAATGCGTTTTCTGTATTGTTTTTACGCATTTGTGTCTGAGATAAATGGTGAAAGAAGAACAGTAGTGTCTCAATTTCTATTTCTCTCTCCCTCTCTTTCCTTCTTCTCTCATCTCCCTCCTCTGCCCTTTCTCTTCTCTCCCCTCTTTGTCTCCTCTCCCATTTCTCGTCCCTCCAACCTTTCACCTATTTGTCCTTTTTTCCTTCATAATGTTGAGTGACGTGAAATTTGGGTTATTAAAAACTCGTTGAGGTGTGTAAAACTCATCTGATGCTATGTATCGAAATGTTGAAGCTATTGAAATAGAAGATCGGTAAGAAAATCATAACACAAAATGTATATAAAATGCTGTTTTCGTTCAGAAAAAATAGGCTTTCTTCTCAACCACATTTCGTGAGTTTGCTTTAAATGAAAGGTAATGGACCTCGGATATGTTATCGCTTGCTATTTTTAACCAGTTCAGTAGTATAAGCACTACAGTTTAATAATGTATTACAATTAATATAATGAACGTTTACCTTCTCCGTTCATTATGTAATTTCCAAGTTGAACTACCAGCAGTTGGTTGTGGTGGTTTTATTGGACGATTTGCTATCGAGCAACCATAAGCAATGAAAGTTTCGTATCCTAAACAATCTTGTGTTACAGGTAGTCATCTGAAGTTGTTTTTTTTCAAGTTTTCACTTCTTGAAATTTACAATATTATTTATCATGATATACGTTTCTTTCTGCGTCTCAATTACGATCATAAAGGAAGTACATGACTAACGAATGCCTTTTTGTGTAAAGAAACTTACAAAAGTTCATTTAGTGCAATATTATGAATTGTTTTAACACCAATATGCTCTTGTTCTGTAACGAAATTGCTATCAAAATCAATTTTTGGTTATCGAAATTCAAATTTGAAGGAATTGAGAACAGTTTCTTAATAAGAGTTATTAGAACAAAAATATTGTATTCTTCCTTGGCTTCCTGAAAATCAATATCAGTCTGTCATTTCAACGAAGATATTAGTTACTTAGAATTTTTACAAACAGGATAAAAAGTTGTAGGATATCCGTATCGCAGCATCTTATGACATTGCACGGTAGGTCATCGAAGTGTCCCGGTCTCTAATCTTGTCTTTTAAGATTATATTTGCGCTCCTTATTCCGTGAGTGAGGTGTTGTGGCTGCAGTTGGACGGACGTGGATTGGGGGTTAATTCCATATGACGTGTTCTGAGTCAAAGGAACGTGATAGGTGCATGTTCTCGATAATGTGTGGGGTAATGTGATTCAGATAAGTATGTCTTTGTATTGGGTTTAATTAACGTCTGCATAATATATGCGTATTGGAGGATTGACGACCAGCATTAAGCTGACGAGCATTAACACTTCAAAAATATTTGTATGTCACATAATTACATACAAAGTTAAAAAGTGAATGTTTATTTAGATGATTCAACGTCTCGACTGTTAGGTGATTCTGAAGTGTTTTTTGATCGAACAAAGCTGCAGTGCTGGGGCTCCCATTTCTCATTCTCCGCCTTCTTCTCCTGTCCTCCCTGCCCTTTTCTCTCATGTTCCCGTCCCTCTTCCTCTCCTCTTCCGCCTCATTCTCTTCCTTCTTGTTCCCCTTCTTCCTGCCGACCTCCTGTCGCTCTTCGTTCCCCTTCTTCCCTCCTAGGTCCTCTGAGCATCGTTCTGCCTCCTGGAGCGGAGCCGCCTCGTCCTCACCCTGTGCTACGCACCTGGCCGTGCCCTGCCCTGCCTGCCCCACTGTGTGTGTGTGAGGGGGGAGGGGGGCGCTCTCTGCAGCTAATTAATGACCTGGCGGCGCGTGCGCGGCCCCGGGCAGCTGCCGCCCCTCCCCCTCCCTCTCCCCCTTCCCCCCCCTCCAGCGGCACGCGCGCAGTGGGCGCAAGCGCTCTCTCACGTCACAGCCCACGACCACGCGCCTCACAAATTGCCTTTTGGTTTAGTGGAATAGCTTCGGAAATTAGGCTACTTGACCAGAAACTTCGTGAAAATACTTCAAAATGCAGAAGGTAATGCACATTCTTTGGCCGCGAAATAAATTGCTCTTCTCAGAATAAAACAGTTTCCTGCAAAATGACGATTTGTTAAATGCGTAACATTTTTTTTGCGCCGATATAGGACGGCGGTGTAATATTAAAAGAATTTCATCGCGAAGATTGAACTATATTTCAACTTTCTCTCTACGACTTAGTGATCATAAAGAATCTGACTTCTTCACGTACTGTATATAAATTCTAACGGTTTCTCAGCCCCTCAAGAAACTGGATAAACGCTGAAGATTAACGCCTTATTCTTACATCTAAATTGTTGCTTTTTAAAGATTGCTGTGCCTTAAAGTTTCTCAAATTTCAATTAGCAAGCTCTCACGAATTTGTGTATTACAATACCATCTTTAATAATATAATTAGCTATTATTAATTTTTTTCGTAGATTATTTAGCACGGTATATGTAGATTTGAAAATATGTCTATTCTACAGCAGACATTTTAAAACTCACCAAACGAAAAATAATTATCAAAACGAAAGTTTTGGTGTTTTTCTTCTCTGCTTGAATTATGACTTGAAAAACATTTGTATCTTCTCAACTGGGAAATTTTGTGAGGCCGACAGTGTTGCCCCAACAAATACTCTTCCTTGAAGCAAATCTGTTTCCGCGTTGTTCATGAAAGCGCTGCGAAAGACACATTCAATTTTTCATCTTTATTGTTTTTCAAAATTTACCGTGAATTGGCATTTAATTTTAAATAATTGAATAACTTCGAAATAAGTTTTAAATAGTTAAAATGTAAGGTGACTTTGTTCATCATTGTAGTTCATGTAAACTAAAACCAAATAGGCGATTTGGTTTGTCCTCGATTACAAAAAAAGACAGTTTCATTACCTAACAGAAAATAACATACATTTTTGCGTCCGCAAAGGTAGACCTCCGGTCTCTACGGCATTTCTTCTATTTCATTATATGACCAAAAATCTGGTCCTTGCATTAAGGCCTTTACTTGTTGCTCTGTCACAGAGAACACTTAACTTGCCTGTAGAAACAGAGATCCTAAAATAGTTATTGACGATACGAATGGTAGATGTTGCACTCTATTTTTCAAGTAGGAACGTTACTTACGAGATCAACAGGCCGAGGGAGAAACTACGAGAAAAATAAAATCATATTTACCACGTGCGTCATACATTGTACTTTTAGTCAGCCTTACGGACTTAAGACCCACAAACATCGGTCAGTTGTGGGATAATATTAAGAGCAATTCTCCATAAGGAGAAATTCATAGAATTATCTCAACACTTCAGCATCGTCTTACTTTTACCATGGGTGTGAGGGGGGATGTGTGGGGGTATAGCTGATTTGATGTTTTCTTTCAAGTATTTTCTTCTTTATGCTGAGTATAATATATATTTTAATTTGTTCGCATATGTTAATATTTACAACTTTGATAATTCATGTATTGAAAGAATGACTTTCGTTCGAATAGAAAATGAGTAAAAGCTGTATTTTTTAATATGTATAAATTATTTTCGATTATATGAGTGGAGGGCTGAAGCAGATATTTTATTTACGTAGAATGAGAAACGCCTTCAACGTTCTAACCAAAATGAATGCCTTGCTCCTTCCTCAGTGCCGCATCGTATTCACTGACCTAATGAGGTGGCGGGCGCAGCTGGCGGGTGGGGGGAGGGGGAGGGGCGGAGCGGGGTGGGGAGGGGTGTGTGTGGCGTGGAGTGGCTTTTGTTTCGTCATTAGCGCCGCGGGGACCTTGACCGCCTCTCCCTCTCCCTCTTCCACTCCCCTCCCTCTCCCTCTTCCTCTCCCCTCCCCCTCCCTTCCTAACTGCCTTGAGCTCCTCGCAGGCGCCGTGGCCCAACAAGACAACAACCCTTCCCCCTCCTCCGCCCTTCTCCGTACTTCGCCACAGGCTTCACCCCAAGCCCCTCTGCAGCTCAGTCTCATCAAGGTATCAACTCAGAAGATCCTCTTTCCTCCACTGACCGCATTTCTCACGCTCTAACCATTTTCTAGAATTGTGTGTACAGAAATAGGGGGAAATCCTAGTCTACAAATTATTCACCGTAGCCTCTTAATACGAGTACAATAAATCTAAATTATCCTCAGTTCATAACTGAAATTCTAATTTCCTGATTCCATCATTTCCTAACTGAAAATAAGTTCTAAAATTCTAAAAAATATTGTGCTGAATAAGTTAAAAATCTCAAAAGTGTATAAACTGCATCTTGGATAACGTCTTACGTAGCATAATTGCATTAAAGTGTAATATGTTTTGCAGTTCCAATCATGAAACATAGTTTGCTCCAGACTTGTGTCGAAATTATCCCTTAAAACACACTTTCGACATGTTGAGTGTAAACATTAACCAATTTCATTTGAAGTGGGAAATACTAACATTTCAGAAGGTGATCTCTCAATACAATTGTTTTTAAAGTTGTGTAAAGAGTAGCTTATTAATTTTGCATTTATTTGTCAGAAATTCACCTAATAATATTTATTTTGTAGCTTCTTTACGTCGGCTTCCAATTTTTCTTTCTAGATTTTTAAATCATCATTTGCCATTATATATTTCTAAAATTTTAGAGTGTTTCTTTTTCTAATTTATCTCTATTTCTCTTCACCTCTTCAGATCTCCATTCTGAAATTTTTATCGCATTAAAACTTTTCTCCTTAGACCTGTTTTTATTCATTTCCATATTTTTGCTTCTTTCTTAAGCTGCCTTTCATTATTTCCTTCCTATTATATTTAATTTATAATTTTTTATATCGGCGGCGCAACTTACTTCGTACTTGTTTCCCTGTTGTGCTCCGCAGCTCCTAGCATAATTGCGTGCTCCCCTCCGAGTGCAAACCGCTTCCTTTCACCGAAGGCGACCGCTCTAACAAGGCCAATGAGGCGGCGCTTTTGGTTGCGAATCTCTGCTTCTTTCAGGAATCGCTTAACGGCTCCAGATTCATAAAATTGCCGTGATTTATTTGGCGAGATCGAAACCATTCAGGAGACTGTAAGCCTCGTTCGGTAGGCGATGTGCAATGAAAGAACTTGAAAAGGCGAGCGATATCCTTTTGTGGACAGGTTGCTTTTGTTTTCTGGTAGATTCTCCTCTAGCTGGAAATGCGTTTCGTTATGTACGCAGTAACGTAATCAGGAACTTCTGAATTAATTTCAAGTGTTCTGATAGTATTGGCGTGATTTTTCCTTCCTTTTAATTATTTAGAAAGAAATCTTTGGAGCGTCTTCGTGGAAATTTAAATACTACATTCCTGACTATGCGAAAAAATAGATTTTTTCCTGTGCATCTTCGCCCCTTCCAAATAAGCCATTGAAATGAAATAGTTCTTCCTAATTTTCTTTACAAACAAAAGTCATTCAGTACATCAATGGGTTACTCTACAAATAAAAACTAAAACAAATAAATTCATAATTTTTTTCACTCACTTTTCACAAAGTCCAAAATCAATCGCAGAGCTTTGTTCCTATGATAAGGTTATTAACATAAAACAAGCTACATTTTGATAAATTCGAATCAATTTGACAAAACTTCCTAGTAGATTATTTCGAAAAAATTTCGTTTCGAGTGAATTTTTGACCCGATTGCGGGAGCGCAAGGGTTGTGAGGCGCTTGGAGAGGCGTCTCTCTTCGCATCCCCCAGCGTTCAAGGTAGTTGGCCGATTATGACCGCGTAAAGGTAAAATTGCTACCTAGTGTCACGGGAGTAGCGTAGAGTAGATCTTCTTTCAGTGATGCAATATATTCTGCCGTGGGTTTTCAATGAGAACGATTGAGTGACATTTTTGGAAGCTGCTTGGTTCTTCACAATTATTAGTCATTAAATTATTTGAGAGTTCATTTCAAACTAGTTTAGAAAAGGTATTTAGCATACGAATGTAATTTTGATGATGAGGCAACCATAGAAGGGAAAATTTCTTTTCTTTGAATTGCCTCTGCTATTTTCCTGTACAAATAAAGCAAACGTGCATCTGTTATACTTTTTGTATCGTGATCTTCACGCGAGTGTTCTGCGATGCCGATGCCTGTCTCCCAATACTTCGTTCAGCTTCCGGTTCCCAGTGTTTCATTTCCTTCGCGGTTCGTCCCCTCAAAATGCTGTTCCCTGTTCGCACACGTGAGGCGCTCACGTTTGCTCATCAGTGAAGAGCGGATAGTGCTCTGAAAAACAATTGATTCTGAACAAAAGAACAACCAAACAAAACAGTAGTTTTACTTTACCTTGTCCCGCGGGCATCACTTCGTCCCTTCCCTTACAGACTCGGCCGTAAACGTTCCAGTTATCTGTTAACACAAAACTGTGTTATAAGAGTACCAGTTCAGGTGTAAAACTGTTATACGAGTACCAGTTAAGGGTTAACAGAAATAAGTCTCGGCAGTAAAGGAGACGAAGGAGACGATCGCCGAGAGAAGGAGCATCAACGCGTGTGTTAATTGGTGTTTTCGGGGCATGTGACCTTCGTGAGTGTGGCCAGTGCTTCGAGCCGGATGCCGGGCACTGTGTCCTCCCCCACTGCGATGAGGAGTCCATCGGCGCCGAATGTTTCGGCTGTTTGGGGCTGCGGACGACTCGTCAAACACAGCCCCATTACCTCCGCACACAGGGAGGGAGGGGTTGTGTTATGCAGGGACCATCTATCGCTCGTTAGCAGGGGGAGGGGGCGTTTGCTTCGCCATTAGAGGCGCCACGTGCCCGGTCATGTGCAATTGGGGGGGGGGGGGCCCAATTGCCCCAAATGCACTTGCGCGATGGGAATCTCATGGCAAAGAGGTGTCTCCCTCCCGCACTCTGCGCTTCAGCCGTCGAATTGGTTTGGAATAGAACTCTGCCAGCTCACTCGGGCCCTTGACGTCTCAAGAAAGTTGAAACAAGTGTTCACGTCACTTATTATCGTAGTGTATTGGATTATCCTTCACACAGAGGCTCATTTCGTCACAGCTTTGTAGGTAGTGCCGAAAATCGCCGCCGACGGAGCCTCTATACTCCTGAGGCGGCAGCACTTGTTCCCTGAGCCTCCTCAGCCGAGAAGTTTGAGTGGAGAGCTCGAACGACATTCTTAACGAAAACAGTTATTATGCATTTTATTTGAATAAATACTTGCGCACTCCACTACGGCTCTCCTGAATGCAACCAACTCGAGTGACGCAGATCCCCTTTGAACGGCGTGGGCGCTTCCGTGCGCTGCTCGATGCTTCCCTGTCTGCGGTCGCTGTCCTTCCGCAGCGCGCGCGTGTGCGTGTGTGTGTGTGTGTGTCTGTGTGCGTGCGTGTGTGTGTCTGTGTGTGTGGGGGGGGGCAGGAGTCCTCAGGGCATCCGGCACACGGCGGCCACGGCCTCCCGCGGCATTCAGCCCCAAACAAAGGACGCGCGCAGAAACGATCGCGCAACAATGTGACGCCGTCGTTTGTTAGGGCGCAGAATGGCGGCCGCAAATCACGCGGGACGCGGCGGCAGACGACCTGCGTGTTCGTATGTGTGTGTCTGTGTGTTCGTGTGAAGAGGCTGCGGTCTGCGGCGCAGTTTGCGCAGGATGAGTCTGTGGGCGGCGGTTGACTTGAGAGCTCTTGCGGGGACAATTGCTGCCTGCAACGCTCTCAGAGATACGCTCGCCTTTGGGAATTCCCTCGAAAGACTCGTTGCGGTCTTCGAGGCCTCACGATTTTTAATGTGGTTGGCGGATGTGTCGCAAAGTGTCAAAAATCCCTTCGTCAATGAAAGTGTACGATGCCTTTTATTATTCTTCCGTCTAATCTGCGTTTACACTTGCATTGAAGAAACTTCAATTGCTAATGCGACAACAGTCGATGCTCTTCATATGATCGTTTGTGAATAATAATGTGCAAGTTAGTATGGAAACAGATCTGAGCGTGTTATAACTATATTGAAATCTCTCTTGATAATTTCACCACGCATCACATTTGTAGGTTCGTGGGTTCAGGAATTACCACAATATGGTGTCTAGACCCAAATGAATGGGAAATTCTTTTAGTATGACATAATACTAAAATTCAGATAAACTTTACAGTGGTTTACTTTCTCGCCCATACTTCATGATGGAACACTGGAAAATGACGAATTTTTGACTGATTATCTCTTGCTCCAGTCGCTGGTAACGAAAAAGTGAAAAGCCTCTTGTTTCTGTATTTAGTAAATGACTTCCTCCTACATGTGACTGGCGTAGGTGTCTCACGGCCTCAGTTGCTGTGAGTGCGGTGCCTGCGACCGGGAAGTCCTAGGGTTCGAACCCCGGCGCTGGAGGGAGTGTCGACAGCCGCTCCGTGGCGAGCGCCTCGCGGAGGCCGAGTGCCAACGCCCGCGGCTCAAAGCGCTCGCACCAGAGGCCTCGCAGAAGGCGCTGCTCTCGCAAATAGATTGGGAAGGAGACCTCTTTCGGATCATTCGTCGTTCCACAATTGATTTCACGTGTTTGTATTTGTTTTTAAATATTTGATAAGAGTTTTACAACGTGTTTTACATATTATATTAACACATTTTACACGATTCTGAACATTCAATATAGATAGAATTGTTAGTTTTGCCTTTCCAGACGGCAGTGGTGCCAGTTTATCTGATGAGATTTAGTTACATCATTTTGACTTGCGATTCTTGAAATTTAAAAGCTTCTGAAATGGTCTTAAATTCTGCCGGGTAATGGATGGATGAATAAATTGTTCGTTGAAATAAAAACGTTGATATAATTTTAGCAAATATGCAAAAGGATTGATCTACTTTTTTATATCAGTGCCTCATAATACTAATGTTTGTGTCACCGATTTCTGCCACAGCACTACAACAATTTCTCTTTACTACGTAAGAACATAGTGAGATGAGATACTGAAAATGGCCTGTTGCAACCACACGTGCTGTCAATGTGAGTTCTCCTGCCAAGGGACTGCCAGATCGGTGGTCTAAAAAAATTTAAATTAAGTGTCAGTTCCCGCCCGTCGCGCAGAGCGGTGGCTGTGGCTGTGGCTATGGCTGTGTCTGGCCGCGTGCATTCGCAGGGAAAAGCAACTTGGCTCTCCCAAATGCGCCGCGTTGCTTGTTAAGAGTTCCACGTTACTTTTCTTATTGAATCACTTCGCCTTGTATTTTCTAACCGACCAAGGCAGTACATCCTCAATTTAGTCATTTTAAACTTTCTGTAATATTTATTTTCTCAACATCACTTTTACCCTTTCCCTGTGTGGTATAATTGTCGACGCGATCACAATTATGTCCCTGTCTTTCTGAAAGCGCTTTTCTCGCGGGAGTGCGTTCTATTATTCGCGCCACTTCCCGACTTCTCATTGGCCGCCGGGGCGTTTGCCTAGCGCTGCGTTTGGACTGCAAAGATTACCCCTCACCTGCCCTCCCATGTTGGCGAGAGGGAAGATCATGTTCCTCAATTGTTTGCTCTCAGCGCCCCCGCAGGGCCACAAGGTCAATTGGCGGGAGAGGGATGGTGAGAAGACGGAAGGGAGGGGGAGAAGGAAGCGAAGAACGAAGCTGCTGCAAAGGTGAATGGACTGATTCGATCACGCGTAAAACACGGGGAGCAATGTGGGAAACAAAAGCGAAAAACATTAAGATGCTTGCAAATTTTCCATTATATGTACAATATATAGAGTTCGTGCTTAATCGTGCAACTCTGCGTCGCGTGTGGTCAAGTGTTTTCCAAATCTCGGGTGCTCATTGTTCTTCCACCAAATATTTCGCCACCATTTTGTATCGGATTTTCGAATTAGTTATTCATGTGACGTTAACATGTTCAAAATTATTAGAGATATTTTAGAATAAGTCAATCAATTAGCTTTCACGGCAACATCATACGTTGTAACGTTTGAATATCATTGTTCCGCGTCGCGCAGATAAAGACTTACTCATAGGAGAGGAGGGGTGAGGGGGGTAGGGAGGGAGAGGGAAAGGATGGGCGGGTGGGAGAGAGGCCGGGAGGAGGGAGAAGGAGAGAGGGACTGGTGAGGTGTTGCTAGGGGAGGAGAGAGGGTGGGACGAGGGGAGAGGAATGTTGGTGGAGGGAGAAGGGGAGGGGGCTGGGGGGGAGGGGTTCGGAAGGGCGGTTGGGGGCAGGGGGCGAAGGGTATTTGCTTCCCCATTAGGGCGGTGCCCTGCATGCGGGATCGAGACTCATTACGAGCTCCCCTGCCCACCCGACACCCCCTCCCTCGGTGGGCACTGGGCTCTCAGTCCCTTACGAGGCCTTTAATACGAATCTCTCAGCCTAAGCACTTGGCATCTTCCATCACTTTTCACAAGTAGAATGTAATAATACGTACGAACAGAAAATAAAAGTAAAATGCTTCTGTAAGACAACATTCAGTTTGAAAAAGGAAATGAATTAGCTTGTTGGAACTGTTATCTGCAACTTACCTGAGGTGAGACAGCGCTCCCTTAGAGGTGACTCATCTGCCTTGGTCATCACCCTCGCCCTCCCGCTTCCCGTCCCCTTCCCCTCCCCTTCCTTCCCCATCCCCTCCCCCTCCTCGCTCTGACCGGCGACAGTGCATTGCAAGTGGCGCTGTTTCTGTATAGGAGAACATTTTGTACTCGCAAGCCAACTTTTCCTTTTTTATGCCTTCTAAAATGTATTCTACTGAACATAAGATTAATTGCTCATGCTTGAAAGGTCTTTTTGGAAAAATACTCGTTCCAATTAATACACATACTTATTGTTAAGTGTTAAAATCATCTGATTTAAGAAAATTGGAGTATACAGTGCTCCAAATGGTAAGATGACTTTATTGCTGTTTCTGTGACTCAATGCCTTTGGTGTAATTATTTTCTGCGTTTAGCGAACGTATTGCATAATAAAATCGTGACAAATGTGTCCCTTTAAAATCCCTTACCTAATCATAAAAAGTATGTCCGTCTAGGTATGTTCCTTAATGTTTCTTTTTTATGATTTGCATCCAAATAGATGCGAATTCAGACACTTCCATTAAATATTTTTCGTTTGAAAATCAGGCGTACTTTTCACATTTAGGAACTCCAGCATGTTACAATATTGTTATGGATGAAAAATTGCGTTCAAAATTCTGATATTATAATTATAGACAACTCATATAAAAGTGTTACTTATTACTATTTATCCGTAGTTACGTATTACTATTTGTTTTAGTATGGAACGAACTGTAATGCTGACATTTCTTGTGATGTTGAATTTTAATTCAAATAATAACTTCGTTCAATCACAATCTAATGTTGTATCAACAACGCAGCTTGCAACATTACTCCCAGCTCTATTCTCCAAACATTTTGTATAATAATTCTCTAATATCCCGACGATCAGTTTCCTACAAGCAGCCACTTTTCCATTAGGGGTAATTAGCCCTTTCGCTCATCGTGGCATCGCACCCGTCGGGCGATGGCTCCGCCAGATGGCGTGCGAATCGGCCATTCGCTGATTATTCCCTTTGGCTTTGGAGGCGGCGCCCGCGTCACAGCGTCAGAAGCTGAATCGGCGACAGGCGCTCGAGGGGACTGAGCCTGGGCTTTGGCTTTGCGCTCGACGTGTGGACCTCCACGAATTCATTTTCATTGGCATGGACATCATTTACCTCTCCACCTGCTACATTTGCTCAGAGCGAGCATTGCAGCTCCCTCTGCAGGGCTCTGGACGCAAGGTCCTAGGGTTGAAGTCCCATCCGTGGCGGATTTTACAAGATCGTTCTACAACGAGGTCGAAGTCGGCCGCTGTCCGGAGGAGAATTCTAGCGGCAGGCGACTAATCTGTAGTTTTCAGTAGATTCTACGATCTATGTCAGGCGAATACTGCAGCACCTTAACAAACAGCCCCTGTCCTTCCACATCATTGCCCCCTTTTTTCTATTACTTCACACAAATGACACTTGCATGCACTTCACTACCGCACATTGTGGGAGCTTGGAGTTAGCCCTGGCTCGGGCGGTGGCTTGGTAGGGCAAGGTCTGCGACGGAGGGCTCATTACCACCTCCAGAGGTATAACATTCACTACTTTCACGGGAATTATTATCGTAGTAGTTACCTGGACACATCAGTCACTCAGTTGACCTCTGCTGGTCGCAAAATGGAGTCTTCAGATATCTTTCCGCCGGTGAGGAGTCTGTAGTTATGTTTATATAGATGGAAATGGGATGATTTGGAAAATGTACGTTTCATGTCTAATTACTCGTTCCATGAAAAATATTATTTTTAATGAAAGAGAGTGTTTAAAGTCGCTTCTATCTTTATTCAAACCTTTCTCAATATTTATTTTATCGATCGTTGGCCTCGAATAGAATTGCGCTTTCATCAGATTCTCTCGCTCGGAGGCGAATTTCAGGAACATTGGAGTGCTGGCCGTAGGGTCCGTGTTTCGCGAGCACCAAATCGGACTTGAGAAACCAACACGAGTCATGAGAAGTTTAATCCGCTCACAGCAGTATTTGTCAGTTTATCATTTTACTAGCAGATTATTTCGGCAACGCGAAGTCGGGGACGTTATTCAGCACAATATTTGAATTTATCAAACAGGCAGAGTTTTGATAGGCTACATGACGTGAGGTATGAAGAATCGAAGAAATAATAGGGATCAACCATTCAAATTGCACTACGTAAAAGTATCTGAGTTTATCTACCAGTAGAGTTAGAAATTTTTACGATTCGGTGCGGGAATGTTTTAAAGTTCTGGTTTGCGGCTATTTTTAGGATGATGGTTTGCGAAACGGTTTTAGTCTCTTCTGTGCGAAAGCTGAAGATTGGCGACCCCTCTGTAGTTAGTCGAATGCACGTGGCAGAACGTCCTGATCGGGCGGTGAGCGGCGTCCGTCGCCCGCTGAGCCTTGCCCGAGCCCTGCCCTATCAGCCTGAGTAGTCGCTCTGAGCGAAGGCCGCTTGACGCGCCGCCAGAGATCGCGCGGGGCAGTCGAGCAGCGGAAGCCTCTCTGGCGCACGCGCCGCGCAGGGCTTTTGTTCACGCGGGCGGCGGATGAGCGGCGACGCAGGCGCCGTGGGGCGGCTGCATTCTCTGTCGCTCTCACTTCCCTCCAGAACGGGCTTAGCGGCATGGGAATCTCGCGGAAGGCGTGCTCTGAGGGGAAGAACCGAGAACTCACAGCAGCCGGAGCATGGTTCAAACGAATTTGTTTAATGAAAACCGTCATGTGACTCGGCCATAGTCTCATTGACGATCAAGTGGCGCCTAAGAACCGAATCGCAGCGCTTCACTGCGACAGCGCCCGGTCGTCCCTTTCGCCCCTGCACGAGTGCCCAGCAGCGTTTCTGCACTCTTAGCATCTACGACGTTGAAAGATAAAGTTATGCGCACAACACACGGCGAGTCCGTACCACAGCAATATTAAGAATGGTGTGTTATTGGCACGGCAAATGGTGAATATTCTCATATTTTTTCGTGAAAAAACCTTAACAATGCTCACGAGACAAATGGCCGCATCATTTAACACTTCCAGAAACATGCATCAATTGATGGCAGCAGTGTCACTTCCTTTGATTCATGTAGGGAACGCACATCCGAGCAGTAGAAGGTGGTACAAAAGGAAACTAATTATTAGGAGAGCGTCGGTGTCATTCATTGAGAGGCGACAAAATGATTGAAGAGATTCGCCGGACGACAGGGCAGCCAACCTTTCAGAGGCGGAGAGAGCAATCCATTACGGAGCCTCTGAACGCGGCTCATCGCCTTTAACGAGGCTTTTTAAAGAGGGCGACGCGATCGAATAAAATGCGGGCTGCTTAAGCGCTACACTTGAGGCTTCGTCGGCGCGCTAGGTTTCTTCGGGGGGAGGGGGGCCGAAAGGCGAACAACATCGGCTGCATTGCTTACCTGCGGCATTTTGGAGTGCGACTGAGTTGCTGCGGAGGAGCGAAATAACTACCGAGTAACTGATGCGGACGCACAGACTCGGCAAATTTCCAAGCACAACTGTGTTGCCCGCCACAACTCCAGTGTCTGCCCCTCAACTCCGTGCTCAACCCAAATCGTCCTTCACGTTTCTCTCAAGACGACACCGGTACCTACAGCCTTCCATCAATCCTTCCTTCCTGGGTTTCTCTTTCTCCCGCCTTTGCTTCCTCTGCCTGACGTCTTCACCGCTACTGCTTTCCCCGTCTCTCCATCTGTCACCGCGTCGCCAACCTCTTTATTGCCTTCTTCCTCTTCCTCCGTCTCAACTCTAGATATCGAGCTCCACTTCATCTGTCTCCACCGCCGCCCCCTCCCTGCTGCCTCCTCGGGGTCATAAAGCCTCGGGCGAGAGCCTTCTGCTTCCGGATCACCCTCCCCTCCCCTCCCCCCCGAAATGCGCTCGTAAACATCTTCTGATTTGGAGCTGCGTCCGCAGAAGACAAAAGCCGTTCGTCGTTCTTTCCGCCGTTGGACCGCCTCGCGTCTTCTTCTCTCCCTGGGTGACTTGGCTGGCGTAATGTAATGACAAACGAGACATTCGGCACTCTCCCTTCAGCGAGATGGTACGTGCCGACATCTGGATTGTGAAATATTTGTTCTGCAACTGAAATAAACGTACAGGAACCATTTTTCAATGATCTTTGTGGTCTTTTTCTTTAATTTTATGAATGTGATTGCCGGAACTTTTTCGTCATAAAAATGTTTTAGGCGTTATATTTCACACTGTCGTTAAACGTTTTTATTTAACTTCTATGTATTCAGTTAAATCATCAATCAACAATTGTCTTCTATTCATGACTAAATAATATTTTTGAAATCTAGAGGTAGTATTTAACTTCTTTGACACTTGAACTTCTACCACCGCTTCTTGCCAATCTGAAGTTGTTCGCTTTGCTCGTTGGTGAGTATTCCTTGTGGTGACGCAGGTGACAGCGGTGCTAGGGTCGCGACAAACTGCGACAGTCGCGACGAGCAAGAGCCTAGTCTCATAGGAACTGAACTTCAGTCATTTGCAGTTCGCACCGCCATTGCCAGCCAATGTAATCAGAACGATGATGTTAAGATCCTAATACAACGCGCATCTATTACATTAAAAATTAGCTTTCACCACTACAAGTTGTTAACATTAAGAACAAAACAGCACACGCTATTAACAGTCCTCGTCTACGAACGCATTCCATCGAAAATATCCTCTCTTGAACAATATAATGACGTTCAGATGATCAGATACAACATTCAAGCCTTGCAATTCACTTGTTCTGTAATTGAAGTGAATAGAACTGTGCAAATGCTGCTGTTGCGTAGATGAAGTCACTTGCTTGACCACGTGACTATCCAGCACAATCTCATTTCATTCATAGCGTAATGACGAATGTTGAGTCGTTACGCAAAGCCACGAACAGAGGAAGAGCAGCGTTCGCGACGCCGTGGGCTCCCTCGCCGCCCCTCCTTCGCCTGCTCCGTGCTTTGGGGCGAGCGGTGCCAGGCGGCGCTCAGTCTGCACCTGTCACCGCGAGGGGCGCGCGCGTCGCGAGGAGAGGACGCGAAGGTTTCTCTCGCGGCGCCACCGCCGATCGTGCGACCTCCCCTCCACCCACCCCCACCTCCCTCCACCCCCTCCCCACCCCCTCTACCACTCCCCCCTCTTTGCTTCTGGTCTCCCGCCAGGAATTGTGCACACGAACCGGAAGCAAAGTCGCCGGTGAGAGGTGGCGTTCGCCGGGCCAAACACGAACTACTCTGATCCCATTTAGAGAGCCCTTATTATTTTGCACTGCTTTGTCTTACTTATGTAGCCTTTAGAAGTCTTATCTTTCCTTACGCATCTCTAATTTTACCTCACCTCGTTCACATGACGTGAACACCCTTTTTCTCCCTTCTCCTTTACCTCTTCCCCTCCTTTCCGTCTGCCTCTCCGTCTCTCTGTCCCTGTTGTACCCCCTTCGTGTCTCATTTCTTCTTCTTCATCATCTCTCTGTTCCTACGTGTTGCGGAAGTTGTTTCGAAAATAGCGTATTCATTGGCAATGTTGCGCATTGTTTAGTGAACTTTTGTCTTAATATTGAGAGAGGTTTCCTCATATTAAATGAAGATTAATCTTTAATTTTGGAACCGGGAAACAGCACTTCGTCTGTGATTTAGCTCAACTTAGGCGCTTCGTGTCAGAGACGGGTGAAGAAAACTTTCCTTTCTCTGTGATGAGCTTTTATTCCTGAATGCTTTTCGCCGTGAACAAATAGCGTTGTCCGTTTAAAAAAGTGTGACTGACACTGTTAAACCTCATGGAATTACCACGGAAAACAGGAATCACACTTTTCAAATGGTCGTGAATTAGCGACATTCCACGTCTTGACAGCTTTGTAAAAGTGTCACACTTCTGTTTATTTGAAAAACAGAACTGTTTCGATCAAAGTTGCGCGAACAACGCAACGCTCAAAAGTGTAAATGCACTCTCCAATACCTTCGAAAAACCATTTAGTTATGAATTCTCATTTCAGACATGTATCTTTGTGGGTCTATCGTCAGGTACTGAAAAAATGCTACACGAATATATGCTGTTTACAAAATAGACAAATGTATACGAGATTGGACAATGACACTCGTTAACGTACTTGCGTCATTTGTTTGTCTAGTGTATGAAATACCCGTAAGCGCTGCGCACTGCGTTGTGGAAATTTCGCAGTGAACTGAGTTTGATTGCTGCTCCGTGACTGGCGTTGGCTGTGCTTCGAAGCGGAGTTCCAGGAGGCGGTGCGCGTGTGCGGTAATCGGCTTAGCCGATTTTTGCGGTCGCCGCAGAACTTTCCTCCAGGGGGCTTAGATAAGCCACCGCGTGCACAAGTCACCGGTTCCCTGTTACGCCCCCGCGCCGCCCCCGCTTTGTGGGTGCCAATGGTCGGGGATATATTCAAGTTGCGGTGCGCGAGAAATAGAACCTGCGCAGCCATAAATCCCTGACTCGTGACTTAGCTGCCCTTCCCCGGGGCTCAGACATTGTTGCGCTTATTTGGCGAATGCCGTTCTATTCACCAACAGCCGTGTCCACTATCAGTTCCCTCCCAGGGAGGGCGAACGGCGCCTTCGTCCCTGCGGTTGGGCGACGGGGATCTCTGCGCGGCCGCTGGGTGCCACGGCCTTTCACACCTCCGCCCCGGCCAACGAGACGAAGAGATAGTTTGGAAATAGCACGCGATATCGTCGGGAAGAACAATGAAGTTCGATCAAAGTGTAAAAATATGCACAAAATGGACATAGTGCTCATTACCTAGGTATAACATCGGAAGAAAAGATGTTGAATATTCTCTTTTCTGGTAATATTTTCATAAATTCAATTTACGTTTTTATTCTACTTCAAATGTGTCTCCCTGCAGCGTATAATTTGCAATTCGTCCTTTAAAGAACATGTCCTGCAAAATCCTGGGTAAATGCGACGTGATAGCGCGTGGATCAATTCAGCGTCATTCGCAGAACGGAATTTCCCAGAATCAATCTATTGGAGCCTCCGCGATCCATTTACTATCGAGGGCATCATAATGCTCTATATTGTAATGCGCGTTCTGCGAACTTCTCAGGTCGATGAGCACAGAAAAAAATGACTACGTTTGTATCGAACGAGATTCCATGTCAAGGGGTCACGAACTAATTGATTACTTATTTGTTTTTGTTACCTGTACTTAGCTCTGAACTTGTCTGCAGATGACAGTGTTCTATCATTAGAGACGAAAGTGGCCGTTAAGTAAGGCGGCTTGGCGGCCCGTGCTGTTGTGGTCGCCTCTCAAGAGCTGGCGTCTGGGTTCGATCACAGGCGCTTCCAAGTGGAATTTGTGGTGGACAAAACACGATTTCAGTAGGTTTCATCGGAGTATTCTCCCGCCAACATGCTTTCCACTGAATGCTTCATAAGTCATTCTTTACCTTTTGTAATCATTCACCTCCATTCCGCTGCGGATCCAAAGATGGCGGCGAAGTTTAGGCGATGGCCGACGAGACAGATGAGCTGACTGTCTTCGCGGATTGTCGATAGGTTGGATCCTGGATTGGCAAACTAGAGTGAGAAAGGAAATAGTGAAGGTGTGAGGGCAGAGGGAATGGCTGGAATGCCAGGCCATTTGAGGTGTACAGCGTCGTTGAAGCAGGACCCTGAGGGCAGAAAAGATTTTAGTTTGTTTTAATTCATATAAAAATGGCAATGTAAGCTTCATATAATATGCAAGATTGAGAACTGTAAAATGACCACACGACATTACTTGTTATGTATAGAATATCTGAGTGAAGATCCCCGTGATCTACTGGAAGCCTCTGTTGCTCCACTGCTCTTGCGCAGATGTCGCTTCCACCTCAAAGGCGCCTCTCGTGTCCTCCGCCGGAGGGCCGCGTTCGGAGCCTTGGGGAGCGCCACCATTGTGCTTGGGCAGGTGGCGCTGCGACGGTTGCTCCTGGAATTAAGGCGCAGCGCGGAGGCAGAGAGGGATCGAAGCGCTCTGGACTTCCCATTGCTGATAAGCGAGATTCCCCTTTTCCATTTCTCCTTTTTTTTTGTTATTTTTTTTTCCGATTTCCGATTTTCACCCGGTCTCACGCAGCCCGTTTTACAATCGTCACTCGTTTTCATTGCAGAGCTGTCAACACCCAAACCTTTTCTGCCCTGGAGAGACAAGATTCTCGTGTGTACTCACCTAAACTGGAAAATGTAATACTGTAAATTAAAGCGAATTCATCACAAAGCCGGTTATATGCTTACATTATTTAGAAGAGCTACGTTGAAAATGTACACTTGCACATTGTGCAAGCGGTCGTCTTCCTTCAGGTCATCCGCATGTGCCAGGAAGCTCTTGAGATTCGTGACTGAGCAGTCCTCCTCCCTCTGTGAGGGCGCTCTGGCGGCGAAAGGAGAACGAATGTGCCTCGCTCTATAAAGTGTTTAGAAGGAGCGCGCGCTGCGATAGTGGATCGCTCGGAGGCGAATTCCCAAATTTATAGCTGCCCGCGCATGCGGAGAAGCGCAGCTGCCATCGCCGCCAGCAGGGGATGATGCGAAATGCGCTTCTGATGCACATTTCAATCACATCCCAAGCCCCATCTAACCTCATTTGCACTCCCCACCTTCCGCCACAATCAAGGCTCTTGGGCAGGCAGACACACGGTAGGCCTTTTGCTGTAAACAATTTTCATGTATCAAGGATTCGCAATTTAATCTACATAACATGTTACAGGGCGTTACTTCCACGTGGAAGAAAAAAAAGTATTAATTTTTTAGTGTCACAGACCCACAATATGATTTTTAATCGCCGTTCTTTCGTGCTGCATTACAATGCTTTCTCTATAATACGTTTAATTAGATTTGTGATTTGGTCGTTTCAGAACGCTTAGCAATAACGTGTTAGTGCCTATTCGTTAAAAGTATTTCTGGTGATTATTCCATGACCTGTGCTAGAGTGGTTTCCTAGCGTGGTACATGATTTCCACTCATCGGTGATTGCAATGAAATGATCCCAGGGAAACTGAACTCTGAGATAACCCCCTTTGTTAACTCGTCTGCATTTAGAGAATTCTTCTCCACTTACCATTCCCAATTGCTTAGAAATATTATCTTCGACAACTCTTAATCCTTCACCTTTTTCTTGGAGTAACGTAGCCTTGAAGCCTGTTCTCACAGGTGGGAGGGCTATGAGCTCTCATACGAACAATAAGTTGCGCTCCTCTGTTCCGTGGGAGGGGGTGGGGTGGGGGAAGCTTCTTCTGCCTGCGCCCTCCGCCGCCGGCGCTTAACGAGACAAGTGGCTGTCGCTCGCGCAGCCGCCGCCGCCATTTGCGAGAAAGACGCTGCTTCTGACGAAAGCCTTAACGAGGGCGCTCGTTGTCGGGAGAGCGAGCAAGGCCTCCTGATGAATTGGGGCAGGGGATTAGCGAGCAGGAGGCCGTGCCCAGGGGACGTCCGCAAGATGTGACGAAACATTTTAGTTCCAGAGGAACCTTTGGAAGTAGAAAATTAATGGTAGTTTTATCCAGTAGTTACCCACAAATGCAAATACTTTATTCCTGTAAATCAGATTGCAATTATTGTTGACCATGCTATAATTAAAACGTAAGATAAGAATAGTTAGTTTTAAATCTTTGTTAGTAATCTCAAAAACCGAATTATTTGTTTCGCTCGTTTTTATGGTTTCGCAATGATCGAAAATCTGCCACTGTTCCATATGCAATGTAATGATTTTCCATTGTTCTAGTTGTATGTTCTGTGGTATTGACAATGTGTATGGCTTCGCAGGCACGCACGTGTGTCCAAAGTTAAAACAGGAATGAACTCGCGCCTCGATCTTGAGTTAAATGGAGCCTGCAATGACTTGTGCTTGAACGCAGCAACTAGGATACAACCAATCGCGCAGAGCGCCGTGCTGTGGAGAGGGTAGGCAATCCGTTGAACAGGTTCGTCGGCATGTTGCTCATAGCCTTGACGCTCCGCTCCTTGCGCAGCGATTAGGACGAGTTAATTGGCAAGGGGCTTTGTGAACCCCGTCTGAGATAACAAAGTATGACCGAGAGAAAAGACTGAACGTTCATCCTGTTTCTGTAGAAACTCTGAAAATTATACCGCTGCTACATACCAATGAGGAAATTTAGATAAGAAACAAAATATACAGATTCGAGAAGTTCATAACTATTTCATTTACTTTTCGTTAAAAAGAAAGAGTGCAATATTAAGCAATAATTCGGCGTTCGGGATGCGCGGGACACAGCAAATCACGCCTGACGTAATGTACATGGGCTTGAATTACGTTTCTAGGTATGAATGGCAAATGTTCCAATAGAAGCTGTAATACTGTCACCCCCGTGGCCGAGATTGCAAAGTTTATGCGCAATGCAATGCAACAAAAAATTGCTTCGACGTATTGGGAAGGTAACTGATTCTTTATCAATTCATGAATTTATGGCAATTTTGTCAAACTTTGACAAATATATTTTTGTAAGACTACAGACACACTAAATTTTCGCAATAATATGACGATATACTTTTATTTAACTTTTGATGTATCAGCCATGTTAATGTAGTACCACAATTCCTTCGCGTTTACGCTATACGAACTCAAAAACACGAACCGCCCAGCGCGCCCTGCGTAAGATTACCGACTGAACTCTTGTCAGAAAACGTCAGGGAACAAGTCGGTGCATGTTTCAGGAAGAGCATTCTTTCTTAAACGCAGCAACAATCAGTAAACATGTTTGATTTTTGAATTTTTCTCACCTTGTACTCTCTTGGCCCACTGTACGTCAGTGACTAGGGATATGGAGTACTGTATTTCTGTTATGTCTCTGTGCTTAGTAATTTCGATAGAGGTAATTATCGAACTCATTTTGTTTGGAAATTCGGACTAGAATTCATTTTTATGAAAAGAGATGACAAAGAATAAGCTTAATTTTTTCTGTTCCGTTCAGAACAGTGTGTTGTGCGGGTGGATGTGAAAACTAATGGCCGCGTGTAAAACGTGCGTTGGCGTGTAGACGTAATTCGTGTTCCTCCGTGCAATTGGGTATTTGCAGGTTCCGACGTGGAAATCCAACGCAGCAACAGAGTTTTTAAATCTTAATGCCCGCTATATCCCATGTTTAATGTTGCAGTTATTGGATTTGCCCGCAGAATAAGTCAGTGGCGCTGGCATATGGACACGGGGCTCATTTCACTTTTTCACAATAGTTGAAACTCGTGGCGCAAGCCGTTACAGTGCACTCGACGCTGTGTGTGTGTGTGTGTGTGTGTGTGTGTATTTAGGAGTTTATTAAGCGGAAATGCGCATCCAACTAAAGTGACACTTCATTTTGGGGAATTTTGAGATCACTTTCATTTTATTGCTGACGGAAGAAAGCATTTTTACCACGTCTCTTGATTAAAACTTGTAACGTATGATGCCAGAATTGAAATGGTATTGCAGATTCTGTAGTTATTCTCTGCACGCGAGTGCCCGTAACAAGTAATGCACTTTCGGATCTGGACCATTGAGGGCCATCGGCTTCTATACCGACCAGGATTTTCATCCAGTATGCCTGATCTATAGAGCAAATGCTGCGGTCGCCCCTTGTTTTGCTTCTGGTTGTAAACGGAGCTTTTCTACGTTCATGTCCTGTTAGCTCTCCTTGCGCTGCAGGTGGAAAGGGTAGAGTCGAGTCTTTTAGCAATTCTGTAAAATCAAATCTCTAGTTCGTTAACTCATGGAATTGACTACTAGACTTAGAAGTGAAAATTTCGACGATGTTGTTAATTTAGCTTTATTGGTAGTTTTGTTCATCGTTCAATTATTTAAAATAAAATGGCGGGAAAATGATCATGATGACAAGAAAACGTACGCAAATTTATATTCCACTCATAAACGTTAAATACAGTTTTTAAATTTTGGACGAATATAAATCGAATTGAATCAAAATATATCTCAAAATTCTCCTATGACGGAACTAAAATGTCCACTTGGAATGATTTTTACATCCGAGCATGACGTGTGTTACCATCTATGAGGCTGGAATTTCTCTACTGTCGTCAAGGTGTTTATATTCAGGTTTCCTTCCCAAATCATGTTTCCTCGTACAGATTGAAAAATATCCAGTTATTGTGTTCTGTGACTAGTGGAAAAATTTGTATCTTTACTCAAGAAATATAAATCGTATAGCTCGGTTCCAACTCATGACACACTCTGTCAACGCGTTCTTGCCACTTTTATCCCCTGGTTTAATCAATCTTCTCTTTTCCAACTCTTTTTTTTTTCGCTTATCTCCCATCCCTTCCTCCTCTCGTCCCCTGCTACTTCTTGTTCCCTCTTCCGCATCATTCCGCTTTCTCTTATGACATGTAATCTCCTCAGTTCTTTTTCCTATGCCATTCTTCTTGTCTCTCTGCCTTCTCTATATTCTGCCTCATTATTTCCTTATCTTCTACCTCGTATTTCGTCGGTTTGCTCCCTTGACGTCTCTTATCTGCTTCATCAGTCTCCCCTCTACCTCTCCATTCCCCTTTTCCCCGTCTCCGATCATTTTTCTTCATTCCCTTCCTCTCCTTCCCTGTCGTTTGAATCGCATCCCCACCCCTCCTCCCCGTGTCGGAGGCGGCGCGAGGCTCCCCCATCGCCTCTTCTGAGGATGGGGGAGGGGGAGAGAGCAGTGGGCTTTATTGCGTCTCGCGTTAACAAAAGCCACGACAAGTGAGCACGATCCGATCCGAAGGTGCAGCAGGAGCTGTCAGGTTTCATCTTGCACACGGGTTAACACCCTTTCTGACCCAATGCGTTTGCGTTGGCGCTTCTTTGCGTTTTATTGAGCGAGCAGAAGCCACGCGTCTTAAACAGTCGGTATTTGGTGAAGTGAAAAAAGTGAAGCATTTAGTGTATTTTCACAAGAACAATACGACGAAGCAACCGGTCTGGACCGCCACTCGCAACGTCTCTCAAGCAAGCAGCGTTTCATGTTCACCGCTTGCCGCCCGCCAGCGCAGCGAGTGGACGTGCGGGAGCAGGGTGGTCTCGCATGCACTGGGAGCGGCTGTCTGTCTGTCCGCGGGGGAGGGGGAGGGGAATAGAGACGCAGCGACGCGCGCCAGCGCAAATGGATGGATAATGAAGCGGCGGAACGGAAACGCGAATCGGCCATGAATTAAAGAGTAATTAAATTGATAAAAACACGCGGCGCTTTTCAAGTTTATGATGAAGTAATTAGGCGGTGTTTGTATAGCTTTTACGCCGTGTCCCTCGCTGCAAACGCGCATTTAGCCGCTTAATGAACCTCTTTGGCTGCAGCGGACGCATCGGGTCCGACGGCGCGACGAGCAGAAAAAAAACAACAGTCGCGCTCACACGCGAGGGCGAAGGGCGAAGGGCACGCGGCAGAGGGGCGCGTTGGAAGGGCGTTGGGCCCCCCACGGCTCGGTTTGCGCCACCAGCGCCTCCTCCCCGAGGGGAAAGTGTCGATGGGCTGCGGGGCGAGCGGGCGGGGGAGGGAGGGGGTTGGCAAATGAAGGGGCGACGTGTTCATTCCGTTTTCAGGGAGGTAGTTTGTAGAGGATGACTGCGAAATGGAGCACAGAGGTTATGAAACTGAGTTTTTGGGGACGTTGATTGCTTAAGTATTTGGCGTTGGGCGAGGGGAAGAGGATCGGAAGAGATGACAGCCCACGATCCGTAGATCATTGTACAGGGTCTGCCTGGTAGACTCGTAGAAGTGATGAAGAAAATCGCGTAAAATCCTTGTCAGAGCAGTATGGTGTGGCGCCCTTCCTTCTCTGGACCACAACTGTCTCTACTCTTCACAAGACGCACGAGAAGCTCTGTAAGATGCATCTGCATTCAAACTGAAACATAAGATAATAAGAACTGAAAGAGGGACTCTATGTACCAGTTTATTGCATGTATGATAATTTAGTTTATTTTTCTGTTCCAGGTGAGTCAACTGCCACATACAATAAACAAGCATTCTGTAATCGGTGAGTTTTTTACTAACGCCTTAACAATATCATATTAACTTGTTTGATAGTTATTAATGACATCAATTTATGTCGTTCAATCTAATTTACGAAATACCACATGTAGAAAATAAACATAAACGCTAAATATCTTTTCTCGGGGAAGTACATCAACTAAAACTCATCTGTTTCTTTAGCTTTTTAACGGACGGCTTACTGCGCACAATTAGATTCTTAAGAAAGGCCGATTGTTACGACTATCTTTTTGATTCTCTGGTTACATTTAGTCTGTACATCAGCACAGAAATATAAATGTCGTATTACCTGCTTTACGCTTCGCCTATATTTTTCAGTCTCCCTCTCTCTCTCTCTCTCTCTCTCTCTCTCTCTCGTGTACACATTACAGAGTAGTACTGCTGTTTGCCATGACCCTTCATGCTTTTTGTATATTTAAAATATTTCTTGTTCTAATTTTTTCATAAAAATCATATTCCGCCGCCTCAGCCGGCACGCCTGTTAGCGCGACATTTTGCAGGTGACGTGCACACACGTTAATGACGAGCCTAACATTTAATAAAATATGCACGCAGACAACCAAAAATAATGAATGTGTGTGAAGTTGTGAACAGTGCTTTTGCATAATATGTTTATATCCAAAACGTCAACACATATGTGTTATAATATGTAACATTTCTGAACGCTCTTCTTTAATGTGCTGTATCCTTTTGGTCACATATCTCCCTTGAAGTGTAATATTGTCGATACTAATTACAGATTAATTACAGATAGATTACAGATACTAATCTGTAATCTGTAATACTGGAGGAGTTGGTCGATCTGATCTCCCCATTCACGTTGAAAAACTTAGCGTATTCACATGCTTAACATAAACTGTAAGGTAAATGGTATTTGTAACATACATGAAGTATTGCCAGTTTGACGTATTCTTTTTTTCACGTTCATTGATTACTACCTCGTGTATGTTACAACATTCATGAAAATACAATATATCATGCTGTCAATCGTCTCCCACAAATGCTTTCCGAATGCAGCCCTTTTCATTCTCACCATCTGGACGCCGTGGCTGTTGCCTTGGCTTTTACCTGTTGTTCCGGTCGTGGAATAAAATATTCTGCTCCCAATGCGTCATTCCGATGTGCCTTGAACTTGAGCCATTGTTTGTTCCCAATTTACTCTTTGTTCGCGCCAACAAGCTGTTTAACACTCCGTGATTTGATTCCCTGCAGCAGAGGGATATCGCTACAAATCCAACGCTCAAATTGTGTGTAACTCGGTCAGTAAACTGGTAAATATTTGATCCATTTGTAAAAACGCGTCCGTTGTCATGACCGGCGACAATCGCTTCACAATTTCCCTGCGCGAGATTCAACCTGCAAATTCGAATTTCGAAATGACATTTGGCATTGTCCTGTTAACTGTTGATAACTTATTGAGAGCTTTTCTTTCGCTTGTTCGTCAGCGAGCCATTGAGGAAGTAATCGTGATTATTATACGCAAAAGTGTAAATCTGCGTTTTAATTGGTCCTCGTATGCGCGCAAGAAGCGGTGCCTGGAAATAACAGAGTGGATTTCACATCACCAGCGCTCCCTGTGGCCAACAGCGTCACCTTCGGGCACTGCCTTCGTCGCTGCGCTGTGGATGTTATTTTACGCCTGAAGTTCCAAAAACATCTAAATGAGTTGCCTAACTCGCACGTTAGTGAGACGTTTTGGACAAACCTGTACGAGTGGCGAAGAACGGATTATTTCGAGCATCATCTGGATGATTGTAATATTGGCAATAGGGCAGAGGCGATGTCACAGACATGGCTCGTGCCACAGGGGGCCACTCATACGGGCGCTATTTAGAGCGTACACGCCAAAACAAATGACAACCACCCTAATTTGAAGGACCCTGTCAGGGGGGCAAATTGTGCTTACAATGAACGCCGAAATATCTAGATGCGGCTGCGCAAACGGCATTCGATAATGCAAGATGTTAGTTCAAGCGTCACGTGTGTTGACGAGGAGTCTTGGAAAATTCGCGTTGCGCGTTCTTTACGCTGTTTTGTGCAAATCACGAAGATTGATGGTCGACCCTTGATACCAAGTTGATACCAAACTAATAGGCGGCGTTCGCCTAAAATATTACCACTTATTATACAGATCAACTAATATTTGTGCGAAGTTTTAACCTATAAGTAGTAGAGGAATAGATGGAAGGTAATGTCATTTTCTTACGTATTTACTTATAATACCGGGCCTAGTAGATCTCTTCGCCGCGGAACTGGCAAAAAGACGAACTTATCTTGTGGTTAGAAATATACGAAACTTCAACGCAACACATCGAAGAAGCAACGAGCACGGAACAACAACAGGAAGGTGATTTTCCAAACAGAGAACGATACGTCACGGCAATCATGTGGCTGTTTCAAGAGTTCCTGGCCCTTCCCCGATAGTAGAATCCTTTTGTAAAACTGTGTGTAAAACTCCGTAATTGTTATGGAATTTAATCACAATCTCTTTGAAAAGTTAAAGTGCGTTTGCAACGTTCTTGAAGGTGCAGGGGCGTGGAGCAGGCCCATGTGGCGGAGGCAAGGCCCTCTAAATCGCCAGAGAAGCGGTGAGCAGGCGGCCGTGGCAGCGCACCTGCGCCCCTCCCCATCCCAAACCCTCCTCTTTCTCTCTCTTTCTCTCTCTCTCTCTCTCTCTCTCTCTCTCTCTCTCTCTCCTCCCTCCACTTCTCCGTCGCCTCTAGGGACTCCCCCTCCCTCGCCACGTCCTTTGCCCCGGCCTTGTCCTCGCAAACATCAGTTAGCCTTCCACCGGCTCTTTTTACTCCTTTTCGAGCCCTCAGTGAACCAATCCAGGAAATGGCTATTGGTAACAATGAAAGTGTTCGTACGGCTTTCTTCGGGGGAACGGTACCGTACCACGATGTAGATAGCAGATGCGGAAAAGAGTAAGTAATGTTTAGAAAAATCTTGTTTTAATAAAGTGATAAATTATGGAAAGATCACCACTCAAACCTCTCTACATAAAACAAATACCAAATCTTTCTGTTTTTCAAGCGAGTGTGAAATGTCTTGTGCTGTTCACTTTGCACTTTTAATTAGTTCGATCTAATTGCCATTGATTTATCCTCTATTGTAGTTTAGTTTTGTCTCTGCAACTCTAATTCTTACTTATTTTCCATCCGCTTCCATTCGGTTGGCACTAATCATTTTCTCTGTGGTATTCTTTCTGCCCTTTCGTTCTTTTACGTTGGCTGCGTTGACTAGTGTTGCACGCCCGCCGCTGCCGCAGATCTTGTGAAAACGTCACGTTGAGTTGCTCTCTTGTTCGCCAAGTAGACTTCCAATGCGATTCACGGCGGTTTTCTACAAGAATTCTCTCGGAAACTCCTCTAACTGTGCTCAAGTCAGACTGCTTGTGCCACCTGAATTCTCAAACTTGATTCGAAGAAAGAAGGACGTCATGTTTCTGGACATTTTTATCTCTGGAAATTTGCCTACCAAGCGAAAAATTGAATGAACAATAGAAGAGAACAAAGAAAAGAAACAGCAAAAATCCACTTTAAGTTATCCGAATACATTTTGGACAGATTAAAAAACGAAAATTGGGAAACCTGAAGAAAAACGTGAATATAATATGTACGCAATGAAACTTGCTGCATTTTATGTACCTTCATATTTTATTGGGAAGAATCTTTTGATTAGGTCAGGCCCAATAAAACAATTAGTATTAATTGAATTTCAATAAACCCCAGAATCAATTCCACAGAATGTAAAAAAAGACCAAAAGAAATTATATGTGTGAGTAAACTTCATGTAAATCGTTACAGTTACCTGCATTATATGTCAAACAATAATACATTATGAAACGATGATGTAATAATGGGTATTAATACACGAGTGTGAAGTTACGATACGAGCGAGGAACGAACGAGTAACGTAAACTTCACACGAGTGTATTAATACCCATTACATCGAGTTTCATACGGTACTTTTTCTACGACTTATGGTAACTTTTATAAGTTAAACTTCTCCACTGAATCGTTTCCTGGCAGTCGACACTCAGGATTCGGCCAAGGCCACCTAACGGGCACCTCTCTACCCTACACGCACAGATGGCTTTGTTTACCAGAGCGCTTGCGAGGGACTACAAAAGTTCCGGGATTAATATTCCGACGTCACCATTTTCGCATTTTCTTTCATTTCTTGAAATATCAACACCACCAGAAAGAACCAGCATTCACTAAATATTTTAAACTAAAGATTTGGCCGGTTTTTAAGGAAAACCACACGGCAGCAGCAAATAACACAAAATGACTCGCGTGATCTTCCCTGGAGATCTTAACGTCACACAAATGTTCTCTGCAATAATTACCACTGAGCTAGTCAAATACGATCAAAGTGAAATTACAATCCAATTTATTTTAACTAATATTTCACGTAAAAATCACTACTAATAAAATTTGCGGATTCGATGGTGTGACGGTTAGCGTGCCGGACTGTCATACCCGTTCGCGGGTTCAAACCCGATCGAAGCCGTGGATTTTTACGGGCGAAAAAATCCTTCGTACGCCTTCCGCGGAGGGGAAGTAAAGCCGGCTGGCCCATGTTAGTAGATTTACTTGCATGTAAAAGATCCTCAAGCCTAAATGACGCCTCTGAGCTAAATTCAAATCGCCTGTTTCGTCGCCCTAGATAATACCTTCTTTCTCCGCTAGGTGAAAGGAGCGTAGCGAAATTTGCGTGGTCAGACGGAAGAGCAGGCCTCATGGCCTGAGTCTCGCCACGTAAAATAAGGCAATTCAATTCAATTCAATTCAATAAAAGAAATGAAGAATGAGAAGCATAAAATGATATTAAATGCAATTTTAATATATACTCTGGAACGAAACATTTACTGCAAAGATTCTCATTGATTAATGAATGACAATATTGGTTTGTAAGCGACTCTGTGATTAGTCAAGAACCTGCATCATAATGAAAACTGTATCAAAATGACCATCATTATGCAACTGGTTGCAGCCATCCAATGACAGCATTATACAATGGGAGTAGAAACACTTAATTTCATTTTAACTCAATCTTACTTATGTCTAACGCCTACATATCTCGAACATTTTGCTCCACAATCCGTCTTAAGCGTGCTGTATAATGTCCCTATTTACTTCCCTTCATCACTTTGTATCTCTGGTTGGCGTTTTCCTGCCAGTGTGTCTTCCCTCCTGCCCGCGTCCTGATTGGGGCCTTCGTATTGTCTATTCCATTACGGTGTGGCCTGGCTGCCGGCAGGTTGGCTGCCCTGCCGCGTCCTTTGAAGTCGCAAATCTGCTCATTCAGACGCTCCGCGCGCCGTCTTTTGTCTGGGAGGAAGGCGCCTCCCCAAGCGGAGGCAGAAGAAGCGACGAGCGTCGTTTCTCCGGAGGCCGTGAACGCCAATTCGCAGATCGCTGTCGCCTTCCTCTGTTTGTCCCTTTGGAGACAATTCGGCGCTTTGTAGCTTCCGCTGCGCCTCGGAGGCGCTTGCGACGAAATCTTTCCGGAAGTTTGAAGCTCTCGGACAATTGTTTGGCCGTTCGCGTTACGTCAGGCATTTAGAGAGCTCAAGAAGCGAAGAAAGGTTAAAGATAAAATCATCAAAACGTTTGCAAATACTTTCCAGGTTTTATGAAGAGACGTTGACTTCTGTCTTATCTCAAATGAGCTCAAGAACTTTTCGTCAATCACTTTGGAAGGGAAGATATCTTGTTAGTAAAAACTGCTTTAAAACCGAATCTATGTAAAACTAGAACGTTTGTCTTTTAAATAGCAAACCAATAGCAAGTCTTAAATAAAATCATAAATCTCCGATACTTTGTAACTTTGTCACATTTTCATCTTCGAATACTAGTGTAAGAAATTAGAATAGCACAATTGTAGATACCTGCAAATACATCATTTTGTTGTTTGAAATTTGATGTGTAATAGGAAGATTTTTGAAGAAGTAAATGATTAACTATAAATCAGTAATTTTGTTTCATTCACGCCGTTTAAAAGTTTTTTTTTATTTTCGTAGAAAAATAAATTGTGGAACTTGTATACAACATAATGTTGGTATTCAGAGACTTATTTTGTGATAGCTTCAAGAAACCAGATAAATTAGAAATTCACGATCTAAAAATTATTTTTCCTGCATAATTTGTGTTGCATCAGTAAGCTTGTTGTTGAAAAGCATTTAGCAAACTCAATTCTTCGGAAGTTGAGCTCATTTGGTCATTATTTAATGTTGATGCTGTCCTGGTACTGTAAAGCTTTTAACTCTGTATAAAGAGCGCTTTAAATAAATTTACCTCTAAAACGTGTAGGCACGACCCGCAGGAGAGTACGTGACATGGTTGACTTTAATTTTGGTTGCGTTCTCTGCTCGATTTTACAATAAATATTATCGGCGAATGTTGACAAAAATCAGAGGCCACAAAGGGTCTCCCGCAGCCGATACTCAATAGCTGCTTGTGCAGCTTTCATCCTGCAGCGATTTTTGAAGTCCTATGAATAATGTATTACTGCACACACGCGGCCAAAAGGTCAATAATATTAATAAATGATGAAAGGGGATCAGCAAACTCAGTTTTGTCCCTGGAAGCCGCTCTTTGACAATTGACGTGTAACATAAGCATTGCTTGTTTGTTCAGTTGGAAAATAAAAATTCGATTACATTTTTCTTTTGGGACAGTTTGTCAATTGGGTTGATAGAATACTCGATTTGGCTAGTTTTCATCCATCCACACATATTGGAACTATGCTCGTAGGTGCAATTAAGGTAAGCTAGAAACGAGGTGTCGTTATTGTGTAGAAAGTATTGCAGTTTTCGAAAGAGATACATTGCGAGCACTTGTGAGTGTACCTCTTGCGGGCTCTTGCGGGTTAAAGAAGGTCGCCTTATAACGAGCGAAACGTTGGCGACTGTGCCTAGGTCTCTGCGTCTTTTGGTCCGTAAAAGAGTCAATAGGATATTTAGAATTAAGGTTCCCGAATCTGTGTTGCTTGGAACTCGAAGGAGGACGCGACTTTGCACTGACTTTAAAGGAGCTTTGGATGTGTACAGGCGTCACGACCAATCGCACTCTATTCACACGCCTTCAGCTTGGACAGAGGGTCAGGACGAGATAGCAAGCATTGTGGAGGATAGCAAAACAACAGTAGAGATTTCCTAAAACTACGTGATGGTAATATCTCGTGTGCTAGCTTCGTGCTGTAAAAGATGAAGGCAGGATTCCTTTTGCTGGTAGGAAGGCGTTAAGGATCACTAGACGCCTCGAGCGGGGGAGGTGCGTCTGAGGATAGAGCAGCGCGTGCAGAGGCCGAGGAGGCGGAAGGGAGGGGGGTTTCATTAAACGTCCACGGGCGGTGGCGGCGCTAGGGTCGGCCGTTAGCTGCAGGTGGCCGCGCCTTTTTACTGGGCGGAAGTCCACAAAGGTCCAGTTCACTGCACGCGCCCGCCCTCAACCCCTCTGCCTCCGCCACCCCTCCACCACTCCTCCATCCCAACTCACCTCCAGCTCACGCGCCAGCCCTCAGCCCCTCTGCCTTTGCCACCCCTCCACCACTCCTCCATCCCAACTCTCCTCCAGCTCACGCGCCCGCCCTCAGCCCCTCTGCCTCCGCCACCCCTCCACCACTCCTCCATCCCAACTCTCCTCCAGCTCACGCGCCCGCCCTCAGCCCCTTAGCTCCTCTGCCCCTCCCACTCCAGATCTGCTTCGCTCTCTACCTTCATCCCTTCTCCTCTCCTTCCGTCCCACCTACGCCCCACACCACCTCATCTCGCCCCAAACCACATTGCCCCCTCCCACTTCACCCCATCCCACTTCACCCCATCCCACAACATATCCATCCCACTTTACCTCCTTCCTGTATTGAGGATCCCACAAAATATGTCTGCTCTATATGTCAATACTCAGTATCAACTATTGAATGTCGGCAGCCTCTTCCTGATAATTCTGCTCTTGCACGGCGCGAACTTCCGAAAGCACTGATGCTCTGCGTGTGAGAATTCAGTGCGCACGCGTCGAATGAAAATAGGAGGATAACAATAATTTATTTGCATTGTTGAATCAGAAGTGAAATTTTCATTGTTTTTGGTTTTCGAGCAATGAAAGGGAAGAGAAAAGGGAAAATCCGGACGAAAAGTGCAGCAAATATCTTTGCCAACCACAATTACACCTGCTATCGGGCCACAAGAAGCCAAACAACCTACACAAAATACTTTCAAGACAATGTTGTATGATGCAAGGGGGTTGCGAAGTATGTCCACCGCTCCTGTTTTCGCATCGGTAGTTTTGGATGCCTCCCCGGCAATGTGTATTTCCCCTGCACCCGTGGGCTCTGCGTCACAGTTCTTCTCCCCCCCCGCTACTCCCCTCCCTCCCCGCCCCTTCTACGTGCACGCACAGGCGCTCATCGGGGGTGTAATTATGACGATAATCAATCACCTTAATGGGCATGTTCTTGGAAAGGCGGGCGTTTTGCCGCTGTAGGAATATACTGTATGATTTTTAATCTGAAAAACAAAAGTATTCACCTTTCTCCACAGAATTAATATCTGTTTTAGCGTAATAAATTCAGCGTAACGCTAATTAAATTGTATTACGTTTCGAGCAGGTGCATTCTTTTTAATACGGTGTCACTCGAGAAGCATCCAGCTTTCATTACATTAACGGACTGCGCTGGGGCCGAAATATTTTCCGCCTAAATATGCGGCAGTGCACCGTAAAAATAGTCTTTCGAAGTCTTCTTGTTTTGCGTTTATTATAATTCTAGCAGATTTCGGCAACGAATGAACGGGTTGCTCTCGGGCACGTTATGAGGCAGAAAAATTGCTGTTAATAAGCCCAGGCCCCGCATCTTCCCTTGGCAATATCCGGAAGTTGGAAATTTGCGGAAAAGGGTTCGTTATACTCTGTACACCATCAGGCGCGTTATGAACATGCTGAATATTTTCTAGGCCGCTCTCAAAGTGAACTGTTTAATGAGATTATATTACAGTATGTTGCTTACTCGTTAAATTTACTTAGAAAACAATTTTAACCTTTAGTTCATTTTAAAGATAATAAAGAACAAAAAGTATTAAATATGACAATGCACTGAAACAAATATAGATTTTATTGCATTTGTTAATGTTGCAGATAATGAAGCATGGTAAGGTCTTGCGATTAAGTGAAGTCTATCTTATTCGTTTTCTTTTCCAGATTTTCTCAATGCAAATAGTTTCGATTCATATACATCTCAATTTGTAAAAATTTCTTACACGAAAACTAACGGCTGAAAGGGAACCTAACCGTCAATGAGCAATAGAGAATATTGGAAAGGAAAATTGAAACAAAGGGCAATGCTTGATTCTCATAAGGAAATGTATTCCTTAAAGTATTTCCATTTTCGGGAGAACAATATTTCACTTCCTTTACTCACTTCTCCAACAACGATCGTTAAAAACCGTGCCTGTGCGTTGCGTATGCTGCATGGAGGTGTATCACTGAATATTCGACAACTGCACAGCGAGCTCCAACTAAGTGAATTAAAATCCCTGCAGTGAACGCGGTACTCATTACCATAGAAATTAAAACGCTCTTTATGAGTGTCATAATGAGCAACGGAATGCGATCTGGAGATTTCATGTTAAACAGTGTGCTTCGATTTTGCTGGTGTTCTGTTTATGCGCTCGTACATTCGCCAGAACGCGTTAATGTTCGCTGGCCGTACAGGTGATGTAACACTCTGTAAATCGAAGAGTTCTGGTTCTCATGTTTCCTTCAGCTCTAACTTCATAACCCCAGGAGGGGGATTACTTGAGTACAGGGTTTCTGCTGTGCTTTTACCTAGTAGAAAATTAAATACATACGTAGAGTGTATGCACAAATAACGATTTTTAAGCCCGAAGAAAAATGTTTTAATTGTTCCTGTGATCTTTGCCCTCTGACCTGTAATTATAAAGAATGGTAAAGGACGTGGTCACTAAGAAAACTTGCTGAAATAATCACGTCCTGCTGGTATCTGTTCCTTTGTTTAGGGTTCAGAAAGCTAACTCGTTAATAGAGGTTAGAAACCACCCAAAACAACATCACGCAATGGTCGTAAGTAAAAATGCGCAGTATTGGATCGTTTGTTTAAAATATTGTGCGTGTACTCGGGGAAGTACGCAACATGTTGATGTTTGAAGAACCGAGTTTCAGCTTTGTACAAAATTTTTATTCAAGTCTCAGTAAACATTTTGATAACACTATTTGCTTCAAGATGCGAACACAGTTCATACAATGTGCTCGGACTGTAATCTGGTAGAAACGAAATATTTCTAAATCTTATAATATCAAGAATTATATTTTATTTATAGAAAATATTCCATCGCGAATGTAACTCGTTGATGTATTGTCATACATTTATATAAAGTATTAATTATTGCAAATTGCTGACCAGACGTCGTGTTTTCTTGTTGCATTCGAGGGAATGAAATAGTGGTGATACTTGAGATGTGAAGGTAGCTGTGTTCGCGTTCGGTCGAGGGGTGGTGGGGGGCGTTGGTCTTCGGCGCCGTCATTGCCTCTTGTCTGCACTGTTCGGCTGCTGCGTCGGTCAGCGATTCACCCGCCCGCAATCTCTCTCTCTTTCTCTCTCTCTCTCTCTTCCCCGCACATTCTCAAAATCCTTCTTTTCTATTTTTCCGGATTCTGTGATTTGTTCTCGTCACACCATCTTACTTTCACGGCTTACTGCGTTGGATGAGAAAGTATAGTAATCTGGAAGCACAAATCAGCAATTTGTCGAGAGGAATGCTTTTGTTGCCGAGCTGTGATGATAAACTGGAACCTATAAACATTGCCGAGAGTCTATAAACTTTGCCGAAAGTCTATAAACATTACTGAGGATCTATAAACATTGCTGAGGGTCCATAAACATTGCTAAGGGTCTATAAGCATTGCTGAGGGTCTATAAGCATTGTTGAGGGCCTATAAGTATTGCTGAGGGTCTATAAAAATTGATGAGGGTCTATAAACATTGCTGAGGGTCTTTAAACATTGCTGAGGTTTCTGGATGTCTGCGGTCTCTGGACATTGCTTGAGGTCTGTGGATATTGTCGGAGGTCTGTAGCATTGTCGGCGGTCTGTGAACATTGTCTAGAGTGTGTAAACTTCATATATTCCCGGCTTCTAAAGCGTGTTTGAAGCGTCAGGAGGTGTGAGCTTGCCGTTGGAGCAGAGAAAAAATCGTGCCTCCCACCAGGGACTTGTGTCGCCCCTCGCAGCCACAGCCAAGGGGGGAGGGGGAGAGGGGGCGACGCAGTGCCATAGGCGGTGGCGGTGCCTTTCTGGCGCCCTCTCCCTGCGGCGCAAAAGACCTTCTACATCACGCGTAACTCAAATGTATGAAACGAGCTTTTAATTCGGTTAAACAAATACGCGGTCCATTCGCAGGACGCAGGGGCACGCACCCATTAGCGCTGACAGCGGCTGCGGCGGCGCCTGGCGACTGAAGGGGCCGAGGTGTGTGAGCTCGCTGCGTAGGGGAAAAGGAGATAGGTATTAAGGGCAGAGGCCTGGAGTGCGGAGTGCTGGGAGGGTTTGCGGTGGCCCTGCCCTTGAGCCTTTGCTTCGTTCGCTGGGCAGAGCTTCTTCCTCGCAATCAGCCTCCGCCGCCCTCTTTGTGTTGCCTGCTCTTCATCGACACAGGAGAGACCCATTACTTCACCTCTTCCTGTTGTAAGTTAAAGTTGTTATATCCTGTGTTCGCTGACGATTTTCAACTGTATGCACTCATCTCATACTTTTTTGTATCATGTAGTTTTCGTATTAGTTGACTCAGAACGGTTCTTCAATTCAGCACCAGCAAATACGTGTTCCACGAGAGAAATCTACGTTAATTAAAAACATACTTCTTTCAAACAAACCCAATTTATTTTCATCCGAATTTTTTAATATGTTTTCTTCAGTGCATTCAAATAGTTCAGTATGGCTCATTAATGTTTTAATTCTATTCAACTGTGAGCGAGAATGGCTAATGCTCACTCTTGATATCCAAAATTCTCGACCATCTCATTAGCCGAAATTATATTCAATAAATATCAAAGCGTTAGAATAAAATGGCCATACACCCGTTTCCCATATGATTGACATCCATTCTTGATCTGTAGCTGCCATATCAGGTCACACAAGTTTTCTGAAATGGAGAAATAAAAATTATCTATTAAAGTATTAGAATTTCATAAATAAGAAACCGTTACCTGAAGTAATGTTTATTATCTCGTATTATTTTCTTTGATAATTACAGATTGAGTATTTGTTTAGTTGTCTGTGACTATCGTAAACGTATTTATTTATTCTGATTTTCTATTTAAAATTGCCTATGAATTATTCGAGTTTCGCATCCGAGGTTGTTTCGGTGCCAGTTCCCTGTGCGTGAGGAGGTTCTCTGCTCCGCCGGTGGAGCGCTGTCAGCGGCGGGAGGAAGAGGGGCGCATTGCGGCGTGGATTCCAGCTCCTCCCCCCTTGTCTGGCGCCCGTAATGCAGTTAGCGCGGGGGGAGGGGAGGGGAGGTCACGTGGGCGCTGCGACTCAGCCCTCGGGGAATCCCCCGGCCAACGCCCCGCACTCGAATGCGCGTCTGCCTCCCTCCTTCCCTCTCCCTCCCTTCCGCTCCTCCTCCCTCCCTCGTTCCTTCCTACCCCTTCCGCCCATCCTGCCTCTCTCCCTTCTGGTCCTCCACCACTTGCTCCTCCCTTCTACATTTTGCTCCCCTTCCCTTCACCCTTCTTCCCTCGTCATTCCTCTTCCGTTCCCCTCCCTCCGTCTCCCATCCCTCTTTCTTCTCGCTTCTCCCGCCCTCTCTTTTGTACTCCTCTCCATCCCTCCCTCCCTTATTCCGTCTTTCGCTGCTCTCTTCCTTCCTCTGCCATCCCTCTCTTTCCCCCTCCCGCTCCACCCTCCCGCCCTTCCTCCCCTTCCCTGTAGATGAGTTTACTTACTGACTGGGTTTTATTAAAAAATATAAACACAATGTGTCGTCTACCCATCTATCCAATTGCTCCCCTATTTGTCCACCCATTGCTTACCCATTCCGTTCCCCCACCCTTTGCAATCACTTTTTCCTACTCGCCCACTTACCCTTCTGCCAAACAGCCCCCTCCAGTGTGCACGTCCGTCTAGTCTCTCACTCGATTGCTTCTCCACACACACACAAACCAAAAAACCCCAACGTTTGAAGAAGATGGCTTATTCTGGCGTAACTATGCATAAAATAAAGTGAGTTTAAAAATATTTGTTTCCTCGAAATCGGCTTTAATTCTTCAATCCCACACCCTCAAACAGAGCAAAGTACGCTTATAAAAATGATTCAGATTCAATGTTTGCAGATCTGTTTTTTGACAGTTGCACAAAATTAACATTAAAAACTACAATATATATGATAAATATCTTAATAAAATCTGTTCTATAACTGAATCCGAATTCACAACAGTACATTTAAAGAACCTTCACTTATCCCCATCTACATGAAAATATGATAGTTTTCTCGTAATTTTTACTTGGAATTCAAGACAATTACAAAAATTTCTCCAAAACGACTCCAGGTATTTATTCGCTTTTTTATCAAAATAAAGCACAGTCCGCATATTAAAGCGACGCAGAATTCATTTTCGTTGAACTCTATGAATTTTCAAAACTTGCAAAAGGTCCAAATAAAGCGAGGAAGTATGCACTGTTGTAGCTTCATTGGTTCCTTCTCATCATCCTGAACGAAAGATCTTTCCGCGATGTGGTAGCGAGGTGTAGTTTCTTAGACCTCTCAAGTCTTTCCGGAGAAACAGAACGGTGTTGCTTTGCTTATGATCATCGTTCAGCTTCATTCTAGCAGGGTCGATATTGAATTTCCAAACCATTGAGCAACCGGCAGAATGAGCAGCCTAAAAAGAATGCATGTCATGAAATGCATTTCTACGTAAACATTGCAATTGATGGTTCATTATAATCAAGCGAGGCCTCTAAAAGCAAAGCATTCGTTGTGGACAGGATGCCAATTCCGCACAATCGTGGAAATGGACGTCGAGTAAATAAAATGCAGAGGATATTATGCAGCGTATTACCATCTCGTGTTCAGAACTGTGCCCGAGAGGGCATCGTAGGGCTTCAGGTGCTCTGAAAAGGGACAGCCCATGGGGTGCAATTTACGGAAATAAATGAATCGATACAGGCGTTATTAATACATTATCTGGCTAACCGACCACGCACCCGCTCCCTCGAACTCTGTCCGCCAGGGGCGCCTCGCCCTGGAAAGCCTGGCCTCCACGTCCCCGTTGCCAGGCAGCCTTCTATTTCTCTCTTCCTCCTCTACTCCTTTCTCCTTTTCCCATTTGGTGCATCATTTATTTTCAGTGGACATTATACTTGTAACTAAATATAATGCACATCAAAACATTAAGAGTTTTTCAACTGATGAGATCTTTTAATACGAGAGTCATCTAAATAATGAAGTGGTAATTTTTGATTGGTGGCGTGGAAGTGAAGACCACGTATCATGAAATACTTATATTTTATTTTGCTTCAATTTTCTATTAAAATGATAACCCAGAGCAACATTTTGTACATCTGTCAATTATGTAACTGAAGTATATCCAGTGAATTGCTTGACACTTTTTTGTTCAAAAAATATGTTGTTATTTTTCAATCATTTTTGTTTTCTTAAATATTTAACATTGTATTCCAATCTACCCGAAGGACCTTCATGTGAGTTTCGTTTCTCAATGTTAGCATGAAACAGTTATTGGCGAGTGGTGGTTGTCGTTGGCTCTAGCATGTGGTTGGGGCTGCGGTGTGGCCTGGATGTAGTGGTGGGGGGCGCGCGGAGGGCGGAGGCAGAGGAGACCGCTTAGCATTCGAGGGCGCCCCTGGCTGCGGAGCATTGAAACCGGAGCCCTCGCCCTTAAATCGCCCACGTCGCTTCGGGCGATCGCCAGGCGCCGCACGCCCACGCCGCCCTCACCCCCGCCCTCGCCCTCACCCGCGCCCTCGCCCTCGCCCTCGCCCTCGCCCTCGCCCGCGCCCTCGCCCTCGCCCTCGCCCCCGCCCTCACCCTCACCCTCACCCTCGCCCTCGCTCTCGCCCGCGCCGTCGCCCTCGCCCTCACCCGCGCCCTTGCCCTCGCCCTCGCTCTCGCCCTCGCCCTCGCCCTTGCCCTCGCCCTTGCCTTTACCCCCGACTTCACCGTCGCCCTCGCCCTCGCCCTCGCCCCCGCCCTCGCCCTCATCGTCGCCCTCGCCCTCGCCCCCGCCCTCGCCCTCATCGTCGCCCTCGCCCTCGCCCTCACCCGAGCCCTCGCCCTCGCTCTCGCCCGCACCTTCGCCCTCGCCTGCGCCCTCGCCCTCGCCCTCGCCCTTGCCCTCGCCCCCGACCTCACCCTCGCCCTCGCCCACGCCCTCGCCCACGCCCTCGCTCTCACCCCCGCCCCCGCCCTCGCCCTCACCCTCGCCCTCGCTCTCGCCCTCACCCTCGCCCTCGCCCTCGCCCTCGCCCTCGCCCCCGCCCTCGCCCTCGCCCCCGCTCTCGCCCCCGCCCTCACCCTAGCCCTCGCCCACGCCTTCGCCCTTGCCCTCGTCCTCGCCCACGCCCTCGCCCTCGCCCGCGCCCTCGCCCTCGCCCTCGCTCTCACCCTCGCTCTCGCCCCCGCCCCCGCCCCCGTCCTCGCCCTCGCCCCCGCTCTCGCCCCCGCCCTCACCCTAGCCCTCGCCCACGCCTTCGCCCTTGCCCTCGTCCTCGCCCACGCCCTCGCCCTCGCCCTCGCCCGCGCCCTCGCCCTCGCCCTCACTCTCGCCTTCGCTCTCGCCCGCGCCCGCGCCCTCGCCCTCGCCCGCGCTCGCGCCCTTGCCCTCGCCTCCGCCCTCGCCCTCATCGTCGCCCTCGCCCTCGCTCTCGCCCGCGCCGTCGCCCTCGCCCTCGCCCTCGCCCTCGCTCTCACCCGCGCCGTCGCCCTCGCCCTCGCCCTCGCTCTCACCCGCGCCCTCGCCCTCGCCCACGCCCTCGCCCTCGCCCCTTCGCCCTCGCCCTCGCCTCCCGTCGCCCTCCCGTCGCCCTCGTCCTCGCCCTCGTCCTCGCCCACGCCCTCGCCCTCGCCCTCGCCCTCGCCCACGCCCTCGCCCTCGCCCTCACCGTCACCCTCGTCCTCGCCCGCGCCCTCGCCCTCGCTCTTGCCCTCGCCTACGTGCCACGTGCCACACGAGAGCAGAGGGCGCCAGCGTTCATGGAATTCGGAGCAGTAACGGCAACAACAGTCACATTGTTATAATATTTTGTGAAACAAACAGGTGAACAAAGATTTTATTCTTCACGGAAACGTTTAAGACGCCAACATGAAGCCAGGGACGTACAGAAGTTAATTTTTAAGGAATTACGAAAATATACTTACGCTCAAAGCCAAAGAACGTTAATGATAGGGCATTGCGTAAGAGCAGTGGGTAGTTTTTGTTTAAATAGTTTTAATGTTCCGTTTAGAGTTCAAAACGTTAAAAATGATTAGCGCGGGCACTTTATTATTCCGTTGTTTTGGTCTGCCTGGTCATCTTCCGCATGCGTTGCCTGACTTTGGATTCCTTTACGAAAAAAAGATTCTCTTGCGCTTTTCCGACATTATTTGAATCAATTCTAAAAATACGGCTTTCGGTGACAGTAACAATCACTTGTGAGAGTTATCCCTAACCTTCAACTGCGCTCATTGATTTGTGACTTTCCACCGCTGAAGTCATCTGGATGCCGAACAAATACATGTCTTCGAAAGAGATGAATCCCTATTGCTCTGTATATCCAGATAATCGTCCTCTAGCCTAAACACAGTACACAGCATTTTGATCATAATGTTTGCCTATACGGAGAAAAAATGTAGGTTCTTAACGTTGAGTGTGTGAAATTGGGATTGTTATTATGTAGGGCTTCATTTCTTATGAATAGAATTATTGTTTTTAAACGGATATGAGGAGTGGCGAGAAAGCTACGCATTATGCCATTTCTAGAATACACCCGTTCCTCACTCGTCCCGCTTACATGACCGCTACTTCAACACTCTCTGTGGATCTCGGAGGCTGATAAAGTTGCTCATTAATATCTGTTTTTACATTCCAAATGCATAATTTAACAAGTACTGGATCTCAAGAGTTTGAGTGTGAGTATATTGACTGTTTCAAATTGTTTGTCTTTTTCAGATGAATGAGAAATAAAAACGAGGTCCAGGAAGCAAAATGTTAAATAAAAGGAAAAGAAAACGCAGGAAGAGTTACTGAACCTCCCACTAATTTTAAATACTAATGCCGCAAAACAAAATATGAAGATAGTTGACTTTCAGATTTGTTTTTCTCAGACAATTGTTGATACTTGCCATTGCAAGCACTTAGTGAAAACAATATCGGAAAAAGCTTTAAAACAAAATAAAAATGCATATCACATGTTTGTTACTGTTTGCTTGATTTCCTTTCCAATCAACTCTTAGTTCTAAAAAGTATCGTTATTAATTTTTCTCTGTGATTGCATTGTGCTGTTGAATAAAAATGTCCGCTCCCTTTCACTGCCGCTGCGTTCTCCGCTCCGCGAGTGACGAGGGCTGCGTGGGTGCTGCGAGTGGGCGAAACAGATGAACGCGGGCGGGCGCCTGTTGTTTGGACCGCGGACTAATTACAGGTGTAATTGTGTGATTCGTAACCGGATATGAATAATTGCGTCGTTGTGGCTGCGCACAGGAGGCTGCTCCGCCAAAGCCCTCTGCGTCGCCACGCCTCTCCCACGCCAAAGGGCGGCCATTGGCTCTGAGGGCAGTTGGGAAGTCAGCGGATTAGAAAATGCGTTTGGCTTTGGCTCAGCGCCTTCACTCCCTGTGACGAGGGCCTCTTCTGATCGGTTTTGTACCTTGTGACAGTGCAGTGCAGCAAGCATTCCAAAAACATTCTAAATTTTATTCTATGCTTCAAATTTTCAATAAGATGAATATGTATAATAAATTTCAATATTAACAAGGACATGAACATTCTTTTTAATTCACTGTAGAAGTTGGTGTTATTTTAAAAGTTCAGTTGTTTCTAGTGTGAAATGGAGATATGTGGGCGATATTATCGAAACTTTGTTTGGTGTACGATGGTGCTTGCAGTACTATTCAGGCTGCGTTTCGGTGAAAAATCCAATACAATTTTATTTAAATCTGAAGATGACAGATGAGCTATTGCGAGAGCCGTCTGTCCAGTAACTTTAAACACTATTAATAGACAGGGCAAACAATGCCATGAATTCGTGTGCAAGCAGCGCACACTGCGGTGAAGACGACCTCAGAAAGCGGACGTAGCTCCACTTGGCCTGAATCAATTTGTAGAAATCAAGAACACAGTTGCTTTAGCTCTTCTGCAGGAAAATAAGAAGGACTTAATGCATTCCAATGATGTTTTCAACACTGGGAAGAGCGTAAGAATGCCTCTGTGCATAGCAACAAGCAGTATCATTTAAGAGAGACCGAGTATTCAGTAGCTAAGAACCCCCTTTGTATAGAGAAGAGCGCAACCCGCAAAGCAGGAAGCAACCTAGGCGCAGACGGGGAAAGCAGAGCAGAGCGGGTCCGCGTTAGGTGGAGCGGATGTGGGTTGAAAATAAAATAACTTGCTTTTCTTTATTGAAATAATTCACATTCCTCTGCCTAGTAGATAATTACAAGAGTGACCGAAGGCTATTTCACCCAGTGCACTTCTAAAAGGAGACGAGGGCCTGTTGGCTGCGCGGAGTTCGCAAGAGCTTCCTGGGAGGGAGCCGCCTCCCCACTCCTCTCTCTCCGCCGTGGCGTTAGGGGAGAGGGGAGGGGTCCCTTCTCGGAAGCGCCTTCCTCTCCAGGGCGGCGCCGCGATTAGTTCGATTGCTGCATAATAGATGGCGCCTCCGAGACGCGTGTTAATTGCTGCATTAAGGGCCTCCCCTCCCCTCCCCCCTGCCCGGAAGGGACGGCGGTCGCCACTTCAGGCCAACCGCTCAAGGCTCTTCTCACGGAATCCCTCATTGCATTTCTATTCCTCCTCCTCTCATTCTTCTTTGGTGTTTCAGCGTACAGTCAACTGCTACGGTCATTTGTCCACGTTAGAGTAGTGATTCTTTTTTCAGAGGGTGGGCGCTGTTCCTCACCCGGCAGATGGTGAGGTCTCCGCTGAAACACACGTCACCTTGCAGATGATTTCCTCCTCTAGATGTCTCCCCTTCAGGGCACGGTTGCCAGCCGCACACGCTCAAGCCCCCGACTGGTGTCCTGGTGCCAGTGTAGTGTGTTTTATTTGAAAAGGAAGAGGAAGAAATAGGATGACGGAAAGATTAAGCGCTGTCCGTGGTCTATTGGCTAAAGCCCGGCTTAGCCTTCTGGCGAGCGTTGCAAGTGGACAGCGTCGGAATTCGAACCCTAGACCCTCAGACACTTCGAGACTGTGCAGAGACAACGGAAGTGCCCATCACATCACTTCGTCTCTGATGCCTGTATTTATCCCACCACCCATTTACTATTTTAGTCCTATTCTAGTTGTTTCTCTTCGCCACTCGTACTTTCGTACAATTCTTTATTGCCGTTTTACTTATTTTTCTGTTCTTCTCTCTTCCTCCTATTGTTTCTTCCTCGCTTGCCGTACCCCCAATTCTTGATATTCTTCCTCTTACGCTATTTGAAGCCCTGACGATCATGACTGTTCTGCGTTGATTCTTTATCCCGCCTTATTTCACTCGCTCTTTCTTTCGATCGTGCAGTTTCTTCATTGGTTTCAGAATCTATAGCTCCCTACCTCACCACCATTAAACACAACCCTACAGAACCTGTTCCATGACAGTCTCAAAATTTCACGACAATTTAAAAACGTTAATTATTTGCATTTGCAATTTTCAAAAATTCAGAAATGTTCATTGGTGTTGTTTCAATATCTAATTTCAAAATACATTTGATTAACAAAATGCTGTATAATTAATATTATCCATCAATTTATCAATTTTTGGAAAGCACGAACTGTTCGCCGAAGCCTGGACCTGAGCAGTTTTAAGGCGCCATTTTCCCTATCCGAGGAAAACGTTTAATGAAACGTTGGGGTCGTTTCCGAGCCCTGGCGCCAGGCGAGCTAGCGTCGCTTCTCTAGCGCCGCAGGACTATGTCGTGGCACGTGTGGGATGTGTCGTAGGAAGTGACGTGGCGCGTCCCTTTGCAAGGAGAGCAACCTGCGGGCAACGCTTTTGGTTCCTGCAGAGAGGCTGCAGACACTTTCCTCCAATGCCAGAGAGGAGCTGCGTGCACGCGGTGCTCCGATGAGTTCTCTCGGTTGAGTTGTTCTGGCCCCTCTGCCAGGGCGCGGCACGTGCTGAGGACCGTGTGGGCCGAGTTGGCTATTTGCTGGCGCCGCCGCGAGGCGACTGTAGAGAGCATTTCAAGGGAGTTGCTGGCGAACGCTTTAGAGTCAGAGCTTTGCGTATTGCTCACTCGTGTCGGTTTCCTTGTGGTGTACGTTCCTGTCCACAGTGTGACAGTATATTGTTGGTTTAATCAATTCTCCTCTATAAAGTTAAGAATGGAGTCCCTATTTTTTTCTCATCACAACCCTTTCTAGTCACAATTATGTATTTTTAACTTGAATATTCTCCGTTTTCTTACAATGTGGCTTAGACTATTAATCCACTGACCTCTTGAATTAAAGAAAAAATGTCGGAACCAGTTTTGAGAAAATATTTGCTTACAAACTGTCTATATTTCACTCAAAATTAAGCATATTTTTGGAAAATTTGCCTGCCCTCCCTCCCTCCCGCCCCTCCCCTCTGCGCCAAGAGCCAGGGGCAGTGCGAAGGCTCTTCATCTGCGTGCAGGCGCCCCAGCACAATGCACGGCCCTCTTCAAAGGGCCAAGAACCGATTTCACCCGCGCCCTTCGCTCTACCCCTTCGGTGCGGAACAAACAGCGGACGCCATGACGTGCCACTCTCTGCCCGTGCCCCGTGCTACTCGCCCCGGTCTGGCCTACGCGCTCTGCCCGCCCCATTCTGCCTACCACCCCCTAGCCACCACCGCTGCTCGTGGTGCAGAGTCGCGTGTTGCCCACCATCGCTTGGCGGCGGGCGCTTCCACCCCAACGCGCGCGGTCGCTGATTGGCTGCGGAATCCGACCCGTGCGATGTCGTCAAAGCGCAATCAGGCACCGAGTGATTCGCCACTTGTTTATTGACGCAGGCAAAAATTGTCTTGTGAAACTGGATCAGGCAAATGAATGCTGTGAGGCTAATAATGCTCTATAAACGCTTGTGATTTTTCGATTAAAGCACTGTGTAATCGTTGCGTCATTTGACACGTCGAAAGTAATTATTGTATTTTTTAACACAAACGCAAAATGGTTTCATTACTAGTAATTGAAAAAAAGCTATAGAATATTATGTACATTTTGAATCGTTTCATCACGTTGGATTAATGACACTCTTTGCCTTTTTTGTTGCCCTCAGTATTTTCCATACAAAATCCGTTGTTCCTTAATTGATCTTTAGCATGCTGTAGAAATCATGTTTCTCTTATGATGTTTCTGTAATCATTCTAATTTTCTAGATTAATGTTTGCAAACAGTGAACATGAGAATGCAGCACAGATGTTTCTGTCAAGATTCTCTTTCCTCTTGCTTGTGTGGTGGCCACCCTGACTGAGCGTTGCGTCTGGGGACGAAATGGGGAAAGTAACGCAGAAGAGGAAAACTGTGGCTGGCTGAGGACCTCACTGCCTCTCCAAGAATATCTTTGAAAATCCACAGCAATAGGAACTTTGTCTGCTGACGAAAATATTTTGTTGTGCAATACACGCCACGGCATAAAGGTCACAGCCGTCTCAAGGTTTTTCTCCTTTTTTCGCTCCTCCGAAGTGAGTGCTTGATGCCCTCTTTCACTGCTTTCTACCTCCCCAACATGCAGAACTCCTCGCCTTCACCGCAGATTATCAGCTCTCGCATGGCCTTCTCTTCTTTATTCACCAGGGCAGCAACAAGCAGCAGGCAAGTTTTCTTCCACGACTGTTCTTTTCATCAACATGCTTCATTAGTAGAAATAATCTGAGAATAGGGAGGCAATAGATTTAAAAGGAATATCGAGATTATTTTCCTCAGTATTTTCAAACTGTTCTCTTAGTTGTGTGGTAGAAAATATACGAATAAATATCACTTGAGATTTCCGGTCAGGTGAATTATTTCTATGCCAAAGGACATTTTGACTAAGGAAGTTAGCAGACCGCAAATCTATGCCAAGCAACCATGCTTTTATTAGGTTTAGATTTAGCAGTTGCCCTGGGAGTGAATGTCCTCAAATCATTAGCAATTGCAAAGGTCGTTGTGAAGCTCCTCATCGGGGCTTCAACGAGTGGAGTTAGGAACGCCCGCGCCCCCTCTCCTCAACGCCCTGTGCGCACGGGCGCCGTCCTTTGTGGAGGCAGGGGCGCCGCGTTGGCCCCCCTCCCCCCATACCTCCCTCCGCCCCCGCCCGTCGTCTATCGAATTACTCGCGATCCGATCTCCTCTGGGCCACGAGTTCACCTTTCATGTTGGCGCTCCTGCAAGAGAGCGCCCTCCCGCCACCCCCACCTACCGCACCCCTCCGCCCGCCCACCACTGCCCGCCTCCACCACAGCCAGCTATTCCACCTCTACTCACCCACCCACCCACTCATCCATCCATCCACTGATGCTCGCCGTCAGGCACAACTATCGCCAGCCACGCGCCTGCCACTCACCCAGCGCCCAAACACTCCCCACCCATACTCCAAGGTCGCCTCCGCCTGCCACAGCCACTGCTGCCAGTACTCACACACCCAATAACAGCCCCCGTACCTCCCCCGCTAGCCGACATGGCCGCGAGTCTGCGTCTTTGCTTTCTGATCTTCCACTTTCTACTTATCAGGAGAGTATGACCCTCATCTCCCTCTCCCCGCCCCGCCCCGCCCCGCCCCTCCACTCCCCGCCTCGCGGATTTCTTGCGCAATTATTTTCTGCGCCTCCGCAGAGGCCGAAAAAGCTTTGTTGGGCTGCGCTGCCCTTTTTTGAAACAATTGAAACTCCTCCCTTTGCGCTCGGCGCTAGCTGCCCTTTTCCCGGCTCTCTCCACGTTCAAACAAGAGCGACTCTCCTGATGCCTTCGCTAACAATTCCTCGCATCGAAAATCCCTTTGACGGCGCTGTTTTCCTACATAACAATATTTTTGTTTATTACATAATGATTGATGTTATAATAAACTGCAGAAATATGTACGTAAGAATTCTGTTCAATTCGTTTTGAGTGTTGTCATTATGATGATTGAGAGAAATAATACAACAAACCTGACACATCAAAGTTTTTAATAATTCGGAAATCAACATTTTTTAGGATTTCTCATCAGTTGGTTTCCTGGCTAACTGTCTCTCTCCGATTTACAACATTAAATATTGCACCATTTTCTTTCAATGTAATTTGTAAACAGCATTTCCTGTTGTTTCAGGTAAGCAGTGTTGCTGATGGTACGTGTATTCATTGCCCACACGTCGCCATCTCAAGGTAAGCTCAATATGGTACCGATTTAAGTTATTCCTCCCTCTCTCCGTGTACTGTTCGACCATGAAACGGTTACCTCATGATGATTAGACTTGTATTTATTTAGTGAGTACCCAACATCACGAAGTGATTTGGATTTTCTTTTAGAAATTATTTACTGGCATGGTTGAGCTGAGGTGATCTCCAACAAGGAGTAATAAGAAGAGCATTCGTATTCGTAAGAGCATTTGTGTCAGAAAACTATCGCAATCGTTCTTATCAATATTTCGTCTGTTGATGAATGCGAGGAATAGTTTGGGACTCGCGGGCAGAGGGCTTGGAGGTCCGAAGGATGAGGGGGCGGCCCTTTGTCGAGCAGCGCAGGGCAGAGGGCGCGTTGGAGGGCGGCGCCGACGCAAACCCTCACAAGCAGCGCTAACTGCGGGGCCTCGCCCAAGCAGTGGCCACCGACCCAGGAACCTCTTCGCCCCTCTCAGCTCCACTTGCCACCCACATTTGCCCGCAACCGCTGCGCAGTCAAATAAGTATTCAACTGCGTCGTTATACGTCTTCACTGCTTGTTCGATGAGTGTTTCTTTATTAGATAATTTTCCTGTTCTGTTAGCTGATAATGTTTTATTTCAATGCATAAAGCAGCCGTGTCTCCCAATTTTGATGAGGCTTCGCCAGAGCGCAGAGAGTTCATTGGCTGTTGTGGAGCGGTGGGCAGAGGCTACTGAGCTGCGGCTGTGGGGAGGGGAGGCCCAGTGGCCACGAGGAGGGAGGGGAGAAGGGAAAGCAATGTATTCATAAGGGAAATGAAGGGAATAACACCGCGTTCATTAGGCGCCTCCCTCTGCTCACCACTCAAGCTCTCTGCACTCGCCTCCAACACCGCCCCGCCCCGCTCCTCCCCACGCAGCCTTATCCTCCCGCCACGCCACTCCTCTCCCCCCAGCCCTTCCGCCTTCCCCCTTCCTCCCGCCTCTGCGCTCCCTACACCGCACCGCCTCACCTCGCTCCTCTAGCACTGCCTTTGCTAGCTCTCCCACACCCCACCCTCATCCCACCTCGCTACGCCCGCCCTCACCCGTCACCCTAGCGTTCCCTGCCTTTAACTCCCCACCTCGCCCCCCTTGGCGCCGGCCTGAGCAAGGGAGACAGACTCACGACATGCGTCTTGTGAACAGTCTTCAGGATGCGCCGACTTTTAAAGGGGGAGACATACGTTCCAAACTGATTTTTTGCATCCTTCTGTTTAACTCCGTCGACCAAAGGAACTTCGTGGTGTGATCCCTTTGAATCAACCATGCCTGGAAGCATCAGTCTAGCCGCTACAGAATGTTGATGTCTCTTATGACGTGGGGACGTGTGTCAGCTGCATATCAACGCCTCGGCTCATTCTGCAACGACCAACAGCCAAACTCCCGCTAGAAAACAAGTCTCAAAGTTGGTATTTAAGATATTCGTTACCTTCGGAGTATTTCATCTCCGAAAACTGAAAATGGATGTCAAGTGTAAGATTCAATTAGCTTGAAAAGTCCAGAATTTTGACAATAACTTCCAGACATTTATAAATGACGTCTTCACTGAGGCCATTAAGAGTCTGAAAATTTGCGGTGAGTAATGTGTCGTATCAAATGCAATCCATTTCGTGTAAATAGAAGAGGCAAACCTCACACGTCTTTGACTTGTAAATTTCGATGCCTTACTGTAGGACCGCACAGTGTACATCAGCCTCCACCGTGGGCGACTAAATCAGGCGTATAATTGCCCCTTACTTCACTGCAAGAAGAAGTTCGTCTGCGAGGGCGCGGAGACAGAGAACTTTGCGGTGTTTCTTGCGCACAGACACTCAGGGCGCCTTCTTAGAGCATCTCATCAGTCTGCGAGCGTTGCGTGCCACGAACTCTGTCTGGTCCTCAAACTTTAAATGAAACCTGGGAACTTACTTGCAATAATGTAAAGCATAAAACAGCAACTGTCACGTGTACGCTATCTTAACGAGCTATTGCGACGCTTTTGATATTCAAATATATTTACACTTTAAAGAAAGAGAAGGGAATAGGAAGGGAATTCCCGAAGTATTTCTGGTCTTCAAACCAGATAATCTTTGAGTGTTTTGAGAGTGTCTCAACCGTAGGTTGCATGGACGCGGAATAATAGTATGAATAAATATGCGTCTTTGTTAATACACTATCGAAAATGCACTTGAAAATTTATTTTTATTCTTAATAACTTTTCTTAATAACTAAAGAAGTCAACTCAAATTTTAAACAAATTATTATTTATTAAAATAACTAATAATAGGGGTTTATATATCTATGAATAGGACTTTAGAAGTCCTGCATGTGCATTAACATAATAGTATAAAATGTAAGGACCTACGTTCAGGATAACGTATACCAAGGTTTCCTTGTCCACTCGCTAAAATCAAAGTAGAAAAATAGAAGAAAGTTGACACGGAGATGATGCTCCCAGAAATGCAGATGAGCAGAGAGAAAATCGTTAAGATCTCGGAGACCCTGTATTTGCATCCTAGAGTTAACAAACAATCGTTGACCCTGTATCTGCATCCTAGAGTAACAATCGTTTTGTAAAAGCGTCAAAGCACCTGCAGAAATGGAGTAAATTATGTAAATTCATCATTTCTAACTTTGTGTAATAAATTCCACTTTCCTCGCGTAACGTAGTTTCTTCGGGTGAATAAAAAAACAGAATAATTAAATTAAAAAAGCACACTAGTTGGCACTTATAAAGAATGGCGTAAAAAATAAGCAAGAAAGTAAACCATGTAGTTAGCTGCCTAGTAGACTGAAATATTCGTAAAGAGGAAAGATCACTAAGTGCTGATATCAAAGGATTAGTGAAGGAAGTTTGAATTCGAATATTGCGGTCTTTCAGACTATCTTCTAATCATCCGTGTAACGCCATTGTGAGACCGAATAACACATTTCATTTCGTTGTAAGTAGATTCGAGAGCTTCTTGTTGCTGCGAGCAACAACCTCCTCTGCGTCTGTAATCTGGGCACGCGCGGCCCGCTGCGTCGCTGTTTTCCACAGCTCTCCTTCCCTCTTTATTACAAAGCCCTCTCCGAATCTTTCGCCCGCCACGCCCCGCCACAGCCATATCGCGGGAATTAAGGGCAGATCCGCAGCTCTGCTGCAGTGATACCAACTACGCCGCCACAAAAGAGCCGCCTCGCTGTATTACGTTGCTCGCCGAGAGAAAAGTGACGGAAATAAGGAGACAGGCTGACAGCAGCTCTTGGAAGTCGTTAGTTTAAAGACTCTCCACCCATGGGCGTGTGCGTCATCGGCATATTTCGCTTGAAATTAGCCTTGGTTTATGAATACGCATTAAACATGCGTTGGGGCGTCTTGTTTCTCCGCAAATGTGTCAATGGACAGATTTAGCCACTTTAACTCATGAACCGTTTCGACCTCTACTTTCCTGAAATTAAATGAATTCCACCCCTCTCAATTGTATTTTCTTTTTAAGTATTTGACCTACGCACATTATTAATTCAATTACTTAGAACATAATTTAGTAACTCCGCTTGTCTATTCTCTGGCTGTTACATTCAATGTTACATGCAAAAGTATCGATTTACCATTGTAGATGTCTGCACACACTCAATCATTTTATTTTTTAAAAATCTTCCACAATGTTATAGATGTATCCAGCGTCTATTAGTATCAATAGAATCGTATGGGGGAGAAATGAGCTATTGCTAATCTGCGTAGGTGTTATCAGAAGCAATTTGTTGTTAACAATTCAAAAGGACTAGTATTTGGAATTCTAATTCTTTTTACAATTTGTACACCGATACAATTAAAATATAATACTACACTTTGCTTATCTTGGGTGATTATCTCACTAGCAATAAAATCGTAAAATGTCGTACTTTCAAACCAGTGGCTTTTATTACTTTCATAAGCCAACAATCGTAAATTCAGATGTTCGAAATTTCTTACGACTTTTTTATACTTTCCTAACGGCAGCTACTTGGCACTTCGTTAGTTTTCATAAATGTTGGGAACAGACCATTTAAGAAACAGGCCAATATAATATTCCAATTTGGTGAATACGATAGTTATTACAAACTCACAGTTTTATAGCCTTGCTTCCACTGTTGAATGGTGCAGTTAAGCGGATGTGTGGTGATGGAGTAATTAAGTTAAAATCGTTATAAAGCTCTGCTAATCGTATGCTAATTGTGATGTTGAGAGAAAGTGCAAGTCTCCTTATATTGATCTACGGTAAAAAAATTGGGGCGCGCTTTTGCAATCGAGTACTACGTTCCAGCAGATCGCTTTAACGCCTGAAAAATGTTATTCGAACGCGCTTCTATTAACTTTCACTGATGAAAATAATTCACAAGGATGAAATTACTGCTAAACTCTCTATGAAAAGTGTAGTTGAGGAGCTTTTTCTATCCGTAGACTGTGTACACTCATTCGTCAGATGTATTGAGTAAATGGATGTTCAGTCATGTCTACTGGATTTTAAAATAATGAAGTTCTTTGAAACTATGTTTCGGGAACACAAAAGCAATTTTCTGTACGATCGAAGGAATTGTAATATCTTATGTAATGTTTACACCAGTTCGTTACTCCTTGTTTACTGGGACGCTCCTGGTGTGAGTTCCTAAATTACCCCAAAGCGAAAAGGAAACAGCGTAATTTCAACACTCGATTGCCAATTCTGTTTCTGTTTGTGAGTTCTGAGAGATTTTGGTGCCTATATAATGCTATATTTTACTGTGTGCAGGCAACGTCTGTCATGGTATATTCGTTTATTTTGTCGTTACATTTGTATCCGATTTCCAGTGTTATCGTGTATTCGGGAACAATTATTTGGAAAAATTAATGACAAAAACATAAAATTTGGAACCCAATTTTCATTTTGCGCAACCAAATAAAGTGTAACGGGTTCTTTATAACTTTTGCACTGTGTCCTAGTCTCTAGAAAGAAGAACATTTACGACCGTAGCGTAAGAACAGCCTCCACAGTGAATGTAAAAATCTCAGAAGTCGAGTCAACAATCTACGTCGAAGTTCAGGATAAGACTTAATTTGACTTACATTAATGCCACTGAAGTAACCCTACTAACAATATTGGTATCAGTTGATTACAGCAAACTCATCAGATAAGATAAGGAATGCAATAGATTCGAAAAATACGTTCAACACCAACGAGAAATAAATGTTTCGTGTGTATGGTGTATTAAGTTTACACTCATTTTATTGCAGATATATTACATTTGAAGTGTCAGTTCTTAAAATTACGTACTTACACAACACATAAATTTTCAAAATTTTCCATGATTCCCCAGCAAAACCGCCCCAGAGCCCTTTCTCCGCCCCGAAGCACGTGTCCTTCGCTCCGAATGGAAGCCGCGCTGTCGGTGGAGGCCCCTCCCCAGGAGGTCTTGGAAGCGGCGGCGGATGACAGTTGACGAGCGGCGGCGTTCGCTTGTTGGCGAAGCATCGCAGGCGCGAGCGAGAACGCTGATGGGCGACGCCCAATGCACCACGCCAGGCGCCCTCAACAAGGCGCCGGCGCTTGTTTTGCTGCGGCTCCTCAACTGTTGACGGCCTTCACAGCAACGGACCCAGCGTGGAGCACCTCTGTGAGACCGTCAGCCATCCAAAGCCCTTTCTAACGTACTCAAGGAGAATGCTGTGGTGGATGGGCAATGATGGATGGAGGCAGAGCAAGTTCAGAGAACCCACTACAACTTGCTACAATCACTTTCGTTTGCCACAAACTTCAATAATTCGACCGAGATTAGAACCTTTACACAGAAATGTAAAGTGACCTTTCTGGTCACGGACACTGACATTCGTCGTTTTTGGTGTACCGTTGCGTTAGCTGTAATTTACACTGCAGAATATACATAGAGGAAAATAGTGCCTGTTATTCAGAACAACAGCCTTCAACTTCCTCATACCACAGTTTCCATATGTTTATATGGATGCAGATTTCGAATTGTTAATTTATGTTCCGCGATAATCTCTCTATGAGTTAGGGCAAACTCTAATCTTGTACCACGCATAATTAGTTTTGTCAAATAGTTCATAGAAGTACAGTGAATCACTTACTACTCTCACTTTAAAATATTCGCCCCTTGCCATCCTGAATGCCATTTTAAGGACTATATCTCCGATCGAAGCAGAAAACATTCATGACGCACCAATGGAAGCTGAGCTTGAAATACAACTTGACCCAGCGCTCCTATGTGCGTCTGTATGAAAGGGAGCAGAAAGCACCCACTGCCTCGGGAGACATTGAATTGCGGGTGGCATATTGGTGTCCTGGCGTCATCATAAGTTATTCCTCCAGAGGGAGGCAGTAAAGCGCGCCGGAGGAACAGCGACCAATGCAGCAGAGCTAAGGAAGGAAGTCGAAGGTTCCCTCGCAGTCGCCAGACTCAACGCTCTGCTCTGCCGGGAAGCAGGGAGTGCAGATTTCGCCCCGGGGCGGGTTGAGGGTTGGGGACAAGTGCTGTATCGCCCTGGCGGCGACGAAATGAACCCGAGAACCGATGACGCGTCGATCTGCGCCTGCTCCTGTCGCAATATCCTCGCAGCGCGGAGGAAGGCGGGGCTGGTTGGGGTTAGACGCGACGCGAAGGAATGGGATGGGATGGGACGGACGCACCGGGCGGGAATGGAATCCGTGAGATGGAATGGGAGGGGCAGGCGGGGCAGAGCAGCGAGTAGCAGTGCTGTCTAGGAAGCGGGTGAATTGTAACCAACACTTCACGCTTCAGTACAAATATATGGAACGTGCGTAGAATGAGCTAGATGGTGCCAATTCATGACAGCTGCAACACCTACTACGAAAGTTACCAGTGAAAGTGAACTAATTACTAAAATGTACATAAAATGTCTGAAATGCAAGTGCTTAAAAATAAAGAGTGACCACAAACTTATTATTGTTCAACGTATGTATCAAGCTGAGTTTTGATTTCATTGGTTGAAGTAGAAAATATTTCAGTAGGCATTCATGTAAGTCAAATTAAGCCATATATGTTCGACGGATAGATTGGGTTGGGTCGACTTCGGTGATTTTACATTCACTGTGGAGGCCGTTCTTACGCTACGGTCGTAAATGTTCTTCTTTCTAGTGCCTAGGACACAGTTCAAAAGTTATAAAGAACCCGTCACACTTTACTTGGTTGCGCAAAATGAGAATTGGGTTCCAAATTTTATGTTTTTGTCATTAATTTCTCCAAATAATTGTTCCTGAATTTGACAGGAAGTGGTGGGGGATGAGGACAGCAATCGAAGAAGATAGGATTTACAAACTGCGTGGCCACACCCGTGGCATTTACGGGAAGGAAGAGCGATTTATAAAGAATTTATAAAATATTCTACTTGAAAATAGGTAACTCTTCTCGTAACAATACCACCACTATAACTGCATCAAGTACAAATTATGCGATATAATGCAGATAATCATTAAAGTATTTCCAGGTTTACTTCTAAACAAACGCACGACAGCAATTTAGAATTAAATACTCTCCCAACTAACGTGTCTATTGAATTACCAACTTTAATTTCGTAATTCGTTCAGGATGCACATGAAAATCCGTGAATGTAAATAGGCATCGGCTGTTTGTTTTGAAAAACCGCTTCCGACAATTGAAAGTGCATTTCATTTGTCGGAGAGACTACGTTTGTTCCGCAGGGGCTCTGAGTTCGAGCCCCGGGGCGAATCCGCCCAAAACCATTTCAGCGGCGAATCGGCTCGAAACAAAAAAAGAGCGGCTCCCCCCTCCCAAAATGGCGGGCGATTGGCAGTGCTTTCAGCGCTGGGAGAGATAAAACACGGACACATGCTGCACAGAAGAGAGTAAGGATGGAAAATGGGAATATCTAAAACGTTAATTGCAGTACACGGCTTTTGAAACTGAAATTTGTTTAACTTTTTTATATCATTTGATCAGTAAATTATTCAAGTTGATGTCTTGACGAACGTTTTTTTATTAAACTATCAGCATTCGATGTCAATTTCAACCTAAAGAAATGTATAATTTATGCAATATTACCGATATCTCTCCAGCTGATCAATAATCATTCCCTGAAATTGAATGGTCTATGTCTTGTATAATTATGCTTGCACGATGTGTATGCTATTTGCGTGTAATAGCATCAGGCGAGTGAATGGATGTTGCCCTGGGGAGGGCTGCAGTTTGCGCTTCGCCCTCTGACACCCTCTGGGGGCGTGGCGGAGCGTGACGGAGCGTGGCGGGGCTTGGCGGGACGTGGCGGGGCGGGGAGGGGCGGGGCGAGGCGTGGCGGGGCGGAGCGTGACGGAGCGTGGCGGGGCGTGGCGGGGCGGCGGGGCGGAGGGTGAAATGAACTCTGCCGTTAAAGGGTTAAAGAGTTCCTTCAAAAGGACTCCACTTCCTTCCACTACGGGGCAACACCTGTCTTCTTGTTAACAGAACTAACGGAGTTGCAGAAAACAGTTTAAATTGAATTAGCTCTCAGTTCTTTAAAAGAGAATTTAGTTCGCTTCCAACAAACTATTTGGGATGATGAAAAGAGACAAGTGCGAAAGCTAAACCCCAGAATGCCCCCGAAAGAATTTCAACAGTTTTTTGTGGAGGTAGTATTAAGTCGAGACGTAACTCTAGCAGATCTAGAAGTCTTGTGTCCTTCTTGTTTTTGTAATTTTGTCGCATTGTGTCTAGAGTGTAAGAACATTTTAGAGCTCCAAATAATTTGTACCAAGTCAGTTCAATATCTACAAAACAAATTCTTTTTGTTGTAATTTGGAAGTGCCATTGTATTCATTGAAAAAAACAACAGTTTTTAAAAGGACTCACGACTTAATATGTGACAAATATAATTTCAAACCTCTACTTTTTAAGTTGAGGCAATTGCGGACTATATCTTCAATTTGTTTTACTTTTGATGAAAGTTTAATAAAATAAAGCTACTGAGGATAGCAATAAATCTATGATGTAAAATCTGCCTGACGGGGGAGCTAGCAGCTGCTAGTAGGGTTGTTTTCACTTCGAGACTTGCGTCGTAGAAGGCCATGGGATCTCATTTCTTAGTTTGTACCATCAAAAAGCGTCGAGAGTAAGTCTTTGATGGACGTAAAATGTCTGGTGACACAAATTAAATCCATAAATTATTTTCTTATTGTAACAAAAAGAATTCTAAAAATAAAATATGCCTAGGAAAATAGTTTTATTTAGAAGTAAGAGAGTAGATTTTTAAAACCACCCTAGTATAGTTATTTGGCCTTGGTTGGTAACGTGCTTATTGGGATATGGTTCGAGATAAATTTAAGAATTCATTAATTAACATTACGGAAAGAGAAACTTTTCAACAGTTTTCTGCCATGTTATTGAATGGAACTATCCAAATTTGGTTAATATAGAGTAAAAATTAAAACAAGGCGCAAAAACAAACATTATACTTTGTATTTACATTAACGTGATTTAACCATAGCATACTACCGGATAGCTACACAAGAACACCATTGAATGTTTAATGTTCTAGAAGGCAATGAAGCTTTAAGAGTTACTAAAAATATCAAGAAAAAAATTTGGATATTTTTTATAAAAATTTTAGAATGGCCTCTAAAATAGAATCAGGAAGGGCTGATTCATAGATTCAAATATACCTTATTATTTATCTTGTTTTTAATTATGTTTAATACAAGATAAAAATAAACGTGGGGGTTCAAGTCGAATTTTATTTTGTTCATATTTCATTTGCAGAAACAGTGAAACGGTCAGATACATTTCAAGAGGAAAAGCAGTAATTTTAATCAAATCTGCCAACTTTCTCCGGCACTACGGCACATGCAAACATTACAAAATCTCTAAACTATAGTTTTAAAAGCAAAAAATGCTTCTTACAATAATGTGAAACGTTTGGCAGCCGTGGTTCTGAGAAGGCGTGTCCACCAAAAATTCAATTGAAGGCAGATTTACGCATAGGAAACATCTGTGGTGTTATATGTGGACGCAAACCGAATATTTTGGGTCTACAATGAAGATTGTCTGCGTTAAGTACGCTAGTAACGTTTAGTGAGGTTTTCGAATATGACGGATTCCGTTTTAGCCTCCCGATTTTCATAGAGACTCTACAACATTTTGCATTTTTCGTCTTAAATTTACTTCATGTTCTCCTAGTGGACCATTACTTATCAAGCAATATTGCACCTACGGGATATTGTGTTTCTGATGTCCTGTAAATCGACTAAAATGCATATTTCCTTAGCTTATTCAATAGATGGGAGATTTATGCAAGAAAGTAAAAGCGTATCATTCTTTCAACCCTTCTTCCTTGCTTTGCGGTGCATTGTTGTGCCCTTTAATGAGTGTCTTTCTGTTGCCGCGTCCTCGCTCTTTTCATCCCTCGTCTCGCCTCATTTTTGCTCATCGCCTCGTCACCTGCTCCCCCCCCGCCTTCCGCCCGCAGCGTCTCCATCGGCGATTACGTTTACTATTTAATGCGCCGCAATTTCCGGCGCAGCCTTTCTTAGAAGCTTCTTCTGATTCTCCTCTTTCCTTTCTTAGAAGCTTCTTCTGATTCTCCTCTTTCCTTTCTTAGAAGCTTCTTCTGATTCTCCTCTTTCCTTTCTTAGAAGCTTCTTCTGATTCTCCTCTTTCCTTTCTTAGAAGCTTCTTCTGATTCTCCTCTTTCCTTTCTTAGAAGCTTCTTCTGATTCTCCTCTTTCCTTTCTCAGAAGCTTCTTCTGATTCTCCTCTTTCCTTTCTTAGAAGCTTCTTCTGATTCTCCTCTTTCCTTTCTTAGAAGCTTCTTCTGATTCTCCTCTTTCCTTTCTTAGAAGCTTCTTCTGATTCTCCTCTTTCCTTTTGAAACTGCGGCCTCCGCCGTCGCTTGCTTAATGCAAATTGCAGCCGCTGCTCGCCAGAGGCGCTGAGGTGCCCTGTCCCTTGCCCAATGGCAGAGACACAGCGCTGTACTCTGTCATCCATGTCATGTGCAAGGCTGTAATCCATATCAAATGCAAGGCCTAAGACGCAGAAGAAAGTAAGAGGTAGAGACTTTGTATTTCTCATGAGACTGCGATAAAAATAAGCAGCGAATTTGATTTATTCTTCAAATTGGGAAAAGTTATCGAGGGAATCGACAAAACTAAATTTATTTTGGTTCCTTTGGCAAAAACACGAGACGTGGAATGGAAGGATGATAAATGTTGGTCGTTTATTTATAAAACAATTGCACCCTCCGACGCGTTATCTAATGGGACGCGAGATCTGGAGGAAGGAGTCGTTGAGATTATTCCGCATTACATTCAGCAAAGGAATAAATAAAGTAGCATTGTAATTTGGCATTGTAATTTGATACGCGAAATACTCTTTCCGCCTTTTTCAATGTGCGCATTATAGGCGTTATTTTCGGTTTAATGTCTTGTTAAGAACTATTTCTGTGAATAACTCCGTATAGAAAATATACACATAAATGCAAGTGTAAAGAAAATCATTAAAAGTAAAATTTCTGATTTGCAAAGAGGTTACGGGTCATTCCGTATTAAATCAACACAGTTTTAATTAAAATTTTACTTCACCATTTTAGATTCAGAAGAAATTTGACACATAGGTAGTATGAATGGAGAATAAGAAAACTACAAATTTTGAGTACAATATTTCCACCCGTTTCTGAAATACAGCCATCTAAAATTTTGCAAAATTGGGTTCCCGAAAATTTTTAAATTGATGTAGAACCTCACCATATTAAGATACGGAGCTGGAACAGGTGTCATTTTTCAGCTTTCTTTATGGCCTTTTGTATGATATACAACTCAATAGGAGTTGCGTTCAAAAAGTTTTTCAAATTTGAATTTAAAATTTTGATTTTGAGTTTTTTCAAAATGCTCATCTTCAAAAAAATTGAAAAAATTCTAAAATAATCCTTGTATATATCCAAACTGATGGTGCAAGTTTCCTTGATCAGTTTCATCTGAATCTGAGATGGTGATGTAAAATGACTGTGTTGATTTAATATGGAATGACCCTTACGACATATTTTGTGATATAACTTAATTGACGTTTATTCGCACTTTCTTATTTCGTGCTTTCTTTCTAGTAGCAATGTTGTTTTCGTTATTATTCATTATTTAATTATTATGTTACATAATTGTTTAATAATTATGTTATTGTTTAATAATTATAAAATTATTATGTCATATATTTCAGATTAACTATACTCTTAGAAATTGGGAAACTGCTTTGTAAGGTTGGTTTCTCTGAAAACGTCAACATTTTCACCAGGAATTTCGGTTTTTTGTCTACCGTAGTATAATGTAAATTTGTTTCACATTACGTCTAGCGCCTCATTGCTTCCCTTCTTGGGGAAGAACCTCCCCCGCCGCGCGGAGGCTCTAATGACGGGTGGCGCTGCCTGGCGAGCGCCGCGCCGTTTTTCCGAGCGCAGGAGGAGGCGCAAGGGATTAAAAAACAGTTTTTTGCCGGAGATTTCAACGCGCGGCGCCAATTTGCCTGCTTGCTCCATAATAGCGAATAAAACTACTTCTTCGTTGCGCAGCGTCGCTGGTCGCAGGAGGCGGTTCCTTTTTGCTGCGGGGGAGGGCAGGCGACCGCCGTCTTTTGTCGGCACGCACGTCAGGCGTGCCAACCCCCCCCGACGGGGACCATTAATCTGGGGCGTTGGGGGTTATTGCTTCACGCATGCACGATTCGACCTTGCCGCTCCTCCGTCTCTCTCTCTCTCTCTCTCTCCTTGTCCCTCCCTTTACCAACTCCGCTTTCCCCTCCACACCCAACCACAACCTCCTCTCCATTTGGCGCTTGCACCTTTTTCACTCCACTTCACATCCGACTCTCTCCGCGTTACACTTGCAGGCGGAGGTTTTCACGCAAACACCTCTCGTCATCATTGATCTCTCATTGGGCGTTTTCAATGAATATAATATAAAGAGCGGCAAAAGTGATCATCCATCTTGAATGTTTTGAGTAAAGTTGAGATTAAAGCCAGAGTTTTTCTACCAAACATTTAATGTGCATTTCTCCTTAATATTTAATTGGTTCTGTATTCTCTTTACACTATCTTGAGTTTGCGGTGAAGTTCCCTCGTGGTGTCGTGGTGAGTGCACGCGCCACCTCTCGCAGCTGACGACTGCGAGTTCGTCTCCCTCCTCAGGGACGAAGCGGCGCTCTCTCACTCACACAATCGCAGGAAGAGAGATATATTCAAATGAAAATGTAACAAATACAAAGAACTCATTAGGATGAAGCGAGTTAATAAAACGCCTGTGTAGGCCAGGCTGCAACTACAAAAGCATTAAAACAAAGCTCTAGAATATGAAAGCAAACTCACCAAGTGATAAAAGAAAAAGATATTATCCTGTAGTTTTCTTTACTGCATTTCTTGTTAAAACGGATGCAGCTGCTTCAGTCCTCCGTATCTTTGCCACCTTAGTTCTTTAAAAGTTGAACATTCTTTCACCACCAGGTACCACAAAATACCATGGGTATGCCATTAACCAAACCCTTTAGTGGCTAATTATTTCTTTTTCCAATAGGTTATGACATTTTAGATCCTCCTACAAATTTGTGACGGGGAAGGAAAAAATTGGCAGAGAATTACCTGTCACAACAAATCTGAATTTCCTTTGTTATTTCATACGCAAAATAGGAAGTGTAATATCTAGGAGGCGAGTTGAATGACACATAGGGTAAAGAGAGAATTGAGTTTAACAGTTCAAATAGTTATATTTATACAGAAATATTTAAATAACTATATTTTTATTCACTTGTTTTTGTATTCAATTCATTTTGCGACGTGAAACGGTCAGCATTCCTGTAAATCACAGATACATCAACTTCTTTCGGACAGCAGGCAAAGTCTGATTTAACATTTTTTTACGATTCTGGTGTATTTGTGGCGGCTCATGTTGGTTTCAAATATCTAACTGGAATAAGAATGTGCATTGTCACACGCTGATTTTATATTTGACATCGCTTGCCTTAGGCTTTAAATGGCCACACAGGGTAGAGTTATTGATTTATGACACAACTCGTCTATTTGTAGACAAAAAGTTCTGCATTCATACGAATGAAGCTGATGTTCTGAAAGTCTAATATTTAACAGGCAACAGCGTTATGCAGGCAGTGCCATAGAAGTATGTAAGAAATGTTTTATAACAATGTATGGCCTGTGACGTTTGTGGTGGAAAGATGTTTTTGAACACTAAGCGTATTCTACACGACATCTAGTTTAAAACAAGTTCAATTCCGCTTTTGTAATTTACAATGAGAAATGTATCGCATCCAAACATAACTAGGCCATAATCGTCGAGCGCTTGTATTAGCGTTAGGCAACCTGCATTAGAGAGGTGTGTGTTCTCACGAGCAAGTGCCTACCATTCAAGGGCGAACGGAGCGATGTGGATTGAAGGTTCGCTCTCCTGGACGAAGATTCCTCTCGCTCACGGCTCGTGCGTTAACTTGAAGTCATTCAAGAATTGAATGTACGGTGCTGTGAGTTTCAGAAACATTGCTTGCGTGATAAATCGATTCTGATTTACATTCAATTATGTCCCAAAAGTATGAGAAGAAAAACCTATTGCATACATGTTCATTGGAAACAACTTTCTTAAGAAAATTCACCTAGAAAACCATGTATCGATTAGCTGCAGATTTGTATTTTACAGGTGCTGCAATGATTTATATTTCGTACAATTTTATTAACCAATTTCCAGTCGCTTTAATTTTATCTCTTCGAGTTCAGAAAATAAACACAAGTTTAGAATGTGTTTAATCCGCATGAAATATCACCTCACATGTTCTTGAGCCAAGAAGTTGTGAGTCAGTCTACAGTTAGTGTACAAATATTCGTACATTATTGTATGTTTTACAATTATTGTAACTATTTCGCAATAATTAACTCATTCTCAATTAACATTTTTAACCAATTAATATTTAGAATGTAAATTAAAAAAGGACTGTACAAAGAATATCGAGCCATTGCAATGTTGTAGTTCGTCAAAATTCGTTACACGAAAAGTATTCGTTCACCAAAGGCGACAGTAACTGTTTCGGTTCCCACGCATCTGACTCGTCTGAAGGGCCAGGGAAACTAGTCACAAGAAGCCTTGTGCAGTGTTTCCAGGATACGGGATAGCTGGTCTGTGTGTCTTATAAAAAGGAATTGTCGTAAATGAAAGGAAACATAATTGAAAAAGAGAAAATAATATCAGGGGGCAAAATCAATGGAAATAGTTTAGAAAGTCTCTAAAATTGTAAACACACCAGGAATACCATCCTGAGAGTTATTGGCAACTTAAGTGAAAGAAACACTTCAGAAAACATGACACGAATTGAGCGACTACAGTAGCGAAGTTGAAGCACATAGTCATGAAATTCTACAGGAAAGAAAGAAAAATCGGATATTTGAGCGTAATTCAGGCACGCTGTGGAATATTAAAAAAACCTTTTTTATAATTATTGGAATAATTACAAATATTTTTTAAAGTGCCAAAGTAAGCTTTTTGTTTTACATCAATTTTCTTAGTTATTAAATACAGTTTAAAAATCATAGTAATTTGATAATAATGAATATTAGTATTTCAAATTATAACTTGAAACAAGTTACGATGGCAAACTCTTGCACCTATTACCTATGGAATACCTCAAGTTCATCAGAGATGATGTTCGACTATAACATGTTTTTAATAGATAAAATCGACTTCGTACTTTAAGAAGGGTTCCTTTGCGTGTATTAAACATATTTGGTTTGTAAACTTCAGCTAAAATAAGGAAAGCACCAAGTTTGGATCCCAAGAATTGCAAGCTACACCCAACGCACGAAACCAGCAGTCTCGGCAAAGACAGCATGGCCACGAAGATTACGATTGCAGTCCTATCTATAAACAGAGCTTGTTTGAGGCGGGGTATCAACCACTTAATTATATTTCCCGGTAAATCCTAAGATAGGTTTTGTAACGTCCACACTGATACTGTGTCAACAGTTTCTGTAATCTGCGAATCAATAAAACTGAATTACAGTAGTAATCCACGCCTCCACAGAAGCATTAATACCCGTCATTCAAATATTTACTAACTTTACATTAGCACTGGAGGGTTTGATAATCATCAAATGTAAAGAGCTCGTAATCAAACATTTGCGTCCAAATTAAAAGTCACCGGAGCACCTTTGGATATGTCTGAGGGATAATTTGACCACTTGGAAAGCAGTTTCATTTCTTGAAAGAATGTGTGCCTTGGAGAACTTTATGTACTTGGTATAGAGTAAACGACATCCAAATCCATCTGCTATAACGTGACTTTTACAGTCTCGCCTCGTATTTTCCTTTAGTAGATCTGGAACGAAGTGTGTCTTCCTTGAGGGGCAAACGGCCCTTTACGTGGACGTAATGTGGAGCCATTTGGAATAATATCTCCTTGGAGGGCGACTATCTCTCCCCGCTCTTCCCTTCGTGGCAATACAGAGAGCTGCCCGGGTGGAGGCGAAAAAAACATGCGACGTTTTTCTTTTATGTACTACGGTGTAGGATGTCACTTGGTTTCATATTGTGTGTAATTTATTACTCACCTAGTGATCTAATTTATATTTTCAAAAGCATAAATGTGCATCTGTTTTCATTATCATACAAATACTTCTTTATTGGGAAGTTGTTTTGGAATATTTCGGAAAATTGAGTAGTTTGAGATATGTCCTCACACAAATCAAATACATTTCATTATTTTTGTACTGGTTAATTTTCATACGCCTTGCATGTACTTTATTCTGCTGTAAATGTGAACTATCTCTCAAAGGACGTGTGTGTGTGGGAGAGAGAGAGAGAGAGAGAGAGAGAGAGAGAGAGAGAGAAGGGAAGGCGTGTAGGAGTTGCTATCTCCCATTTCGCGTTGAGGCCTCGAGTGGGCCGTGCATTCTCGATGGCCGTTGTGGAGGGGTGACGCGTGACAGTGGCTGCACTGGATGATGGTGGTGGCGGAGGTGAGGTGTGGGGGCTGGCGATGCAGGAGGGGAGTGGCAACGATAAAGGCAGTACGCACGTACGCGTCTATGCGAACAAGAAGAAATAATATTTTCTTTTAGAATGATTTTGACTTACTAGATAATTGACAATTACTAGATAATGCGTGATGGGCGCCGCCGTGTGTTGGTGCTGTGATTATGATGGTGGGGTCTTGCGAGCGGAGGTAGAGTGGTGTCCAAGAACCTTGATTGGTGCGGGGGGGAGAGCAATGAAAACAAGACACATCGCCCACATAAGGCCAACAAGGCGGCGCCCACAGCGCCCCTGGCGGCGGGCGCGCGCGAAGCACCTGCAGCCACAAGTGGCGCCGCCCGCTTCGCCTTTGTTCCCTGACGAATCGCCCATTGGCTCCTCCCTCCCCTCCCCCCTCCACCGGCGCCTTTTGTGTTATTGCGCTCTAAAGCCTTTTCATGCTCTTCGGCTGCTCGCGCTAGTTCTCCGTTTCTTTGTACCTATCCAGAACGTTTTCCTTTCTGTACCATCGCTCTACAAATGGCTTCTTTTATTTGCGTGGGGTATTTCTGCATGCAGTGCGCTCTGATTTGTCGTATTGCAGGTTCACGTTAAACAACATTGATGTAAATGATCTTACGACTATTTTGCTTTGTATTCTGGCTAGTTTTAGGCATTCGATATTCAATTAATAACACGAGAGAAATGCAATATTTGCCTCATTCTATTTTCTCCAAAAGTGAAAGTTCTTTGCAACACTCATATTTACTCAAGACAGTAAGTCGGTGTTCATTTTCCATTGTTTTCCATTTACCGGACTTTTATATTTTGATTCCGGAATGTCATTTGTAGTTAATTTTTTTTCTTTTTGCTTTTTCACTTTTGGTAGTTTTCCTAAAGTGCGCAATAGAAAAAAATATTATATAGTAAAATAAATATTTTTTCAGTGATCTCGTAATAATTTCGTTTTAAACTAGTGGTGTTGTAACAGCATATACTCTCTAGCATTATTTCTAACTTTCAAAATTTTCAGTACTTCAGAGTTCAACGAAAATGAGATCTGCAGCATTCTTTATAGCGATCTGCGATAATTATTCTCGAGATACTTCTATATTTTCCTTATTCTAGCATTATAATAGTCAGAAACTAATATTACATGTTGAGATCCGCAATAATTAATGTGGTGTGTTTCTAAACACTTTTAGTAACATCGTATTTACATCAACAGTAAGAAAAGTGCTATGAAGGAACGCGTGTTTTAATGTATCTCCCGCTACTTCTCATGCACACACTTCCACATTTCAGCATTGTCGTAAATCAACTCGGAGATTTTCTTCGGGCGCTCATGAAAAGTAATGTTGACCACAGCGCGGAAAGAAAACTTACCAGCAATGACTGTCAGTTGTCTGCCTCTAAATGACGAGTGAAATGGCGAGTGAAATGGGGCACTCCTTAATCAAATATAGCAAAAATTATACGCAGGAAGTGTTTAAACGCACATCGAAAATTTTGGGACATACAATAGTCGCGCGTATCCAAATGATAATGATCCTAAGCAATTTTAGACAAGCGTTTGTGTCATTCAGAAATTTCACAAGATTCAAAAAGAGCTCAACAAATAGTAATAAAGAAAAATAACGAATAATATAATTTTGTGAAAGAATCAAAGCATTCTTTAAAATTACGATTAACCGACAACATTAGTTGTAGCAATTACTGTTTTTTGCACGAAATGCAAATCAGAAAATGCAATATTACGTATTAATTCTGAATATCATACAGGAGTTTCGTAGATTTCGGTTATTTTAAAGCACCTGTTAGCAAGAAAATATTCAGAAACGATTGTGTCCTTCAAATGTTCATGTCTCAATTGAAAACCAGCAAAGAAGTTTGATATAAAATATTTGATAATATTTATAGGATTGTATTATTTTGAGAGTAAAGGCACCAAAGTACAAAGCGCATTGGACGTAGTACAATGCCGAAGTGTTCTCTTTACTCTCCGAAGAGCGGCGATGGACAGCGATTTGCGACAGTCAAGAGGTCCTCGCTCTGCCCTCCCGCTTCAACAACTGCTGTTTCTCAGTACGGAATATTCATTCGCAATATTCTGCATGACGGGGCATTATTAAACTTTCGTATCTGTAATTATTATTGCTACATAGAGTGAAATAATTACTCTCACATGATGACACTTTCATTGTTCTAAATTAAATTACTATGTTAAATTAACGTCCGTGAATTCCAGCGAATCACATTGAAATATATCGCACATGAGAACACATTAAGCGAACTTAAAAAATGTCTGTGTTATAAGTGATAGCAACAAACAGGATATTATACTGCGACTACCCTTCGTCTTCGGTTGGGCGCCTCGGACGGGTAGCCGGCTCGCTCAGTCGATAGACAGTCTGGACTGAAATGGCGATGATGGAGGAAGCTGGCGGTCGGGGTCAAATGAGAAGCATTGCATGCATATAACAACATAGGGGATTTATTCAGTAATAAATCACGAATGAACTGGTACCAATCATGTCGGCGAGCATGCTCCCCTTTACCCAAATCAAAAAAAACATGTCATGCACACACACAAGTTAAAATTAAGAAATACAAATTAATACAATTACAATGACAAAGATTTTCTCCTTGCGCAAATTCCCTCTTGGCGGCCAAGCGCGGCCGGGGAATCTCTCTTCGTCGCCCGGTCGAAAGGTAATTAGCAAAAATTGTTCGCCACACAGTTTATGACTTTCGACCACGGGCGCACCACAAAAGCAAAATAAATACTGCCTCCGCAAGGCGGCTTGCACAACCCACTAAAGTTGAATAACCTCGGACCGTCAGCTGACTGCGAGGGTCGTCACGGGCGATGAGGCGCCGGAACTCGGGTGGGGTGCGCAGGACTGAACCAGGTATGCAGCGAGGGGTTGCTGGGGCTGGCCCAACACACAGCGCCGTCCGCTCAATATTGTGAATGATTAGGTAATGTTTGCTCGAACGAATGATCTCCTCACTCTCGATCTATCACATTGTATTTTGGAGATCGAAGCGAGTTCGTGAATCATTTGATAATCTCACGAAAAAAAGTTCCGAATTCGAGCACAAGTCGGATATTAACACAGCACAATTCACTGTCAATTGTCCGTCACACAGCCTCGCGGTCTACAATTGTTAAAGGGGACTTGCACAAATTCTCCCAAGAAAACTCAATGTTTTTTATAAGTCCATCCAATACGAACCGAACTCTGTCTCCGGCACCTAGTGCCACCACAAAGGCAACTTGTCCCCCCTTGACCGCTACTCGCGTCCTACCCCGAACGCAACTCTTTCGCCTCTCTCTCCTCGCGTCGCCTGCTTCGAAGCCCCTCGAAGCTTCTTTCCCCCACCAAAATTATCCCCAAGATTCTGGAACCTTCCAGAACATTGCCTAATTCCGGCGGCTATTGGCGCAAGGGTAGTGCGTCTCAAACTATTTCTGCCCAATCGTCGGGTGTTTTTGAGGCCGAGAAATGAGAGAGAAGCTAGCTAACGCTCCCTCTCGCTTGAATTTTGCGTCAAATAGGGGGCAGTTATTAATGGCTGGGGGTGTGAGGGGCTGGAAATCTCAAGGGAGGCTGGGGGGGCTCTGAGCGTCGCGGAAAAATACCGGGGGTGCCTTGCGCACGAAACGACCACCCAAGCTCCGGGACACGTGGCCGTGACAGATTCAAAAGGGTGAAGGGGGGCGGCGAGCAGCCGCCGCCGTCCTGGCGCCGTCGGCTGACCCTCGCTGTCGTGCGACGCGGAGTAATTCTTAGGCGCGCAATTAACCGTAATATATTCGGTATCACTACAATACACACGATCAAAAATTTTAGAAATAGAATTTCTTGTATCTTCTCTACGTTTTCTCTCTGTATCCTTACTTCCTTCTCTCTAATCCTCTCATTTCTCTCTTTGCTTTCTACCTTACCTCTCCTATCACTTCCTCTTTCTTTTTTCTCTCTATTCTATTTAAGTGAAATTTTTATTCTTGCATCTCTTTATCTGCCCCCTTCTCTGGTCTATCGTCTGTTTTCTTCTTGAACCTATACTTCCCTCGCTGATTCTGTGGTGGTTGCTGGAGCTTTGCAATTGCTTCCCCCTTCGCTGATGCATCGATCGACTCCTCCCTTTCGCGCAGGAACTCTTTAAGCCCCGAGAGCAAACACCTCCCCACTCCTCATCGCCTCCTCGTGGAAATTAATTGGATGTTTGGGCTCCTTCCTGAGGCGCTGTGTCTTCGGTAATAGAACGCAATGACTTATTACAAGCTCAAGGCGCGCGCAGCCGAGATTCAGCGCCTGGCGACTAACCTGACCTCACTCGACGCCAACGTCATCAGGGCTCATGACGCTCTCCTTCTGGCCGATGTATTCCCTCTCGGACGCGGCTGAGTGTTTGCTTCGTCGGCAGCCGATAGAGCTTGCGACGCAGGGCGAGAACAAGTGAAGAAGCTATTCTTCGCCGTGAGGACGCCTTGGAAGCGATGAAAGCGGCGGCGCGATTATAATTGGTTGCCATTTTATGAAGAACCCAGGCGGCAAATGAAAAGCGCCTCGCGCACGCTTTAATTTCATCTTAAACTTTTGGGTTGGGGGGAGGTGTCTGCTCGGTGGGAGGAATTCCACCTGCGCTCCTTCTGGCTGATTAATTCCCTCTCGGACGCGGTTGAGTGTTTGCTTCGCCCGCAGCCGATGAAGCGCGCATTTGAATTTCATATGAAAAGCGCTAAAGAGTTTACGGAGTAAAAAAGTGGCGCTTTTGTCTCGTAGCGAAGCCTCGGACGCTTCCAAAACTTGCGCATTCAAACAGACGAATGAATACGTTTCGGCTTCATCTGTTTTTCACTTGAAATGCGGGGGTTGTGATTTCTTAGCGCCTGAATTGCTTAGGATCTTTTCTACCTCTTGATCTTTCTACCTTATTAACCTTATAAAAATTGTCCTCAAAAGCTTTAATTTATCATCTTGATCTTGAAGGCTTGGTCATCACTTGGGTACGAAATTTATAAAACTACCTTCTCTTCACAGTTGTACAATATTCAATTAAGAATTATTTGACATTAAATTTATTGTGTCTTATATCTCTTTTTAAGAGTTCTCATTAGGCTGCACTTAATCCCACACTCTTTAGCGATTCATTTGTGTACCTTTCTTTCAGTGATAGCTGAATTGTAAAGAATAAATTATCGCTTACTATGTGATTAGAGCATCAATATTACGAAAGGTACGTGCTGTTGAACCACCACCACCACCGTCCTAAGGAAATTCGTTCTACAAAGAAAGATCTCCAAATAAGACAAATTTCTACAAAGAAAGATCTCAACATAAGATATAGTTTTTTAAACATATATTCTTTAATTATATCTGTACGTTAAAGAAATCTCTAATTAGAGTTATACAGAGTTTTCTTTTGAAAAAATAGTAACTTTTGCCATTTCCTTGGCGAATGGCAATGCATAAGAAGAATTCACAAAACAGTTCCCTTTTTCCCCTTTCAATGTCATCGGAGAGTACGCTTATAAAAACGGCGCAGTTCTCACTGAATTTGTCCAAAATCACAAAAGTCACAACAGTGTAATAAATGATGTGTCGGTGTCTGTCTGCGGGGTGGCAGAGAGCGTTGTCTCTTTTTCACATGAAGGACATTAACATTTGGGCGTGAAGCGTGTTTCCCTTTGCCGCATCCTGCAGTGCGTTGATACAGCAATTACATTCACATAAATGCCCCCACTGCCCGCCCAGTGCGCAGATAAATAAAAATATTTAATTTCCGACCACTGTTGCTGCTGTTGCTGTGCGTATGTAGATGACCTGGGCAATTTGTGATTCATTGCTTGTTTTGGAGCAGAGGTATTGCTGGGGCTATTGAAGGAATTCGAATAAGCATGATGTTCTATCGTTTCGAAGATCCTTCTCAACCTCTTACTACGAGTTGTGCGCATTAGAAGTTCACTTGGTGTACTTTCCAGTAGATGTATCCACTTGCCTGTTTGGCGTGAAATATCCGTTTTTATTTACCCTGATGTATCCGACTGGATCCTGTGCAATTTGTCGAGGCGTCCGCCAGAGCTCCTTCTCGCCTTGCAGTGCTCGCTCTCCCGCTCCGCCCTGTTTGCCTGGCGATCGCCCAGCGCCGCCCGCTCCGCCTCCGCCCCCGGCTGCGGGCGCCGTGTGGACGGGCTTTTTGCCGGGGGGAGGGGAAGGCTATGCATAAATAAGCGCGTCGCCCACGAAGCTGTGCGATGGGCGATGGGGCGGTTAATGGGCAGCAGATGGCCCTTGCGGAACGCCGTCCCTCACCGCCCCCGCGCTCCACGCCCCGCTCGCCAACGCCCGCCCCGCCCGCCCCGCCCGCCCGCCCGCCCCGCCCCGCCCGCCCTACGGCTGAGCTGTACATTGCCACTCGCCAAGCTCAAGCACTGCCCATGAGGGTTGGACACTCTGCGAATGCGTTCTTCTCCTGTCAAGATTGTCCCTTATGGATTGACGAAAGTAAATAGACATGCTCCCACGATTCAAAACGGTTACTTCAAACGCAATATTGCGAAGTTTCGAGAATGAATAGAAATGCATGCAAACATTCAATACTGCAAGACTGCCAGCTAGGGAGGTAGTGCTTCGGAATTTCTGCCACCATTTAAAGTCAAGAGGCGCGAACTTGTGCGTTTGGCTGTTCCTTCGTTGTTAGTGGCTTAGTTGTGTCACGGACCTCCTATTGTATTGTCACCACAACTCGGAAGGAGAAAATTATGTTATTGGGCCCTTATTCAAACATACGCTCATGCAAACATCGAACTCCCTCTGACGCGTTGTGTTGTAAGCTGATGTTAAAGAACGTCTCCTGACGTGGCCTTAATGTGAATGGGTGGTGAAGGCGTGAGTGGTGGTCGGCGGGCGAGGGCCGCTGCCTTTGAGCGTGGGGGTGGTGGTGGGAGTTGTGTCCTAATGAAGGGTTGGAGCGTTTGTGCGTGAGGCACCCAAGCCTTCCCCCCTCGTCCTGTGATGAATGGCCCTCCCCATGAGCGAGGCCTCCTCAACTCCAGCGCATGTCCAGGTGGCGGTGCCCGGGCCCCGCCCCCTCTCCTCTCCTCAATATTAACACTTGATTCATTATTTATTTCTCTTTTTAATTATGCAGTAATTGCCAAAAGCCGCCCTGATGTCATATCACGCGTGTGTGGTTGTGCGAGTGTTCGCGTGGCTGGTTAGCACAGAGGGAGTGACGTGGGGAGAGTTTGTCTTTGACGTGGGGAGAGGTTGTCTGCCGCCGAGGGGAGAATGGAGGCTTCACAGTTCACCGCTCGGGCACTCCTTGAACAGGTCAGCTGCGCCTGTTCCTCCGCCCTCCCTCGCAGCTCCTCCGCCTCCAGCCACTGCGACCCCTTCCCCTCCCTAGCCCCCTCCCACACACCGTTCCCTCGCAATCCCAACCAACGCTCCCCCGCCACTGCACAGGCATTGTGGCACTGGCCGCCCTCGCTCCAGGGGAAAGAGGGTACAACCGCCTTGCTCGGACCCTCCTCCACACCGCCCTCCCACTGCCCACCCCGCACCCCTCGCAGCGGTGCTCTCTGCCGCGTGCTCCAGCCCCACCCACCCCACCTCACCCCACCCATTTTCCACACCACCATGTCCTTCCCAGCCAGTTCCTTCCCCTCAATGGCTGATAAATCTTGTCTCTTGAAAGTCACAATAACGCACATTACAAATAAACTGACCCGTGTAGGATTAAAGGAAGAACAGTCTTTTTGAATCTCGTGTTGTTGCATCGTCACAGATTACTGTCAAGACGATTGTTTTTCGTACATCAAGATTAAGAATTGTTTTACTGCTTTCTAGTAGGTCAGGTACAAGAAGGGAAAAGTGATTTGCTGACTTTCTCACCACATGAAAATAACAGTCCATCACGGAACACACATTGCATGACAAGAAACTACACTACTGTAATCACTGTTACAGAAAATATAAAACCCTCAATAACAACTCACACACAACGAACAATTTACTTTCATTTTAGACCGCACGCAACGTGTGTAAAGCAAACTTGCAGAAACTGGTCTGTATACTGTAAGTTCATTCTATCAACTTGCAGAAACTGGTCTGTACTGTAAGTTCATTCTATCAACTATATAATTTATCTTCCTTTGCACATTGCGCTTGCAGAACATCTGTTGGAGTTATTTTTATGGGCTGTGAAAGTTTAGAGGTATGTTCTTAAAACAATCTCTTTGTCTAAAAGTACAGGAGGGAGCCAGGAATTATCCGGAAGAGAACTCCGCAACTTAAATCAGATTTGTCAACAATTGTGTTCAAAGAACAATAAAACAAGTCAGCTTCGAACCTTCAAAACATCCGTGATGCTTCTTATTTCATTATTTACCCTCTCGTTGTCAGAAGCGAACAAATATGGAGAAGACACAACCCCAATATTTGAACTTCAGTGATTCCAATTGTTTTAAAACAAAGAAATACCTATGAAATAAATTCATTAAATTAAAATATGTTAGTTTTGTACAAAGATTGCAGTGCCATGTATGTTTTTATATTGTTCTAAAATCAGTCAGAATGTATCAGATGACAAACTCTCCAGTGACCAACGCATAGAATACGAGCAATTCGCGGCTCGTCTGTCAGGGCAGCCAAACATCAGTCTGCGACCTGATCTTAACCTAGCCTAATTTGTCGCTATGGGTTTCGCTTTGCGTGTTTTGGTTTACTCTAGTTGTTTACACATTGTTCTTTCGTGAACTCCAATGGCCCGGGATTGATTGTCCGGACGGGGGTCCGGTCCCGATTCGAGAGCTCGGGTGATTGGAGTGGGAAAGGAGCACTTAGCGGCGGTGGTCTGCGCCACACGGTGCGGACGCCCGCGGGTCGGCGCGCGCTCTCTCCTCGGCCAACAAGCGCAGCGGGGACAAACAAACGAATTCCTCGAAGCGCACGCTGTAATGAACTGGAATGGGTGGTGGAAGCGGTTGAGCATTTGGGGCTTCTAACGAGCACCGAGCCACCAGACTCCTGCCTCTGGGAAACTTTCCTCGTCCACCCCTCCGCGCGCCGCTCCTCCGCGGGAATATTGGCGAACGAACACCTCCATCGTCACTTTCCAATGTGTGAAGAAATTGGAAGAACAGTATTCGACTCCAGCCGTGTGAGAGATGTCCCAGTTTTTGAAAGATACCCAGGATTTCAGAAAATCAAAAAACAATTAAACGGTTTCGATTTTGCCTGAGGAATTCAAGATGTAATTGGTATTCCGCCTGAATTTTTCATATCTGACGGCACGCCTATTGCCCAATACCTGAGGATACGCCTAATTTTCATTTCACCGGGCGTCAATTTTCATAACTGACGTCACGCAAGGCTAAGCGTTCACATGTGAAAATTCCAAACGGTCCATTTTGCAACTCCAAGATCCCATTTTCCAGATCATTCACAGCCGCTGTAAGCCACTCATTTCATAATCATATTTATGTTATGGCTGTGAAGATCGACTAACGGAAAAATATAATTAAAAACTAATGAAATACTTCAAGTAGGAGCTTCACCGTCTCCGACATCTTCTGTTAGAGAGAAATTGCGCGGACTCTCCGCTTAGAATACGGGGACCGTTTAAAGTTTATGTTGCACGGAGAGGAGAAAGTGTCACCGTTCGTTTGACGCAACGTTTATTATTTAGAATTCTCATCTGTCGCAATGTGAAACCATGTGAAGTAATATTTACTGCTGAAATCATTCGGAATTCCCTGCGCCGTGCGCAACTGGCCCTTTTCGGAGCGCGTGGCGGCGGAGGGGTGGGGGAGTAGGTGGGGTGGGGGCTCCCTCTGTCCACTGCGCTGCTGCTGAGTTATGGCTCCAGCGCCCGACGCCCCCACCCCACCACCCCACACCGCAACGGGTCCGCGAAAACCAAAAGGGGAAACAGAGGGACGGAAAATCTGTTACGAAAAGTCCGCAACTTTTCAGAGTTAAATACTCAGGTAATAGATGCTGTGTGATTCGAATCCGTAATGAAAATAGTGGAAGTTTTTGCTATATTGGCCCGTAGAATGATGAAAATAAAATGAATGGACTGTTGACATACGGATTTTCTGATTACAAAAAAATATTACATCACTCTTAAAAACTTTATATAAACGTACCGGGACGCCCTCTCTCTCTCTCCCGTCCTCTCTCTTTCCTGTCTGCCTTTCTCCCTCCCCCTCCCTCTCCCAATGAGAGCATTTCCTTATATTCATATTCCACTCAATTTATCTATGACTGCACGTGGCTCCAAAAGCAGAAGATTGAATTTGTCATTGCGTATGAAATGCGCGAAATTATGCAAAACGTAATGCCCAAATACTAGCATGTGTAGTGACAGTTCCAAGAGTGTGAATCAGACTTGCACAACGCACCTGTGCATTTACGACTCATTATTAGGCACAACCGCTTACATAAAGTACCTGCAGTTGACCCGAGAAGACAGATTGCTCGCGAGATGAAAATGCAAAGGCCAACGCAGGGGAGGGGGCCCGCGTGGAGTGTTGAGCCGTTCCCCGTGCGGCTGTAAGCGGAGTGTCCTATGTGTGGAGGGGAGGGAGGGGAGGGGAGGGAAGGTAATTGACGCGGGCGGAAGTGGCGCGATGAATACTTCAGCTGCCCCTCTCAGCACTCTCTCTCGCCCTCGGCTCTCGGGGCGTCACTCGGGTACTGTGCCTCTGCGACGCTACCAGTCAGTATATCTGCACAGTGGGCAAGGGCGAGGGAGATGGCGTGAGGGAGGGGGAAGGGGGGAGCGCGTCCCTTGCAGCTGTTCAGGCGCTGCTCCCTAGCGCTCACTGGCACACACCCCTCGCTGCAACCCACTTTCAAACGGAAATGCAGTAAAAGTAGCAAGTGATGACGCCTGAGAGCGTGGTTTCTTGAAGCGGCTTTGCACACGTTTCAAAAAAACTGAACAGCTCGTTCTCTTCCATTTTCTTTCCCATTTACAGTTGTACACAAGCAGCCTAGATAGTAAAATCGTGTGATACTTAAAATTGTGTTGACGATCCACGTCCAGTATGAAGTGATATCAATTCAATATACAGTTCGCGTATGTTGTTATTATCTCACGCAGCCACTCACCCTTCTCATATACGTGTGGATATTTCCAAATTTCCGATTAGTTCACTGTATTTTCATATCTCTTCTACCTTTTGAAACTCTCATTTTATGAAATTGAATGTTTAGTTAATTAGAATCGCATTGTATCTACAACCCCAACATTTGTAAATTATCTGCATAGAACTTCGTGTTAAGGGCTCGTATCTGTTATTATAAACTGAGGAAAAGGTAACTTGTCAAGTGTAAACGTGGGCTTTTTCACTATATGTTTTTAGTGCATGAAACGCAAAGAGTTCAGCTGCGTAAGCAGTAAATTTCATTTGCGTCTACAAAAAATGTTGAATAGGTTGTATCTAAAGTGTTTTCTCCCTCAACTGTCACTTCGTACACTGCTCCTAAATGCTGTTTAACCACCCAATACTCAGTGAGAGAAATTTTGCTTACCATGTGAAACACGTGCGTAATGTTCAGTGCGATAACCGCGATGAGTGCTAGTTCCTGTGCGTGTGGCTGAAGGGAAATGAAAGGCGCTGTGCGCCGCGGGAGAGATCTTCGCTCGTCGCCATTTCGCTTCTCATCCCCCCTCCCATTCCCCTCCCTGCCTCTGCCCTCGCCCACCCCTGCACGCTCCCAAGTACAGCACCTTTTCGAACCCAGTGGCAGAGTGAGGCGACCAACGGAGGGTTAAGAAAACGACTCCAAGTGATGACACTGGCCGTTTCACTCCATAAGTACAAGTCTTAATAATACATCACAATTGGTCTTTCAGACCAATAACTTAAGCGCTGACGAAATGTAAATGTCACCAAATAGTGTTTCTCTTCAGCAATGGTTTTCCACGGAGCGACGGACTGATGAAGGAGGAATTAGAACACCATTAGTCGCTAAAGGCCAGTATTTTGCGCGCGTGTGATGAAAAAACTGCATCGCGTAATTCAGGAGGAAACAAATTAAACTATTAATATTCCATGATGCAGAGAGCAACCAAAGTTCTGTTCTCGCTGCCTGCTCGCACAGAGCCAGTCTCCTGTCTCTAGCCGGGGAAATAGTATTTCAGCCGCGCACAAGTTATTTTCATCGGAAGCCGCGCGTTGAATGTTTGATTCCGCCGCGCGCTGCTCTCTTTTTCCTTCCTGTGAGCGCCGCACAGGATACAGGCGGTCAACGAGGAGTGATTCGGAGGGAACGCATATTTCACTCCTGTTATGCGCCGACCGCACGGTTGGTCCGTTCGCCTCCGGGAAGGGTTAAAAAGTGTCTTACCGTTCTCAAGGCTGTGGAGGATATCCATACACGACAAAACGCTACAAATATTTTATCTATTTGTGTTGTGTAAATGTGTAGCGGATAATAAAAACGTCTAATCATGAGCGCACACATACAGAAGTGCATGGTATAGACGTATGTATTGTGTAATTATAATTTTGCCCATACTTAGAAAGAATGTCACATGTGCAATAGTTTATGACGCCTTACGACTTATAAAATAGAATTTGAAAAATCTAATTTCAGTGAAATAGTGTCAATACATTTTGGCCAGAATCTTGTTTTCTTGTGTCAGAGCATAATAAAGTACAAATTGCGGGACTAGAGATTTTGTATTTGAGGACGTCAGTTTTCTCATTTATGTTGACTTTGAAACTCATCACCGTGCTTACTATACTTTATCGTGATAATTTATTTTCCAGAATTAAAAACGAAATAATTTTTCCCTAATGTAATCATATGGAATAAATAATGTATTCATATGTTAACCCGAGAGTTTTTTGAGGGATTATTTCCTCATTAATTATGAGCTCTACCTCGTGCAGCTCTACGTCAAAATGAAAGTTATTTTTCGAATGTGAACGAAGACCTTGCCTTTTACGTTTGAAGAAACTGTTCTTCCCCTTTGCCTCTGCCGTGACCCGACGGCACGGCTCGTGAAAGGGGCTGCAGAAAGAGGTCTTCCACCTCGAAAGGAAGGTGGACGAACGTGGAGGGGCGTTCTGTTGAAGGCGAAGTGCTGCTGCGGAGGACAGTCGCGCGCAGGGGGGAAGGAAACGCGTGTGCTCTGCGCGTCTATCCTTCCGGAGACTCCAACGCCCCAGCTCAGCACAGAACAGCAACCTCCACATCACCTCCCCACAGTCACTCACCCACAAAGTGGATAAAACGTTCTCGATCAGGCCTAGATTACTTGATTCATTGGGAAAAGACCGAGATGAAACCAAAGCATGCTACTATATGTATATGTTGTTCATATTGTGATGTTCGGGTTACTTCCTTTTTCAAGATGCAGAGGCAGTTGAGCGAAGATGATGTTTGTTACTTCATCAGCTATGCTATAAAATGTATTTTGTATTTCCATTTCCGATTTTTAAAAGTTTTGTATTGTGGCAAGAAAATTGGAGTTTTCAGATGTTAGCAACCAATAAAGTTATAACTTTTATACAGAATTCTACGTGTGTATTGAAAACGAATGATAGTTATATACTTTGGAGACGAAAAGAGACATGTAAAAAAGTGAAGTTGCACTTAGGCCACGAGGCGCCAAGACAGAGCCTTCCGCCCATCCTCACCACCACCCTTTAACCGCACCCCTCCACCCATAAAAGTTACCGACCTCAACGTCTCAGCCAAATCCCTTCTCACACAGCGCCCCTCGTCCACTTCCTCCCCCACCCGGCCCCCACCCAAGCCGCTCCCCAGCTCAGAGCTAGCTCCCCATCTTCTCCCTCGCCCTCACTCTCTCCCGCGCGCGACGGAAAACCCTTCGCTCCCCAATTGCGCGCGCCTTTCATAATTCCGGTTTCGGGGGGCGTTGACGGGACTTTCGGGCGCCGCCGAATGACGCTCGGGCGGAAAATAGCGCGGGCGGCGAATATAAATCCCAGTTAGCGAGGGCAGCGCGCCCACTCGCGGCGACGGATGCGCCGCGCGCGCCCCCTGCCGGCGCGGGGGCGAACCTTCGGGCGGCGACGAGCTATATGCCATATTCGCGCGCGGCATCACAGAACGTTAACGACGGCAACTTCCAAAGAGCAATGGATGGTGGACTTCCTCCATCGCGGATACGAAGCAGTAAAAGAATTGCGCAGAATGAATTTCCGGCGGGAGGTGCTCGGCGAACGATGATGTCGTCCCAGGTTTGTTAAAAGTTTAAATCTGTCTACAGAAGGCGCTTGCGAACGCCTACTTTTACCCTCTTGCCTAGGGGAGTCTAAAGTATAAAGACACCTTGAGTGAAAGCCTTGCGAAAAAGCCAAGTTTTATCCCCTGTGCTTTGTACGTCGTTTGTGCGCATCCT